>OZ010742.1:58001383-58601383 GCA_963932245.1 Tachinus rufipes | reverse complement strand
TGGCTGACCAACTTTATCAATACCAATTCTGCTACAACTTATAACTGTTTTGTCCATAGAAGATCCTATCCAAAAATCCTCGCTAGTGCAAAGATCGACAGCTTCACATGTCTCTTTTTCTATTCCCATGGCACTGCAAAACTTTAATGGACCATTACATAATTCTATAGTTTTCTTTGCTGTAAAATTATATAATTAGAAACTATTTTTATTTATTAAACCTTGATTTTGTACCAGATCTATGTTTTAGCATTTCTTCGGATCCTTCTATTGGTTGGAAAGCATGAAGCAATACTCCATGACTTGGTTCAAAACCTGTAATGCAAAATACATAATATATACAAGATTCGGAAATAAGATGCAAACTTTAGACAGTTAAAGTTCATTTTTACATTGTGGTAATTTTATTTAAATGTCCGTAATTAGATGATAGCAAAGGTTAGGAAAAGTCATTTAATACAATAATAATAATAATAATAATAATTTTATTTGTCTACAAAACATCATGTGTTTAAGTGCCTCAGATCTATAGTCTGTGCTTAACCGCTGGACTCGGAAGTAACGTTGTTCTCGTGCACACTTACAGAGACAGGGTCGCAAGGCAATAAAAGAAGATTTATGAAGATAGGAAAACACTAATTAAAAAGTTATTAATGATGTTTAGGATCAGGTATATTAATGAACATTTGAAGAGTACAGAGATTACTTTCATAATTAGGGTCCAAATCTAATATTTCACTATGCACTATAAAAGGATCTGGATAGAGCAGCCGAGCCTCCTGCTAACGACCAATCGCATGCAGGCTTGTATGTGTTCACGTACTGATCACGCGGTTTTGTTTACATACTTTTAGTGTAGTGTGGTTTTGAATAGACCATAGTAGCTGATAGAAGCTATGTTTAAAATATATAGAGTAAATAAAAAGATTTTTACCACATTTTTATTTTGTGTGAGTAATAATACCCGTATGACACTATCTATAATTTTCTATTGAATTATATATATGTATATATATAATAACAGATTGAACTTTAAAAGTCTGTAAAATGCACAAATGATTATCAATTTTATTGTAGATTAAAATTTTAAGAATATTTTTAGTTTTTCTTTATAATTGAAGCAAAAAATGTACGCAAAACATTTAAAAAAAAATAGTAATATTATAAATGCTATTTTCCACATTTTATGTGTTAATTATAAAGAAAACCCAAAAAAGTATTTAAAATTTCAATCTACAATAAAATTGATGACCATTTGTGCATTTTACAGTTTCTTCCATAATTATATAATTCAATAAAGAATTATAAATTGCTAGATAAAACATCTGGACAACACACCAAAAATTAATGTTAAAATAAAAGGTTGAGTTGAACATGTATGCAGTATTCTCAAAAAAAATTACTTTTGAAATATAAAGATATAATTAAAAGGTAAAATTGTGACAATGAAATAAAATGAGATAATAAATGTATGTGAAATTTTTTATTTTTGATACCATAAATGACATACATGAGTACAGGCCCTTCAGCAAAAAGATATCCTGCAACACTACTTAGTGACTGAAGCGATCAGGCTTACCTGGCATACTCTTTATAAAACATTTACTTTTTAAAGTTAAAATGCTCTACCCTTTTTATATATATCGGAAACCCTATAGTCGTTTTACTTATAAAAATTTGATCACCCTGGAAGTGATTGCTTTGCTTAGTTGACCAGATGAGTCAGCTGATATATAAAATCAAAAAGATGCTAGATATCTACTTAATCAATATGTACTATGGTAAGCTATTATAAATAAATTAATACAATGCACGTTAACGTAACCTGTACTGCAATCATTATTAGAACTTGTGTGGTCCCTGGTGTAATAAACAAAATTTAGATAAAACAGCAATCAGTGTGCAATACTCGAAACTGAAAAAAAAACCTTACTTCAACTTTACCTAGTTAGTTAGTCAGTTAGTGGAAGAACTTGAAGATTTGAAACATCCATTTACATTCAGTGCTAGTTTTAATCTCAATTAAATAAACTTGCCAAAAACTATGTATGCATACTTTAATACTGGATTCCTATGTATAGTATACCATAAATAGCTTATAACACCTCCATATTCAAGTGTGAAAATATTATATAAATATACAATATTTTCACTCTTGAATACTACCTCAGGTTCCAGGTATATAATACAAACATAATCTAACTGATTTAAATACAAAAATATAATTAGTTGTTAGCCGCTATAAAAGGTAAATAAAAAAGTATAAAAGAGAAAAAAAAAGTTTATTTTCAAGTTTGAAATCAAATACTTTATATTATTTTTTTTTAAATAATAAGGTGTAGGTAAAGCAAAAGCCAAATTTTGAGAAGTGATTTTAAAAACCTATAATCTTGACTTCAAAAATGTGAGATAACATAATTATATGTAAATATAAATAAAATCGAATGGTCATCAAATAAAGTAAAATGATACTTAATAAAAAAAATGAGAAAAGTGCAAAAAGTGACAGTTTTTTGTTTATTTATGATAATTTTAAAGAGTTTGCCTTTTTGTAGTCAGAAGGGCCAGTTATACTTTGCAAAGTATGTATTATATTTTCTATTGTAATTGTCGAATAATAGATAAAGGTTGCATATATATATATATATGTATATATACATATATGTATAATATAATATAAATATAATGCATTTCAAACTAGAACAACAAAATGTCCCAAAAACAAAAGTTACAGTTCTCAGACTATATTATTTCATAATTAAGCAATCTATGTTCATATAAAAAATTTGCGCTTATACTGATATTAAAAATTTTCTTCCATTATTCTGTAAAAGAATAGCTGTAAGCTTCTAAACTTAAAGCATTTAAGTAATTGCTTTTTTGTTTCTCTGGATATGTCTGAGTATTATATAGTCAGCATTTACTTGATTTTCAAATTTTGACAATTGACCTATTTTTTAGTATTCCTATCATTAACTTTACTATTATTACATGTTTCATAGAACCACTTTATGTTATTAATAGTTTATATTATTTTGTACGCTTTATCATTTATGTTACCATATTGGTTGCAAAATTATTTTTAAATACAACCAATAAATCGTTTCCCATTAAACTTTAAATTACATTTAGCACACTTTTACACATCCCCATCATTATGTTGTTATAATAAATTTAAATTTTTGTAACTTCTATAGCTAATATTAAAAATTCTAAATAGTATTATACAACTTTTAGCATTTTTTTTACAGATACAATCATCTCCCAAAATATTTGCAATCATTTCCAGACACCCTGTATATTATTAACACAAAACACTTTCTGCAAAGAAAAATAATCAATTATATTACCTTCCCATATATTATATTGAAGCTTCATCATCTCCTCCTGCATAGCATTCAGTGTAAACAATTCCTGCTTTTAAAATCTGGCTGTCTTCAAGTTTTCAAACCAATACCATACCAAGAAGTGAACTGGATAATTTGTGACAATCAATATTAAAAAATACTCTGTTAGATTTATTCATTTTTGGAATTGTTGGTTGAACCAAATTTGTATCTTCACAAGTAACCTTTTGCTTCTTCTCACTGTTATTAACATTTATTCTTTTATTTCTCTTCACCATGACTTTAATTTAAAATTTCTTGGGGATAAATGAATGTTATTTAATTGACATTTTTAGTCAATACGTATATGTATATTCCAAAAGGTAATAAAACTAAAGATAAACAACACAAAAAAAACGCAATCAAAAACACCAACATTTGTACAAATGTATTATCAAAGATTATATAATCTTTGGTATTGTTATTGTCACTGTGTCATGGTGGTAAGAGACTGGACTGGGCTGGTGCGGCTGGGGTGACTGTGATACACAAGTTGCTAAAATTCGTTCGCTTTGGCGCATGACGTCATATGGGGATGGTAAGCGACCACGCCCATAGAGAAATGATATGTTTATTATGGGGTGTTTTTTATTTTATGAGTTTTCGTAATTTTTATGTGAATAAGAGTTGTAGAAAACTCTGATAATGATTTAAATTGCATATGTAGGTAAAAATGTATTTTATTTGCGAAATTATATAATTCTTGCAGCGCCGCAGCAACCCTATCTGGCGCCTGGGACAAAGTCTCCGTTCTTGCGCTGAAAATATGTAGGGAGAGGTGGGAAGGGAGGGTGGTGGATTTGATTAAAATTTGTGGGTAATACTAATTTTGAAGTAAAGCATAATAACCTATCAGAGTTTTTCTATAAGAGGTAGAATTGATAAATTTTATTAAAATATGTGAGTTTGATTTGTTTTTTTCTATTATATAACGCAGTTGGATAGTCTTGGCGGCGCCTCTACTCGCATAGTTTCCGGATGGGGCGGAAGGGTGAGGGTGGGTTGAAACATTTGATAAAAAAATTCAGTAATTTGGATAGCCATGTCGGCGCCTTTCAGTTCTGGAGAGGTAAGATGCAGATTGTATTTTTAAAACTCTGGAAAACCCTAAACAAAGAAAATTTTCAACATTTGGACATAATCTGAAGATATAGTTTCATCTTTTCATCAGTACTATGTTTTTGTTTTTCAAAATTACGGTTGCATTGATTATTGGTGCTGGTGTACTCTTACAAAGATATATAAAGACGACAACAACAAGAGTGCAGTCAAGGCATCCCAACACCCATCTGTAAAAGAGCCCCCAAAAAGACCAAAGTGATTTTTTTAATTTTTTTTACTAATAAAAATGTTTTTGTATATATTTTGAAAACCAACAATATTTTTTTGGTCAAAAGCAATTTACTTAAAAAAATCTCGTAAAATCTCACATTTCAGATACATTTTAAAGCTATGTATTTGCAAATATAATTTGACTAAAGGACTTGATTCTTTCTAACTGTATAGTATTTATAATTTATTTATCTTAAAAAAAAGTTGTAGTCAGTTAAGCTAAGTTACTAGACATCAATAGAATTCTCTGAAAGACGCCGTCTCACTACTACTATAATAAAGGCAGTTTTGATTGCATAAGAAATCATATTCATAAATAAATTTTATGCGGTATAAAACATAAGATTCATAATTATGTAATTGAATTTTAAATTTTGAGCACAATAAATTAAATATCATCGTTTATATTGTAGCGCACTTGTGTAGTATTATTAGAAAGCTGACAAAAGAATTCGAAATAACTTTTTATATATATAAGTTCGCGGAGTTAAAATTGATCAATTAAAAATTATTTACATTGGGCACAATAATCAGAAAAGATGGCAAACATATTTAATATATAATTTTTTTCATAATACCCTTGTGTAATGATTTCCTTCATATATATTTTCAGATTTAGTGGAGAATTTAGGCTTAAGATTTAGTTCAAGTTTATACTATGCAAATTGCAATTCTATTTAGTTTTCTTATTGATAATTTTTGTTGTATTATGGTAAATCTTTTATTTTTGCTAACAATTAATTAAAAAATGACGGTAAATTTACATCTATACTTGTAACTACATCTACTGTAATTCCTAAAACATAAATATGATTCAATTAAACCATTACATTTGTTGTATTTGCAAACATAAACATTTTTTCACGTTTATTTTGATTTAAAAAAATCTCACACTTTTACGATACAATTGTATTACAGCCGCCCACATTTGTGCTTCCTTTTATTTTCCCATCTATTCTTTTAGTAACTCATAGTAGTTTTAAATTTAATGAGAACTATGTATGTCAAGTGTGAGACTTTCTCTCATCAAGCGACCAAACAGCTTTAAAACTTTATTTATGCGCACAAGTAAACTAATGAATGCGTATACATTATTCCTGGCGCTGATATCGGTCGATTTAATGTTATTGCCGTGACCCTTACAAACGTAAGAGTTTTTTACATAATTCTAAAATATACATTATGTAAATATGAATTATAATTCATTTAAGTACTAAAAGTAATATTATACGTCAATCTGCACTATGTAAAAAGACTCACGCGCAATCAAAGGCGTGGCGACCAATGCCGAGTTATCTACAAAATAAAGTTAGCTTTGTTCATTTAAAACAAAATGTTCAGAGATTCAAACTTAAATTATAGAGTTCTTTAACGTGCACGCAACATCGAGACAGTACACGGGACCTACATACTTTTTCTGTTATTCAAAAGGCTTACTCATCATAACACATTTTTTGTAACCAGAATTGTCCCACCAAATAGGAAGTTCAAACCTGAGCTTTCTGGCATAGCAGTCTAGAAGCCATAGTTTTGAAATGTGTTATAACAACATTAGCGTCACTTTTGTGACCCCGTGTGTAAAAATTATGTCAAAATATACATGTTATTTATAACACAAACGTTAATAACTGAATGGTACGTTTAAATACTTTCAATTTAAATAAAAATAAAATTTATTGATTGAATAAAAAGTGCGTTTAAAATTTTATTTAAGATTTGAGTTCTAGAAACAGTGCAATATACTAAGTTTTGGTCTATATTTGATTGTTAAAAAACAAATTAAGATATTTGATATTTGCCACTCTAATATTTTATTATTCAATCATCGGTTGGCAGACCCAATGTCTCAACACACTGTCAGCAAATTACTGGATGTGATTATGGGTGCGTACAAAAACATAAGAGCGGACCGCTCTTTTAGAGCGGTACTTGTTGCTCCCGGAAATAAACAACAAAATGGCAGCTCACCGTTGCCGATTTGTGACGGAAGGTCGCCATTTTGAAGAGCTTTCTTTTTTTTGCGCTCGATTGGAAGCGGCAGTAATTGGCTGTTAATTTAAAATTGACAACAGTAATTGTCATTCAAATTTGTTTGTTATGAGTTTTTATTACTTATCTTTTATAATAAAGATATTTAATACACAACTTACACAAATTACATAAACAGCACAACAAATATGTTATAATTACTGATTATAATCAAACGTCAGATCTTGGAGTTTTATGTTTATGTAGTTGGTAATTGTTTACATGGTTGGTAACTACTGCAACCTAAAAACCGAAACTGCACATAAAACCGCTCTTTAAGAGCAGTCCGCTTTTAAAGAGCGGTTTGCTCACAATATACTGTACGCGCTCAATTTTATAGCGGTATGTCCTCGGGTATGTCTTATAAATAGCACGTCCGTTTTGATATAAAAAATGTCATTTCTTTACGTGACGTTACATATGTGAAAACTATTTAAATTCAGTGACAGCTTCTGCGTTATTATAACGTATCATTTTCATTTTGGTTTATGTTATTATTAAGCATTTTCAAATACATTTTGTAACTTAAACAATGTGTAAAATTAGTCGACGTGAATGCCCTAAATTTTATAAATTTTTATTTTGTAAACCCATTTCGTTCGAATATTAAATAAGTTAATGTTTTTTTTAATTAAAAGCTTGGTGTAGTGTGATGTCATTTGGATTGCCTGGGGTGCGTTCGAATATCCGGAGCGTTGGTGTCACTCTGAGCCGTTCGAAAATTTACGCTTGGTGTAGTCACGTGATCTACACACCTGGTGTGCAAACCATATACCAACGCTCCGGTTTTTCAAACGGACCACTGCGTATTGCTGGTACTAAGGCATAAATATTTTCAAAAAGTTTTTTATTTACAATAATTGCTTCAACTTAAAAGGTTAGTATCGTGTTTTGTTGTGCATCTTCCAAAGTGTTGAGAATATTTGGATTTTTCTGTCAACATTATCTATTTATTGCTCTATTAATAACATGAACCTAAGTGAAAGAAAATTATATTATGCTAAAAGCAGTAATATTCAACTGATAATAATAGTTTTACAATTTAAATATATTATATAAATAAATAAATAATTATATAAGTAAAGATTGAGTAGATTATACATACTTTATCTATATGCAAAACCCACTTACAACAAAAATATTGTCCCATATTTATGTACACATATTGAGAGTCAAATTATAAGAGTTGTCCTAGATTTATTTGTTCATGGCGGTACTTTAAGATATGTTTTTTAAGTCGCTTTACATTTCTTGTTTGTTTGAATAAAATTTCTGTACTAAACAAAAACTTGTTTGTTTAAATTGAATTTCTGTTTTAATTGACAATCCGCTGTACGAGTAGACAATGAGTTTTCTGTTCGTTTACTAACAATGCGCCAAACGTACAGACAATACCTAATATGGTTCCGCTCGTATTGGCTTATTCACATAATAAAAACACAGTTTGTGGTGTAAGTTATACTCATAAAGTTTTTTTCAACAAAATTAAAAACTAATAAACAATAAAAAATTATTTAAAAAAAGTTTAAAACGTCTGTTTAAGAAATAGTATATTGGACTATAAAGGGCATTTGTCAAAAAACGGGTATAATGTTTGGAGCAAGAAAGCTGCATCATCATAAGAGTTTTTCAATAAACCTTTTTTAAATCATTTTAAATAGTAGGATGTAACTTGGACATAAGTCATTCGGGGCTATTCTCTATGCATATTGCTAGAATGTAAGCAAGATATATTGCTAGCTAACAATATGAAATGTCATTTAAACAAATCTTGCTTGCTAACAATATAAACTGTCATGTTAACAAATCTTGTTTGCTAACAATATAAACGTTAATCACATCAGGAAAAGTGGCAAATCTCTAGATAAAATAATATTGTTTTTAAAAATTAATTTTGTTAAAGTGACAGTTCATATTGTTTGTAATCATAACTTTTTAAAATGACAGGTCATTTTGTTAGCAAGCAAGGTTTGTTAAAGTGACAGTTCATATTGTTAGCTAGCAATATATCTGCTTACATTCTAGCAATGTACATAGAGAATAGCCCCGAATGTCGTGTTTTATTTAATTGTCAATATTTACTACTTTATTAAAATACAAGGGTTGTCATTTATATTTCCATGCCATATGGCAACTGACGTCAGGACGGTTTAACATACAAGCGCTGTTTGTATTGTTGTACAGTAACTTGAAAAAACTATTTCGACCAAAAATTAGAATTAAATCGTGAAAATTTTCGTGCAATTTTGTTTTACAACTTTCGACACAACAGTGCATCGATGACTTTAATTCGACTTTTTACAAATAATGCACCATCAAGGACCAGTGTCAGTCAATGGTTTACCAAATTCAGTCCTGACCGTAGTTCGCTCAACAACAAATTTTGTGTTCCAAAAAACATTGATGCTATCCGTGAACTGATACTATAAGATCGTCATGTGACTCGTCATAGGATTAAAGCATCTTTGGGCATTAGTAAAACCAGCATACATTCAATACTGCATAAACGTTTGAACAACAAAAAAAAACGATCGGAATGCTTCAAAAAATCCAAATCCAAGGTATAATAAGTACTAAATATTAAACTAAACAACAAATCCATATCTAAATCTTTTTCAATTTGTGTTCTAGGAGTTACAACCTCACATAATCTTCTCTGGAACAACCATGTTGTCTACATAGCTTTGAAAGTATCTAGAAAACTAAGATTTCATAATAGATAAAAGTTTTTTTTTACTTTTGTTCAACATTTGAATATATTCGTCTTTGTATTAAATATTGTTCACAAGTATGGAGAGAAAAGAAACAGGCGTAATGCTGCAGATTTTTGCTAAGAATTCTAACATTATTCACTGACAGTTCAGAGATATAGAACCAAAACTTTTAAGAAAGATTTCTTCAACAGTACTATGAACAAATGGAATAAGCTTCCAAATTCAGTATTTTCTGAAACTTATAAGCCACAAAAATGTCAAAGTGATAGTTTCATTTGTAAAAATTGTAAAAACTTTTTCACAGCCAATTTTTTCCTTGAATTTAAGAAAATTGCCCAAAACTTAAAAAAAAAAGTTTTTCTTAAAAAAAATAACGGGTATTTTCTTTTTTCCTCAATTATGAGTAAAAACGTGCTATTATATGTGCAAAAGATATCCTTAAAATTTCAAGAAATGCCGTGTACTACGCTTAAAATGTATCCACAGAAATACTTAAAAATAGCGAAAAATATTATTCTTTGAACAAATTTGAAGAAAAAAGTTATTTACAATTTTTTCCTAAAAATGCAATCTTGACAAGTTAAAAACGATAAAAAAATTTAAGAAAACTCATAATAATAATATCTATAATATAAATCAATTTTTTTTTCAAATTTTGATTATTTTACTTGGAAATGACTAACTAAAAAAAAAAATTACATTTTTAGTTTTTACGCAAAAAAATGCATTTTCAGTAGTTTGAGCAAAAAAATTTCATTCCGAACACTTGACTCATACATAGCAATATCCATTTATTAAATTTAGACCTACTATAGACATTTTTTTGGAGTGAAAAATTGAAACATAATGAGATATTATTAATGTGTTTACTATTATTCTGAAACACTGTGCGTGCGTATCTAGGAGTGATCACTGCATCACTGAGGTCATTTATCAGTGAAACATAAAACCTATTATATTAGATTGAATGTTTCAAGATGCGCGCGCGTTATAAGTTTGCAGAATATAATTTAATTATTCTGTGAGCTCATAACTGTAAACTCATAAACAAAACAGGCAATATTTGTTATTAGAGTTTTCCAATTAGAGGTTTTATTTTGATATTAAAAAAAAAACGGGTATTTTTTAAGAGAAATTAATAAATGTTTATTTCATTGTAAAGAGAAAGGTATGCCATTAACATTTAAAAACGATATCAGTCAAATGGCCGCCGTTATGGTTTCAGTACCACATTCTTTTCATGAATAACGATAACTTCACAAATTCCATCTTTAAGGAATCGATTGTGGAGCATTGGCATAGACCTTATCTTTCACGTGGCTCCAAAGAAAAAAGTCTAAAGGTGTTAAATCACAAGATCTCGGTGGCCAATTGTGATCACCTCTTCGAAAAATAACACGGTTAGGAAACTTGCAAAATTGCGATTTCGTTGCTTGTGTGGCACGTAGCGCCGTCTTGCTGAAAATAAACGTCGTCCACATCAATATCTTCCAATTCCGGCCATAAAAAATCATTAATCATAGCTCGGTAGCGCCACCGTAACAGTTTCACCAGCCTCATTTTCAAAAAAGTAGGGTCCAATCACACCGCCAGCCCAAAAACCGCACCAAATAGTGACGTTAAGGATGCAAAGACTTTTCAACAATCATTCTTAGATTTTCTGAGCCCCAAATGCGATAATTCTGCTTATTAACGTAGCCTCCGAGGTGAAAATAGGCCTCTTCACCAAAGATGATTTTTCGATCAAATTCCGGATCATTTTGATGCATTTCAAGGACCCAATCAGCAAAGATAAGACATTTATGGTGATCGACCGGCTTGAGTTCTTGTGTTAACTGAACTTAAGACTTAAGTCTTTATGCAAAATACGGTGTAATGTGGTTTGTGGAATGTCTAATTCCAAAGATCGACAAGGAATCGACAAACATGGGTTTTCTTCAACACTACGGGCTACATCAGCAATATTCTTATGTGTTCTTGGGCGATGCACACGGTTTTGATTCTTCACATCACAAACTTGTCCCAACAGCTCAAATTTTTCCACAAGGTTTACTATTGCCGGCCGAGAAGGTGTTTTACGACGTCCAAAAAGTGCTTTAGTTTTGCAAACTGTGACTGAAAAATGTTCACCATTTTTGTAGTGAATTTTAATAATTTAAATGCGTTGTTGAAGCGTGTATCGTTTTATTTTTAATAATGGCGTAGTTTTTACTTGTCAAATGTCAAAAAATAATAGCTTCAAAATTGACAGCTGCCCCTATTCAAAATTAAACTTCTTATTGGAAAACCCTTTATATGCGCAAAAATATTATTTTAAAATCAAAGTAAATTTTTTCTCATAATTTCAACAGTTAATTTTTGAATATATGGGTGCACAAATGTATTTTTTTATAACTTTGATCATTATAAAATAAATATATTTTGTAAAAGTGTGATAAATCTCGCGGGCAAAAAAAATGTTCAAGGCGGGTGGCCACCCCTGATCTAGAACATACTTCCGCTTTACAAAAAAAACTCGTTTGACCCGTGGTACATCAGTGCTAAGATCGGAATTTAAAAAAATAACTAATTAATATTATATTTAATCAGGTATATTCAATTAACTGTAAGTAATTTTTTGTTACACAAACAGTATATTTTGATTGGTTTTTGAATCTTTAACTTCAATATACTCTTTTTTATTTTAATTTGCCGCTTGATTTATCAGAGGTAATCAAATGAATTTGGTTTAGATTTAACATCAGTCAAACAAACGCATCTGCTGCCGAACGTACAATTTTAGTAATATTTATTACTTTAAGTAATGAAGTAATAACATCAAACAACCGAACGTACATAAGCTCAGCTGCTTTCCCGTTGCGTTCCGAGCTGGTGCACGCCACAGAACATACTACGCCAAGGCAAGACGTGGCTGAACTTAGCTACGGCTACGGATTCGTTTAAGAAGCACATTTGTGAATCCGCGCTCTCACTCAAGCATCGCCCAGCTAAATCATTAACATGCGTACCAGTATTGGAATTTAGCGGCGCTCTTATATTTGTTTTAGATCAATATAAAACTTAATAATTTAAACAAATTGCTCTGTTGTTTAACTAAATAGTATTATTTAGCAATAATTAAATAAATAATAAATTTAAAACAACTGCGTTGTCAACAAAATACGTAGATATAAATGGGTGTTAATAAATTATAAATATAACATTAAAACAGCGTTCAATATTTTTACATAAAAAATAATTTGTAGCTTTTAAACGTTTTTACATATATTTGCTTCTTATTATTTAACAAATAGAAATAAACTTATTTATGAAACAAAAATCTAAATAATTTGACTAATAATTTAATTTAAGGTTGGATGGCCATTGCTTAAGCTAATAAATATTTAATTAACCAATAATAATAAAACTTTAAACTTCCGGATATCCGAAAAAGATTTGTTTAAAAACGAAAAATGTAAAATATAGGAAAAATAAATGATTCAGTTTTTTGGCTGACACAACCTTATTTATGAACGGATCCGCAATGTATTTGCTAATAATTGTTTCTATTTAACTAACAAATGGCAATACAATTTTAATTTTCCGGATATCTCAGGGAAAATTGGTTCAAAAACGGATAATGTAAAATATAGCAAAAATAAATGATTCAGTTTTTTTTGGCTGACACAACCTTATTTATAAACGGATCCGCAATGTTTTTGCTAATAATTGTTTCTATTTAACTAATAAATGGGAATACATATTCAATTTTTTTGATATCTCAGGGGAAATTGGTTCAAAAACGGATAATGTAAAATATAGCAAAAATAAATGATTCAGTTTTTTGGCTGACACAACCTTATTTATGAACGGATCCGCAATGATTTTACTAATAATTGTTTCTATTTGACTTATAAATAAAAATATAATTTCAGTTTTCCGAATATCTCAGGGGAAATTGCTTTAAAACCGAAAAATGTAAAATATAGCTAAAATAAATGATTCAGTTTTTTGGCTGACACAATCTTATTTATGAACGGATCCGCAATGTTTTTGCTAATAATTGTTTCTATTTAACTAATAAATGGGAATACATATTCAATTTTTTGGATATCTCGGGGGAGATTGGTTTAAAAAAGGAAAATGTAAAATATAGCAAAAATAAATGATTCAGTTTTTTGGCTGACACAACCTTATTTATAAACGGATCCGCAATGTTTTTGCTAAAAAGGGTTTCTATTTAACTAATAAATAGGAATACATATTCAATTTTTTGGATATCTCGAGGGAGATTGGATTAAAAACGGAAAATGTAAAATATAGCAAAAATAAATGATTCAGTTTTTTGGATGACACAACCTTATTTATGAACGGATCCGCAACGTTTTTGCTAATAATTGTTTCTATTTAACTAACAAATGGGAATACAATTTTAATTTTCCGGATATCTCAGGGAAAATTGGTTCAAAAACGGATAATGTAAAATATAGCAAAAATAAATGATTCAGTTTTTTTTGGCTGACACAACCTTATTTATAAACGGATCCGCAATGTTTTTGCTAATAATTGTTTCTATTTAACTAATAAATGGGAATACATATTCAATTTTTTTGATATCTCAGGGGAAATTGGTTCAAAAACGGATAATGTAAAATATAGCAAAAATAAATGATTCAGTTTTTTGGCTGACACAACCTTATTTATGAACGGATCCGCAATGATTTTACTAATAATTGTTTCTATTTGACTTATAAATAAAAATATAATTTCAGTTTTCCGAATATCTCAGGGGAAATTGCTTTAAAACCGAAAAATGTAAAATATAGCTAAAATAAATGATTCAGTTTTTTGGCTGACACAATCTTATTTATGAACGGATCCGCAATGTTTTTGCTAATAATTGTTTCTATTTAACTAATAAATGGGAATACATATTCAATTTTTTTGATATCTCAGGGGAAATTGGTTCAAAAACGGATAATGTAAAATATAGCAAAAATAAATGATTCAGTTTTTTGGCTGACACAACCTTATTTATGAACGGATCCGCAATGATTTTACTAATAATTGTTTCTATTTGACTTATAAATAAAAATATAATTTCAGTTTTCCGAATATCTCAGGGGAAATTGCTTTAAAACCGAAAAATGTAAAATATAGCTAAAATAAATGATTCAGTTTTTTGGCTGACACAATCTTATTTATGAACGGATCCGCAATGTTTTTGCTAATAATTGTTTCTATTTAACTAATAAATGGGAATACATATTCAATTTTTTGGATATCTCGGGGGAGATTGGTTTAAAAAAGGAAAATGTAAAATATAGCAAAAATAAATGATTCAGTTTTTTGGCTGACACAACCTTATTTATAAACGGATCCGCAATGTTTTTGCTAAAAAGGGTTTCTATTTAACTAATAAATAGGAATACATATTCAATTTTTTGGATATCTCGAGGGAGATTGGATTAAAAACGGAAAATGTAAAATATAGCAAAAATAAATGATTCAGTTTTTTGGATGACACAACCTTATTTATGAACGGATCCGCAACGTTTTTGCTAATAATTGTTTCTATTTAACTAACAAATGGGAATACAATTTTAATTTTCCGGATATCTCGGGGGAAATTAGTTTAAAAACGGAAAATGTAAAATATAGCAAAAATTAATTTCAGTTTTTTGTCTGACACAACCTAATTTATGAACGGATCCGCAATGTTTTTGCTAGAAATTGTTTCTATTTGCCTAATAAATAAAAACATAATTTAAGTTTTCCGGATATCTCAGGGGAAATTGCTTTAAAACCGAAAAATGTAAAATATAGCTAAAATAAATGATTCAGTTTTTTGGCTGACACAACCTTATTTATGAACGGATCCGCAATGTTTTTGCTAAAAAGTGTTTCTATTTAACTAATAAATGGGAATACATATTCAATTTTTTGGATATCTCGAGGGAGATTGGATTAAAAACGGAAAATGTAAAATATAGCAAAAATAAATGATTCAGTTTTTTGGCTGACACAACCTTATTTATGAAGGGATCCGCAATGTTTTTGCTAATAATTGTTTCTATTTAACTAACAAATGGGAATACAATTTTAATTTTCCGGATATCTCGGGGGAAATTAGTTTAAAAACGGAAAATGTAAAATATAGCAAAAATTAATTTCAGTTTTTTTGTCTGACACAACCTAATTTATGAACGGATCCGCAATGTTTTTGCTAGAAATTGTTTCTATTTGCCTAATAAATAAAAATATAATTTCAGTTTTCCGGATATCTCAGGGGAAATTGCTTTAAAACCGAAAAATGTAAAATATAGCTAAAATAAATGATTCAGTTTTTTGGCTGACACAACCTTAATTATGAACGGATCCGCAATGTTTTTGCTAAAAAGTGTTTCTATTTAACTAATAAATGAGAATGCATATTCAATTTTTCGGATATCTCGAGGGAGATTGGATTAAAAACGGAAAATGTAAAATATAGCAAAAATAAATGATTCAGTTTTTTGGCTGACACAACCTTATTTATGAACGGATCCGCAATGTTTTTGCTAATAATTGATTCTATTTAACTAATAAATGAAAATTTAATTTCAGTTTTCCGGGTATCTTAGGGGAAATTGCTTTAAAACCGGAAAATGTAAAATATTGCAAAAATTAATGATTCAGTTTTTTGGCTGACACAACCTTATTTATGAACGGATCCACAATGTTTTTACTAATAATTGTTTCTATTTGACTAATAAATAAAAATATAATTTCAGTTTTCCGAATATCTCAGGGGAAATTGCTTTAAAACCGAAAAATGTAAAATATAGCTAAAATAAATGATTCAGTTTTTTGGCTGACACAACCTTATTTATGAACGGATCCGCAATGTTTTTGCTAAAAAGTGTTTCTATTTAACTAATAAATGGGAATACATATTCAATTTTTTGGATATCTCGAGGGAGATTGGATTAAAAACGGAAAATGTAAAATATAGCAAAAATAAATGATTCAATTTTTTGGCTGACACAACCTTATTTATGAAGGGATCCGCAATGTTTTTGCTAATAATTGTTTCTATTTAACTAACAAATGGGAATACAATTTTAATTTTCCGGATATCTCGGGGGAAATTAGTTTAAAAACGGAAAATGTAAAATATAGCAAAAATTAATTTCAGTTTTTTTGTCTGACACAACCTAATTTATGAACGGATCCGCAATGTTTTTGCTAGAAATTGTTTCTATTTGCCTAATAAATAAAAATATAATTTCAGTTTTCCGGATATCTCAGGGGAAATTGCTTTAAAACCGAAAAATGTAAAATATAGCTAAAATAAATGATTCAGTTTTTTGGCTGACACAACCTTATTTATGAACGGATCCGCAATTTTTTTGCTAATAAATGTTTCTATTTAACTAATAAATGGGAATACATATTCAATTTTTTTGATATCTCGGGGAAAATTGGTTCAAAAACGGAAAATGTAAAATATTGCAAAAATAAATGATTCAGTTTTTTGGCTGACACAACCTTAATTATGAACGGATCCGCAATGTTTTTGCTAAAAAGTGTTTCTATTTAACTAATAAATGAGAATGCATATTCAATTTTTCGGATATCTCGAGGGAGATTGGATTAAAAACGGAAAATGTAAAATATAGCAAAAATAAATGATTCAGTTTTTTGGCTGACACAACCTTATTTATGAACGGATCCGCAATGTTTTTGCTAATAATTGATTCTATTTAACTAATAAATGAAAATTTAATTTCAGTTTTCCGGGTGTCTTAGGGGAAATTGCTTTAAAACCGGAAAATGTAAAATATTGCAAAAATTAATGATTCAGTTTTTTTGGCTGACACAACCTTATTTATGAACGGATCCACAATGTTTTTACTAATAATTGTTTCTATTTGACTAATAAATAAAAATATAATTTCAGTTTTCCGGATATCTCAGGGGAAATTGCTTTAAAACCGAAAAATGTAAAATATAGCTAAAATAAATGATTCAGTTTTTTGGCTGACACAACCTTATTTATGAACGGATCCGCAATGTTTTTGCTAATAAATGTTTCTATTTAACTAATAAATGGGAATACATATTCAATTTTTTTGATATCTCGGGGGAAATTGGTTCAAAAACGGAAAATGTAAAATATTGCAAAAATAAATGATTCAGTTTTTTGGCTGACACAACCTTAATTATGAACGGATCCGCAATGTTTTTGCTAAAAAGTGTTTCTATTTAACTAATAAATGAGAATGCATATTCAATTTTTCGGATATCTCGAGGGAGATTGGATTAAAAACGGAAAATGTAAAATATAGCAAAAATAAATGATTCAGTTTTTTGGCTGACACAACCTTATTTATGAACGGATCCGCAATGTTTTTGCTAATAATTGATTCTATTTAACTAATAAATGAAAATTTAATTTCAGTTTTCCGGGTGTCTTAGGGGAAATTGCTTTAAAACCGGAAAATGTAAAATATTGCAAAAATTAATGATTCAGTTTTTTGGCTGACACAACCTTATTTATGAACGGATCCACAATGTTTTTACTAATAATTGTTTCTATTTGACTAATAAATAAAAATATAATTTCAGTTTTCCGAATATCTCAGGGGAAATTGCTTTAAAACCGAAAAATGTAAAATATAGCTAAAATAAATGATTCAGTTTTTTGGCTGACACAACCTTATTTATGAAGGGATCCGCAATGTTTTTGCTAATAATTGTTTCTATTTAACTAACAAATGGGAATACAATTTTAATTTTCCGGATATCTCGGGGGAAATTAGTTTAAAAACGGAAAATGTAAAATATAGCAAAAATAAATGATTCAGTTTTTTTTGGCTGACACAACCTTATTTATGAACGGATCCGCAATGTTTTTGCTAATAATTGTTACTATTTAACTATTAAATAAAAATATAATTTCAATTTTCTGGATATCTCAGGTGAGATTGGTTCAAAAACGGATAATGTAAAATATAGCTAAAATAATTTATTCAGTTTTTCGGTAACAAAACCTTATTTGAGAAAGGATTTGCAATTTTTTTGCTAATTATTGTTTCTATTTAACTATAGAAAAATAGATATCTGAAGGGAGATTGGTTCAACAATGGAAAATGTGAAGTTCAACTAAACTAGTTAATTGAATTTCTCGGCTAACACAACCTTAATTAAAAAAAAACTGCATTGTGATAAGCAATAATTGTTTCTATTTAACTAACATATGGAACTCAAGTTTCAAATTTCCTGAAGAAGAATTTTTTTGAACAAAAAATTGTCAAACACCTACAAGTTTAATAAGAAAAGATAATTTTAAAACTATAAATATTTTTATATCAAAATAAATTCTATCAGTATTGTCAAGTAACAGCTTGTAATTAATTATTATGCATTAGTGCATTTTTATATTATACTTATAGCTACATATTTATAAAATTAAAAAAAACTTTTTTATTATTTACTATTTAAAAAGTGAGCTTTGCATAATAATATCTAGACGTTTTAAAGTACCAGATAAATTAATTAAAATTTTAAAATCATTTGAAGAATGATTAAATAAGTAATCATTAGCATACAAGTTCCATGATAATACAGCATAATATTGAAGAATGAAATTTATAAGCATTATAACAAAACAAGTACAACAGAAATAAACTTTAAAAGGAGCACTAAGAAAAAAACTTTTTTTTAACAGCCATATAATAAATCAAAGTGACGGACAGTGTGTATTTGAATGAACTTTTATTTTTAACACGTGTTACTAATAGAAGTGTATTACAAATTATCATAGCAAATTATTCAAAAATGCATTATAAAACAGTACATTTAAGATGCCGATAAATTAATTACTTTAATTAATAATTGCTTTTTAAAATATTGTGAGGATTTTTTACGCTATTATGACCGATGTATAAATAAAATTCCGAGGTCATGATAATATATTTTACGACTGCAAAAAAATAAAACCTTTTTAGAATAAAAGAGACCGAACTTATAATCTTGTTCTAAATAAAATAAAATTATAATTCACAAATCAAATTATAAAACTGATCAATTTAAATGACAAATAAGTACACTTAACATAATTTTGGTTTTTTGTTATTTAAATTAGTTAATTATGCTTTTCTGGATTTAATAAAGTGATTAGGTTTTAATTTTAATTATAAATTAAGAGTAAAATATTATGTTTTAGCAATAAAAGCTGGTATAAGAATTTACAAATTTAATAATAAACATAAAAATGTATTTTAGATACTACTTATTTTACTTATGAATGCCCTTTTTTGTAACAAAATAAATTTCATGATATCAGACAATATTTTGATATTTTATCTTGACAAAGTTATGTTTATGTCTTTAAATTGTAAAGATTTTTTTATTGCAGCTGAGATAATAGTTTTACTTATGGTCAGTTATTAGTGAACTCTTTAATTACCTATATATAATCACAAACAAATAAGTAATCCATTTATAAACTGCTAAAAGTTTTTTTTATAATCTTGAGTTTGCATATTTATAAAAAAAAATGAAAACGTTACACTGGTTGGCACAATTCATACAAAAAACTATTTAAAAAATTTCAAGGTAAAGTATAGATAAAAAACTAGTAATGCCGCCGAAACCGGATCCAAACCCGGTATCCGGCGAATTCGGCCAATATTAGAAAGATTCGGTTCCGGCCGGACCTTGACAACTATCCGGTCGGATTCGGCCAGACCCGGCCGGATCCGAAAATTTTAATAAATGAATGTACTGAAAGTAGAATACAAATGTTAAAAAAAAACAGGTGAAATATATTAATAAAATGTAAACAAACAAATAATAAAACATAAAAATAATAATAATAATATAATATTAATAAATAATGATTAAAATATTATATTAATCAGTATTATCAATAATATTTATATTATAATGTAAGAAAATTAATTTTCTTCCATGATTTGCTTGAGAAAACAGTTTTTTGCTGAAAACGCTAGATAACGGCTCTGATAAATATTGTTTTATTTATTTTATTTTTATGGATCCTGTTTTTTTGTAGGTTCCGGTATCCGGTTCCGGCCTAAAAGTGGATCCGGCGGTATCACTAATAAAAACATGTACTTTTTACAATTATCAGTATTCTAAAACTACTAGTACTAACCTATCAGTAAACTATTCAAACAGAAATACAAATTACTAATGTAATTATTTAAACCATCCAAACAGAAATATTACTAATGTAATTATTTAAAAAAAATTGTTCCTATTTATTATAATTTTACACATCACTGGAAAAACTCTTAAATTCAGGGTATTCCAAAGTTTTATTACAAAATTGAATTAACCGTTTTAAAGCTAAAACATCAAGTATTTTCTAAAAATTAAATTTATGCCTACAAATTGATGACATTTTAATTTGTTATAAAAAATATCTTGTGTGAAACTAAAAAATAGTTAACGTTAGGAATCCGACAATAAAAAAGGATGTGTTAGTTAAAAAACTCAATAAATTAATTTGGCATTATTTAACATTTTCCGTTTTGAACCAATTTCCCCAAAGATATCTGAAAATTTGAAATTATATTTTTATTTAATAGTTAAATTATTATTAGCAAAAACATTGCAGATCCGTTCATAAATAAGGTTGTGTCAGCCAAAACACTGAAAAATTTATTTTTGCTATATTTTACATTTTCCGGTTTTAAAGCAATTTCCCCTAAAATACTCGGAAAACTGAAATTAAATTTTCATTTATTAGTTAAATAGAATAAATTATTAGCAAAAACATTGCGGATCCGTTCATAAATAAGGTTGTGTCAGCCAAAAAACTGAATCATTTATTTTAGCTATATTTTACATTTTTCGGTTTTAAAGCAATTTCCCCTAAGATATTCGGAAAACTGAAATCATATTTTTATTTATTAGTCAAATAGAAACAATTATTAGTAAAAACATTGCGGATCCGTTCATAAATAAGGTTGTGTCAGCCAAAAAACTGAATCATTAATTTTTGCAATATTTTACATTTTCCGTTTTTGAACCAATTTCCCCTGAGATATCCGAAAAATTGAATATGTATTCTTATTTAATAGTTAAATAGAAACAATTATTAGCAAAAACATTGCGGATCCGTTTATAAATAAGGTTGTGTCAGCCAAAAAACTGAATCATTTATTTTTGCAATATTTTACATTTTCCGTTTTTGAACCAATTTCCCCTGAGATATCAGAATAATTGAATATGTATTCCCATTTAATAGTTAAATAGAAACAATTATTAGCAAAAACATTGCGGATCCGTTCATAAATAAGGTTGTGTCAGCCAAAAAACTGAATCATTTATTTTTGCAATATTTTACATTTTCCGTTTTTGAACCAATTTCCCCCGAGATATCAAAAAAATTGAATATGTATTCTCATTTATTAGTTAAATAGAAACAATTATTAGCAAAAACATTGCGGATCCCTTCATAAATAAGGTTGTGTCAGCCAAAAAACTGAATCATTTATTTTTGCAATATTTTACATTTTCCGTTTTTGAACCAATTTCCCCCGAGATATCAAAAAAATTGAATATGTATTCTCATTTATTAGTTAAATAGAAACAATTATTAGCAAAAACATTGCGGATCCCTTCATAAATAAGGTTGTGTCAGCCAAAAAACTGAATCATTTATTTTTGCAATATTTTACATTTTCCGTTTTTGAACCAATTTCCCCCGAGATATCAAAAAAATTGAATATGTATTCCCATTTATTAGTTAAATAGAAACAATTATTAGCAAAAACATTGCGGATCCCTTCATAAATAAGGTTGTGTCAGCCAAAAAACTGAATCATTTATTTTTGCTATATTTTACATTTTCCGTTTTTGAACCAATTTCCCCCGAGATATCAAAAAAATTGAATATGTATTCCCATTTATTAGTTAAATAGAAACAATTATTAGCAAAAACATTGCGGATCCCTTCATAAATAAGGTTGTGTCAGCCAAAAAACTGAATCATTTATTTTTGCAATATTTTACATTTTCCGTTTTTGAACCAATTTCCCCTGAGATATCCGAAAAATTGAATATATATTCCAATTTATTAGTTAAATAGAAACACTTATTAGCAAAAACATTGCGGATCCGTTTATAAATAAGGTTGTGTCAGCCAAAAAAAACTGAATCATTTATTTTTGCAATATTTTACATTTTCCGTTTTTGAACCAATTTCCCCCGAGATATCAAAAAAATTGAATATGTATTCCCATTTATTAGTTAAATAGAAACAATTATTAGCAAAAACATTGCGGATCCCTTCATAAATAAGGTTGTGTCAGCCAAAAAACTGAATCATTTATTTTTGCAATATTTTACATTTTCCGTTTTTGAACCAATTTCCCCCGAGATATCAAAAAAATTGAATATGTATTCTCATTTATTAGTTAAATAGAAACAATTATTAGCAAAAACATTGCGGATCCCTTCATAAATAAGGTTGTGTCAGCCAAAAAACTGAATCATTTATTTTAGCTATATTTTACATTTTTCGGTTTTAAACTAATTTCTCCCGAGATATCCGGAAAATTAAAATTGTATTCCCATTTGTTAGTTAAATAGAAACAATTATTAGCAAAAACATTGCGGATCCGTTTATAAATAAGGTTGTGTCAGCCAAAAAACTGAATAATTTATTTTTCCTATATTTTACATTTTCCGTTTTTAAACAAATCTTTTTCGGATATCCAGAAGTTTAAGGTTTTATTATTATTGGTTAATTAAATATTTATTAGCTTAAGCAATGGCCATCCAACCTTAAATTAAATTATTAGTCAAATTAATTAGATTTTTGTTTCATAAATAAGTTTATTTCTATTTGTTAAATAATATGATGCAAATATATGTAAAAACGTTTAAAAGCTACAAATTATTTTTTATGTAAAAATATTGAACGCTGTTTTAATGTTATATTTATAATTTAATAACACCCATTTATATCTACATATTTTGTTGACAACGCAGTTGTTTTAAATGTATTATTTATTTAATTATTGCTAAATAATACTATTTAGTTAAACAACAGAGCAATTTGTTTAAATTATTAAGTTTTATATTGATCTAAAACAAATATAAGAGCGCCGCTAAATTCCAATACTGGTACGCATGTTAATGATTTAGCTGGGCGATGCTTGAGTGAGAGCGCGGATTCACAAATGTGTTTCTTAAATGAATCCGTAGCCGTAGCTAAGTTCAGCCACGTCAAGGCAAGATGCACCACGTTCCCATTACATTTTGTAAAGTAGAGTAACTCGTAACTTGCACAAAATGTTCCTTCCCCTTCCTCTTCTAGCCTCAACCTTTCAAGTGGGGTAAAATGCACTTGCTCATTTGATTGACGGTTATTTGTGTTTTGAGGTTAATTAATTAAAACATATATCAGGAATGGTCAACATCTTCTGTTTACAAATCAAAATAGATAAAAAACAGAGAAAACTCGAAACAAATCAAATAATAATCACATAAATGTAACTTTCACAGTATTTGATTAGTTGCATTAGTTGTAAATTACGATTTCACATGACGTCGTACCTTAAAATCTGGCAATAGTGATAGATTATAAAAAAGTATATTGAGTGTATCTTTTTTTTTAATTTATTTATTTTTAAATACATTAAATACATTTATAATAATAATAATACAAATTGTCTCTTATACGCCAAGAAGCTTCTACAGCTTGTTTAAAAACGTATAATACTTATTGCATTTACATACATTATATATATATATATATATATATATATATTACAACTAATTTTTAACTTAAGTTATTACATAATTTTCAAAAACAAACTCTAAATAGTCGTTTCTGCCCGCATTTAGGTCCAAAACAACAACTCTTCTGGACGAGACATATTCTCAAGAATAATATAAAGAAAACTTATTAACTTGGCCGTTGGTAAGATTTATGATGCTTAATGAGAGACTTCAATACCCCGTCTTCAAAATGATCAAAACAATCTAGTTACTAATCCAAGGGGTTACAATCTCACATAATTTTTCTGGAACGACAATGTTGTTGACATAAGTTGTTTTCTAGGGAAAAAAAGTAACCTTCGATAAGTTGCCGTACATACTCGTTAGTGACCGACCGAAAGTTTCGGTTTTGGCCAAAATCCTGGTTTGGCCGCAGTTTCGGTTTCGGCCAAAAACTGGCTCCGCTGAAACTAGCGATTTCGCCGGCCGGCTATTGTTAATTTAATTATTAAGTGTGTCAATAGTGGTGAGTATTTTGTTTTTCTTGTTAATTTAATAATTAATATAATTTACTATTTAATTATTATATTTATTAATTTATTTTTATATAAGAATCTGTTAGTAACAATAACAAATAAATTTTGAATAGACTATTTATTTGTATTTGATTGTGTTTTGATAGACAAGTTTTATTTTAAATAAGTTTGTATCTACATTGCATTTTAAAAATAAAGTGATTTTCTATTAAATTGAAATCTTTTATTTAATTTTAATCTAATCGAATAATCTGTTACAAAATTACAAAAAGGAGCCGAATATTCGGTTTCGGCGGAAAATCGTGTTTCGGTCGATCACTAATACTCGTATTCTGGCGACCTTACTGATGACGTCACATCTTACTTAAGTGTGCTTCAGTCAAGAACAATATATTTAGAAGACTGTTGGATAATTGTCATGCCTATCACGCGGAAAGTTATGACTCAAAAAGCGGAACTATGATTAGTTGAGATTTTGTGTACCCCGAGCTACGTCACAATATATCAAAAGGTAAATCATAGGAATCCGGCAGTCCTGTGTAGTTTAGTGTTCTTGTGCTTCAGTAACATGAAAACAGGTTACTGAAGCTTGCGGAGATCTAGACCTCCCTATGTGAAAAAATATGGTGCGCGTGCCGATTTATGTTTATATGTGCGTTAAAATGATTTAATTTAATACTATAGAACATTGGACATGTATTTATATACACAAAAACTACAAGATTCTTTTCTGTAAACTCATAAAATATATTAAAAAAATGATAATTTGAAAAGTATTGATTACAAAATTGTCATTTTTAATTGTAAACAAAGCAATGGTTACTTATTGTTTTCTAAAGAGTAACTTTATGTGACGTTAGCGTATGGCGTAACTGAAACATACTTTTAGATAACTCAAGTAAGCTCGCCAGAAAACTACTATAGCTTCAAATGTGTCTAGAAAACTAGAATTTCTTAATAGATGTAAAAAAGTTTTTACTTCTGTTCAATTTTTGCATATATATAAAACTTATATTTGTTCTTGTATTGAATATTGTTTCCAAGTATGGAGATCTGAAACTTTATCTCTTCTAAACTCTATTCAAAAAAGAGCTATTTGGATCATTGGATTCTATAGATATTTCCATGGACCATTGTACAAACAAAATACAAGACATATTGCCATCTAAACAAATATTTACTCGTAGTACAAGCCTTGCTAGAAATATTCACTGATAGTTCAGAGATGTAAGACCAAAACTTTTAAGAGAGATTTTTTGTATAATAATTAATAAGTAATTTCTAAATATCACTTTTTAAATTTAATAAAAAAAAGATGAAGAAAGAAATCATCAAATTATTTTATATCAAACATGAATTTATGCTGACATATATACAACATATTAATATTTTTTTATTTATTAAATCCTAAGCCAATCTAATATTACAGTGTAAGACGTAACATATTAATAACGTGATAAAAATATCAAAGTATAATAGAAGTTACTGAAAAGATATAAGTAAATCTATTTATTTTTCCTTAGAAGACTTTTAATGAAATATATTAGATGACAATATTTTAAATAAACGTCAAAAATAACCTTAATTAAATCCAATAAATTAATCAACCAATATAAGTAACAGTTGTTGGCAAAATAAAACAACAATTACTTTAATTTAATAAAAATATAATAAAATAAAATAGTAATAATTCCATATTAACAATGATTATAACTAACATTAAACATTTAATTCCTCTTCACGTTTTGCATCTCTCTTGCTAACATTTTCATTTCCTAGCACATAAAATCGAAAGTGTTTTCCAGCCCATGGCTGACCAACTTTATCAATACCAATTCGGCTACAACTTATAATTGTTTTATTCTTAAAAGATTCATCATCTTGTTCTATCCAAAATTCCTCGCTAGTGCAAAGATCAACAGCATCACTTGTCTTTTTATCTATTCCCATAGCACTGCATAGTTTTGATGGACCATTACATAACTCTATTGATTTCAATGGCTTAGAAGTTTGTTTTCTCTTTGCTGTAATTTCATATGATTAGAAAATATCTTATACTATACTTTGATTTTGTACCGGATCTATGTTTTAGCATTTGTTCGGATCCTTCTATTGGTTCTAAAGCACGAAGTAGTACTCCACCACCTGGTTCAATACTTGATATGTTTATGCAAAAATACATTCCATATGTCATGTATACAAAAGTAGTCCCAGGGTCCATATATAATGGTTCAATTTTAGGAGTACGTCTGTACATATAATAATATATAATAGTAGTTTTTAGAGTTTTAAAGAATAAATAATATATATAAATAAACACCTATCCCTCGATTTACACTGAAGATTCCACACAAAACCGTGTGGATTTTGCTAAGTAAAATCGTGTAAAACAAAAAAACACTAAAATCTTCATAACTCAGTCATTTATTTATGTAAAACAAAAGTAAATTATCTTGAAAAACATTAAAAAAAAATTATACTTCATTTAAAAAATAACAAATATATGTAGGTAATATAAGTACATATTTAATTCATTTTACATTAGGAACAACTCTACAAAAAAAGTACATAATAATAAGTTTAATTATTGTAATATACATACATTATTACCAGTTTTTTGAAATCCGTTAATTTATCAACAGTGTAAAATCAAAATCGTGTAAACAAGTACTGTGTAAATCAAGGGATAGATACATTTTTAGCATTTTATTGAAATCCGTTAGTTTATCAACCTTGTAAAACCAAAATCGTGTAAAACAAGTACTGTGTAAATCGAGGGATAGATGTATTTTATTAATACAATAGAAACTTAACACAATCCTATCAACCCTAAAGAAAATTAGATTACCTTCCCATATATGATATTGAAGCTTTATCATCTCCTCCTGCATAGCATTCAGTTTCTACAATTCTTCCTTTTAAAATCTGACCATCTTCAAGTTTTCGAACCAACACCATACCAAGTAGAGAATTGGCTAATTTGTGGCAATCCATATTAAAAAAATGTCTATTTAATTTGTTCATTTTTGGAATTGTTGATTGAATTATTTTTGTATCTTCACAAGTAACCTTTTGCTTTTTCTTATTGTTATCATCATTCACGTTCGTTCTTTTATTTCTATTAACCATGACTTTAAATTCAAGTTCTTTGAGATAATTTAGTGAATTGCAATAATTAGTTAATGTACATGAGCATAATCACATGTGTAATCCAAAATTATCCAAATATTCCAAATTCCCAAAAACAAAAAACATTAAAAAAAAGTGGTTAGACCACAGCGTCAAACGCTGCCCTCTATTTTCAAAGGATGTAATGTAAGCGAATAAAGCAGAGTCGGACTCAATAAAGTGAAGTTACTTAGGGCGCGATCTGATTTTCGTTGTTTTGCGTCCTTTCTCAAAAGAAAGCATTTATCAATTTCTACGTTTTGACATCTATTAACTAACACAACTTAATGTTTTAATTAAATACATATTTATATTTTGACTTTATTAAATTAAATTTATGATAAGTATAAAAAACTAAGGGGGTTATTCCGACATGTGGCGATATCTCTAATCGCAATTAATGACGTGATCATTAATTCAAAAAATCTGCCGGTGATCTATTTTTGTACTACAAGAGCATCTAGTAATATAAACTAAATACCAAGCTTCAAGTTGCATTTTTAAACGTCAATATGTAAACTTATTGTAGCTCAAATAATATTAATTTTAAAACGTCTCGATTTTATTTTGAAATAAGCAAACACTAGACATTCATTCCTTGCGTTGTGGTTTATAATAACAACAAAAGTATTGACAAAGATCAAGTGTTCTGTAAGGTCCTCATAAGGCTTGGTTAGATTGTCTGAACAAAACTAACAGCAAACTATCTTTATAAAGAACTTTTACACTTTTTTTAAAATTTATTAATGGACAAATTTTAGCCACACCAACAAATTCCTAACCTAAAAATATTTACAACATAATCCAAAATCATAAATCTACCAAATTTGTATAATAAAGTAATACTCTTAAATTTTAAACAAAAACAACAAAATTATAATTTAATAAACAATTTAAAATTTTGAATTCTTGTATATTTCATGTCACAGGAAATTTTACTCTGCACGCTACAAGAAGGATTTTAAAAAGAAGTTAAATTGCGCTACTTGTGCTCGTGGGTACATATAATAATGTTATATTACAGTAAATTGAATATATTAATTAGTGTTTGTTCATTTTGTTTAACAAATTGCGGTAGTTTTGAAAGTTGAAGCTGCAGTTAAAGGTAATCCTATTCCAGTTGAGATACCTGGTAACGCTGCCAACAGCTTATCATATGGCCTTATAGTAATATTAGTATGCTTGATTATACTATAATGCATTAATGCTTATTATTTCACATACATTTAATTACAGATGATGTAGTGGTTAGCCTACTAAACAGTACACAAGAGATCTCGGGTTTGAAATCCCTTTCTAAAGAATCAGTTTTTTTGGTTAAGAACAGAAACTTTAGCAGGTCCCGTGTACTGCTTCGATGTTGCGTGTACGTTAAAAAACTAACAATTTAGGTTGAAATTTGCGGAAAAAATTCTCAGATGTGGTAGTCTTGCGTCGGTGACAGCAGACATATACCGACGTTAAATAAATAAATTAACTAACTAACAAAACCTATATTAACACTCCTAGTAGTCCGGGAGCTGGTAACAAAAAGGTGCAAGAGTTTAGGAAAGGCTGATTTTTTTGAGATCGGACTGTTTATTGGTCATAGAACGCCTCTGCAAAGTCAGCACTCTAGGTGTCGGGACACCTGGCGATGGCACGCTAAGAAAGGTGTAATTTTAACAAAAAATGTTTTGGAAAAGCTGAAAATTCATCGCCAAATAGTTTTTATAAGAACCCAATCAGTCAGAACCCAAAAAACAGCCAACTCAACTGTCTGCAGTAGAAAACGGTTGGCTAGAAATCAATGGGCAATATGACTACGACTGGTATGAAGGAAGTCAACTGCCCAACTTTATCAGTGACGTTCTAATTAAACCAAATATTACTAATACAGGTTATTTTTTGTACAATCAACTATTGAATACAGTTAAACATAAAACAAACACATAAACATATCATTTGACTGACTAAACATTGAATATTTTGTTATATACAGAAAACAAATTGGGTGCAACAGACGATGTGACGGAAAAAGCAAATGAAACAGAAGGAACCTCAGACGGCTTGGATAATGATTGCGACGAAGAAAACGACGAAATTAATAGCGATAATGATATAGAACCCTAAATAAAACATAAATAAATACTAAGTAATTTTTGATTGGTCAAAAACCTTTAATTACGACAAGCAGCGTGCGCGCCTTATCACGACTCCAATTGGGTGTTGATTGATTGGGTTCTCATAAAAACTATGTCTGACTGTGTGTTTTATAAATTTAATTACGTAATTTGACAAATTCCCAACTTTCAGCTTTTTCTAATCATTTGCATTAAGTTAGTTCTTGTAGCATGTACGCAACTGTGCTGACGCCGTGCGTTTGGTTATTACTGTCTGACTGCTTGATTAAGGTTTTATAATGCATCTACTATTTGCCGATGAATTTTCAGCTTTTCCAAAACAATTTTTGGGTACGCTAAGTAAGGTGTTAAAATTACACCTTTCTTAGCGTGCCATCGCCAGGTGTCCCGACACCTGGGGTGCTGACTTTGCAGAGGCGTTCTATGACCAATAAACAGTCCGATCTCAAAATATCAGCCTTTCCTAAACTCTTGCACTTTTTTGTTACCAGCTCCCGGACTATAGCTGTCTCACCAATTTAAGCAACATTACAACATTCTTGCACTGAAAACCGCACGTCATGTAGGTCGTGACAAAAAAGCTGTATAAAATGCAAATTATTTGCGTGTTTCAGGATAAACAAACATACGACACAAAAAATGTGCAGCGCACAATTATATACCAAATATTATATTTGAAAATTACATCAAATTTAAAAGTATATCTATAATTTCCCAAAACAATAAATTATAATCTTTTAAATTACCACAATTAAAAATAATAAATTTGTTTGTCTTTGTTTTTTAACTGCCCTTATCTATTCTATCCCTCTTCCATCTCCTTTCAGTATCTCATTTTTTTATCTGCTCTTTTCTTATCTCTTACACTCTTTTAACATATGTTCTATGGTTTCTTTAATCTCTCCGCACATTCTCACACTTTCAAATCTTCTTTTATCCAAAATTTGTCACTTGCTTTTATTACCACATCTATCCCTCTCAAGTTTTTTCATAATAAAAAAAATTTACATATTTTTAACGTCTTAATTTGCTTGTTCCACACTGCCATGACTGTCTTGATTCACTATGAACCATTTTTAATTCTAGTCATATTTTCATTAAACTTTCTAAAACTTGATTGCAAAATTCACATCCGGCCAAGCTAAAGTAGCCAGTGACACAATTTCATTGTCATTTTATGTGATATAGAGACAACCAAACTTAACTTTTTGATCTATAAATTCAATTTGATTCCATTGTTGGGTTTTAAATGCCTAGTACGGCACTGATGTAATAATTGATGATCTTTTTTTAAATAATTAATAACTGCTGCCATCTCTTATTCTTTTAAACAAAAACCAACACAATATTACAATTTTTTAAACATATTTATGTTTATACATATGTACGAGTTCATAAATATGTATTAAATATATATTAATAAATTATTTGTTTTTGGTTCTATTCTGAGAAATTAAAATTTTGTTGACAAACGATGTGTACAGATGGCGTTACACAAATAAAGGTGATATTCTAGAAAATCATCGCTCATGCGCTTTAATTGAATGTGCGTCGTTATTAGTCATCATTATTTGTGTTTTGGAACAATTTGTAAACATCGTTCTGTGTGTATTTCTGTAAACATAATATTGGCTTTTTTCAATACAACGTTAATAAAAATATGGTACTTTATTTATTTCCATCAACATGTAAGTATACAACAGTAAAATATTTTTGCATTTTTATCTGTCAAACCTTGACCTGATTTTGATATTTTTTGCACATCACAATTTAGATACTGAAGATAATGTCGAAAGAAGACGGCACTGTACTAACAGCACTTCAAAAATTGGAGCTGGAGAAGTGTAGCGGAGCGATCAAAAAGTCAACACAAACACCAGAATCAACAAACCCTTTCATGCGTCGCAAACGCTCTAAGTCTCTCTCGAGTATAAACATCTTTGGTTCATCATGTACATGCAAGAATAATCTAAATCGCCTTAAAAATACAACATCATTTAAACGTACGACGGCTAATAAAAAGTTGTTAAAAGATCCTGTTTTAAAAATATTAAGTAAATGTTCAAAATGTAATAGTGATACGAAGTTATTGAAGTCTGAAAATAATAAACTTAAATTGTTCGGGGATTGTTCAAGTGGTCATGAACCAGATTTTCGATCGATTATTGATGGTTGTCAGCAACTGAGTTTGGCCAATGCTAATGATGGTGTTCAGGACTATTCTTTACCTAGTTTTAAATGTGTTCGTATAACAAAAAGTGCACAACATGTCACCACGCGGACCGATAATGCTAATGTAAATACCAGCTGTTCACATCAAGCTCGAATGTCCCCACCATGTGATGTTACTATCGATGAACTTGCCAGTTACTTCGAAACCCTTGTACATATTCCTAAGAAAATGAGTTCGATGGCAGAGATGATGTATACATAAAGCAATCAAATCTTTATTATTAGAAATATATTGTAATTTTTCTGTATTAGAAAATATATATTAATTAAAAAAAACATAACCACATTTTTGAGCTATGGCATGCTTCTCATAGAAGGTCTAGTAACTAAATGATAAAAGTGAATATGGGAATTTTTGAATTCTTTACTTTGGATACTAAAAAGTAAGTATTACCCAGGTTCATTACTAAATATTTTTTGAAATATGTAATTTTGAAGTTTTTATATACACTCTAATTCGAACAAGTAATTATAGTTTCACAATGGTTACATTTAATTTAGCAGAATACGCCAACATGCATTTGTGTTATGCTTGTCAAAATTTGCATGATGGTAAACAAATTTACCAGCAAAGATATTCTTTGAGGCATGTTCCGTCTCATCAAACTTTTCAACAAGTCCATCACGGGCTCAGAGAAACAGAGGCAGACCTTGAACACAAAACATTGAATATGCTATTTTACAAACAGTAGGTAAATATCACAATATAAACCATGAGAAAATACATATTAATAATATAAATATAAAAAAATCGAAAATGTTAAAATGTTTGTTAATATCGATTTTAAGAAAGGCAGTGAATACAGACAAAGCCTGCTTCAATCGTAATGGAAGTTTTTAATATTCATAATCTGCATGGTCAAATGAAAATCACGGCAAGCACAGATTTCAAGTTAGAAATCATCAATTTGGGTTTTTGATTAATGTCTGTGTGCAAGTATTGTGACTGATTGTTATACTGAGCTATTTAGTTTGCTGAATAGTTTGCTTAATGGAGCTCTATCCCACATTTCACATTTTGCAAATTTAAATAAATTTTTGTGGTCGACAAGATTTTCAGATCTCCCTCTGAATTTTTTGTTTGGGAATATTTAAAAAATATTGTTTAATCCATAAAAGTAAACACATAATGCTTGGCAACAACTGAAAAATCATGATGCTTTCAATAGAGATCTTCTGTGATGGTTGCAACTATGTTTGCAAGAGCAAGGGCGATAATTCAACACCTTTTAATTTTTGTTAGCATTAGTATTGGACCTGGGTTTATTAGATTTTATTGCTACTGTCGCCAGTGAAAGTGTGAAAGGTTTTTTATTAACACTATAAATAGATTTCATTTAGTTGATCTTTTTGAGAAAAAAAACAGTGTTCATATATTTTCATTAGAATTTTTACTACAAAACACCAGTATGCTTTTAAGTTATCAAGTATTGTTTTGCAATTAGGTCTCAATCTCATGAAGGCTACATAATCCAAAGCCTGTAGTGTTGTTTTTCACTTTTTATAAGAATTTTGGATTGGATAAAATTAAATCAATTAGTTTTATGGGAAGCAGCAATAAAGTTTAATATGGAAATTGCAGAAGAGCTTCAAAGAAAATCCTCATCATTAATCATTATGAACTATTGGATAAGATTTTTTACAGATGAACCCTGGTTTCATTTATCAGGATATGTAAACAGACAAAATGGGCTGCTATTCTTGAAGTTACACGCACATGTTAGTGCAGGAATCAGTTCGAGTAAAAAAAACAACTTTACTCTCAATCAAAATTTGTGTTTGGGTTGCAATTTGAAAACGAATAATTAGATTTATATTTATTAATGCAATGATTAATGTAGAACACTACCATTATATAATTTTAGATATGCATATCATTCGCTATTTCTGGCTATTTTCTTCAAGGCGCAGATACTGCTAGTTAATTTTATATTATCATTTAATAATCAGAAGGTTATCTCCAACATGCTTGTCAGTCTGTGTGATTTCTATTTATTTGGAGATTTACATAATAAAGTTTTTTTTCCCATTGTTAAGTCAATCTTGAGACATATGTACAGAATAACTTGTATAACATCATTGTACACTATTTTAGATCCATTGAATTATATCTTATAGTAACTTGTATATAGTTCAATGCTTAGATTATAGATTTTTTAGCCATGTTCTGAAGTTCGTATAATGAAACTGCTACCCCTTTGTGCAAGAAACTTAATCTTGACGATATGGTAGCAATCTTGATGCTAAATTAAATTTTATTTCACATAAAGATAAAAATATATTTATTATTAGATTAATAATTAACTCAATTTTTCATTTTCCTTAAGCATCATATCTTACTCAATGTTACTGATATTTTTCTTTTCTCTACCTATTCCTTGCACAAGTGATAGTGGTCAGTGAATATATATATTCAATATTACCTCCATGAAGATTCTTGCAAAATAATTAATATTACTTAATACATTCCAAGTATGTAGTGATTATAATATACTCTTAATATTTTTACTTATACTGTATGTACATTAGACTGGTTCTTATTTTTTTTGTGGAAATTTTGTGTGTGCACCTTTAAAAGGTGATCTTCTATGCTAAAAAGTAACCAAGTTCTAATAATTTTTGTTTCTGAGTAATTTATGTTCAAAATTAAAAAAATAATAAAAAAAAAAAATTAAACAAAGTATATTGATGTAAAGTTTCATGTATAATTTAATTAGGGAGTACTTGTTGGATATTCGGATTAACGTAATCAAACACTTGTGTGAATTAATAGTATATTGTTGGAGCAAAGGAAAAACACGTCTGTTACGTACAGCGTCACAAACAAGAAGTAGGACGCTTAAGAGAGCGTCACTTAAGCTTCCCTAGTGTTAACATCACTAGATGGCGCATAAGTCAGATATTACAAATTTTAACACCCCCACTAGATCTGATAATTGCGCTACATTTAACATTTATTGAGTGAGTCCCATCTCTCTCACGAACTTATTGTGCTTTTCTGTACACAATGCCTTTGTAAGCACATCCGAGGGCATCTCATGTGTGGACAAATACTTTACTTCCACATGTTTCGCGTTTACAGCGTCTCTTACAAAGTGGTGTCTTACATCTATGTGCTTTGAACGCTTATGAAATACCGGGTTTGCTGACAACTTAATAGCACTTTGGTTATCACTGTAAACAGTCACGCATTTATCTTCATCCACGAGTTCACTGATTAGATTTCTCAAATAAATGGCCTCTTTAGTGGCTTCAGATAAAGCCATATATTCTGCTTCAGTGCTACTTAATGCAACGGTAGTTTGCTTTCTACTTTCCCACGATATTGTGGCGCCTGATAGCTTGAAGCAAAACCCTGTGACTGATTTGCGATCAGCTGGGTTTCCCGCCCAATCGGCATCCGTAAAACCCTCCAAAGTTTCTTTACCTTGTACATATTTCAGTTTTAAGCCTTTGGTTAGTTTTAGGTATCTAAGCACTCTCTTTGCCCAAGACCAATGGGTTGAATTATAACAATTATTAAATTGGCTTAAAAAACTTACAGAATAAGATATATCAGGCCTCGTCAATACCGCTAAATACATCAAGCTTCCAACTAACTGTTGGTATGGCACATCAACTTCTTTGGCTAGCTCTACGGCGTTATCTCGTGACATAGGAGTCTTTATAGTCTTACAATCTTCCATTGAGAACTTAGTTAACAATTGCTCTATGTACTTTTCTTGACTCAAAGTAATTTCTCCATTTCCTGACTCGACATCCATTCCGAGACAGTGCCTTAGCTCACCAAGATCTTTGATCTTAAACTTATTTATAAGTACATTTTTCAAGCATTTGATTTCTTCTACACAATTTGAAAAAACAAAGAAATCATCTACGTATAATGCCACTATAGTCAAACGATCACCATTCTTCTTGGTGTACAAGCAAGGTTCATGTTTAGAATTCTGGTAGTTCAATTCATTCATGACAACATTCACCTTCTTATTCCATGCCCGAGATGCCTGCTTTAAACCATAAATGGCTTTGTTCAATTTAAGTACCTTGTTAACATTGTCTTGCACATTGAAACCTTCAGGCATCATCATAAAAACTTCCTCATCTAAATCCCCATTCAAAAAAGCAGTTGGTACATCTAAATGATACATTTTTAACTTTAACCTTACTGATAGAGCGAACAACAATCTTAAGGTCGAGTGACGTACAACAGGCGCAAATATTTCGTTATAATCTACTCCTGGCTGTTGACTGAATCCCTTAGCCACCAAACGCGCACGATACCGCACTTCAAGACCGTCACACTTGCGCTTGAAAACCCACTTGCACTTCACAATCGTCCCTTTCGTTGGGACGTCGACGATTTCCCACGCACGGTTCTTCTCAAAACAGCTGAGCTCGTGGTCCATCGCGCATCTCCATTTCTCGTGGTCTGGACGAGCCAACGCCTGTTCCACACTGGAGGGGTCTTCTTGCACGTCGATGTCATTGTCAATTCCCGCGTAGGTTGCATAAGTCACATAATCGTGAAGTATCTTCGGCTTCGGAGTTCTGGATGACTTTCTTACTTCTTGTTCGATGTAGTCACCATGTCCCTCGCTGCCTGATGCGCTGCAGTCATCTGGGACATATGAGTCTCCACTGCTGTTGACTATTTCCGACGGTGCAATGGACTCATCCGATGACACTGGAGTCTCTTCACCATCGTCTTCACTTGCTGCCCCCACTGAATCAGTTGCCTCAACACCAATGTGTTGATCTTCATCCAGGCTGTGATCTACATTAATGGTCAACAAGTCATCTTCTTCAAGGATTATGACGTCTCGGCTCACGATTATTTTGCTCTCTGCAGGATCATATAGCCTATACCCCTTTGTATTGTCACTAAAGCCGACAAAAATCATTTGTTTGGCTTTCTTGTCGAATTTCAGCCGCTTCTCCTTTGGCACATGCACCATTGCCTTGCTGCCAAAGATGCAAAGATGGCTCACATCTGGCTTACGGCCTGTCCAAATTTCAGTCGGTGTTTTTTCACCCCTTCCTGCTACCGGAAGTCTATTTCTCAAATAGATAGCGTGATTAACGGCTTCAGCCCAAAAACGTTTGTCCAGTTTTGCATCAAACATGAGACATTTAGCCTTTTCCACCACCGTCCTGTTCATCCGCTCAGCTGAGCCATTCTGCTCGGGCGTGTAAGGAGTGGTCATCTGGTGAATGATGCCTTTTTGACTCATAAAAGCTTTAAACTGCTTATTACAAAATTCACCACCGTTGTCTGATCTCACTATCTTTATGGAACAATTTGTTTGATTCTCCGCCATTGCAGCAAACTGTTTAAACTGGTTGAAAACTTCATCTTTCGTTTTCAGGAAATAACCAAAAGCCATCTTACTGTAGTCATCAACTATTATGAGGAAATACCTAGAGCCACCAAACGATTTCGTTTCGATTGGCCCACACACATCCATGTGAATGAGCTCCAAAATGCTCTCTGCTCTATTTCCTTTCTTAGGAAACTGTGCTCGAGTCTGTTTTCCTTCACAACATACCATACAGCTTCTTTTGGATTCAACGACTTCTCCATCCATTTTCATACCAATGACACTTTCTTTCTTCGACATTTGATTTAGTGTTGAACTGTTTGCATGACCAAACTTTCTATGCCATGTGTTAGTTGCAAGCAAACATGCTTCATCATCAGCTGTGTTTAACTTGTAAACATTGTTCGTCTGTGTAGCTGTTCCCACTAGTTGATTATCTTGCGTGTAGATAGAGCAACCATCCTCATCAAATTTCACTTTATTCCCTGCCTTTATCATCTGGCTAACTGAAAGTAAATTTGTGGATAACTTGGGTACACAAAATACATCTCTGATGGTGACGTCATTCACCGCATTGTTCACACGCGTATGAAGCTTGACGATACCCTTGCACGACACAGTCATTGTTTCTTTGTTTGCAGCGATAATTTCTTTAACAAATTCACTATTGGACGTGCTCTGCAGCCACTTTTCGTCAGCAACGAAGTGAGCACTGGCACCTGAATCAACGTACCAATCATCTTTGTTAAATTCACCCGATAGGAACACGGCACTTAGTCCAAAGTTCTTCCGTGCACTTCCATTTCTGTTATCGCTGTCTTTCTGCTGTGGGCACTTGTTCTTGTAGTGACCAAACTGTTTACAATGGTAGCATTTGACGTTTGACAATTGCTTCTTCTTGTCCTTGTCAGTGACCTCACTGGCACCCCGGACGCCTTTCCCATTACAGTTGCCTGCCTGTCCACGCCATCTAGCGCTAAATGCGCTACCTGCACTGTCAGTATCTTCCATGTCGAGCAGCTTCGATTTGATGTTGTCGGCCGTTATGGCGATTCCACTATGCTCAATCGCCATTATCATCGGCGAATATTTCTCCGGCAAACCTGCCAGTAGGAGAGATCCAACCCATTCATCGGAAATTTCGAAACCTGTGCTCTTCAGCCGTTGGGCCGTTTCCACAATCTGTCTAACATACGCCAGCATGCTATCACAGTTATCTAATCTTGTGGAAATTAATGTTCGCAGCAGTGTTATTTTCCTTGTCGACCCTTTGTCATCAAACATTCCTTTCAAGCATTTCCACAACTCTTTTGCTGTCTTTGCATTCTTGATGTGGACATATAACGAAGTATCGATCGTTAATATCAATTTGGCTTTGCACTCAGCCACCTTAGCTTCAGTTTGTCTGCCAGCTTCGTCTTCTATGATGCATCCATGAAGTCCTTCGAGAACCAAGAAATTCTCCACCGCGAAGGCCCAATCATCATAGTTTTCACGACCCTTCAGCCTCGGCACATTCACTAAGTAACTTCCCGACATCTTTAACCTCACACCAAACACGTGGTTGTTCGCGACGATCGACCGGTAAAAGTCTTAAGATCTCGATTACTAAACCGCACTACTAATTAACACGCGCACTGGGTTCATAACCTGTTGGATATTCGGATTAACGTAATCAAACACTTGTGTGAATTAATAGTATATTGTTGGAGCAAAGGAAAAACACGTCTGTTACGTACAGCGTCACAAACAAGAAGTAGGACGCTTAAGAGAGCGTCACTTAAGCTTCCCTAGTGTTAACATCACTAGATGGCGCATAAGTCAGATATTACAAATTTTAACAGTACTTGCTTCCTTGGGGACTCAGGGTATGCAACTGACTCAAATCTGGAAGCTATGATACTTTGGCATGGCTTTTTTTGCATAAGGACCACTTTCTTAGGGTGCACACAAAAAAAATTTAAAACCAGTCTAATGTACATAAGAGTTAAATGTAAACCTTAAAGACATAATAATCGCATGAAGAATGAGCAAGATATGATAGATAAGGATCAATACATCCTTTAAATTCTGGAGTCAAATGCTTTATGGAACTGAAGAATGTCATGCATATACCATGGCTCATATTCAAAACTTCAGCGATTTCATCATGGTTAACAATTTTCTTTCACTAAGGCTTCTACTGCCAAAATTGACATCACAAAAACATGATTTGCTTAATCAAGTCGGTAAAAATTAGCTACAGAACTGAAGTGTTGTGAAATTTTGTTGCTCACTTTACAATAAATTTCAATTGGTTTGGCTTTCACTGTGCAAGAAACTAATAACAGAAGGCTGTTCCACCCTAGGGCTGCAGCCATTTTTAAACTGTCAACACTTTCAATTGTTTCTATGATAGGCTTTTGACATCTCAAAAATATTATCTTGTCAACTTCTGTTAAACGCCATTATTAGGTTTTTTTATTTCAATCTGCCTCGTACTAGTACCGAACACAAATTATTTTCAAATTTGTTGTCAACAAATCAAATTACTGTAGATGGAGCCTCATCTATTTGTTTCATTATTTATTTAAATTATTAGTTGGTTATTATGGTTTACAAATGCTATTTTTATCATCATTCTTCTAAATCTATGCAAGATAATACTTGCAAAGTATGTTTTAAAAATGTTTAAGGCTGATTTTTTCTAGATCAAGGTTTATTTTGACAAATCAAGTAAAATAATTTAGATCAAAACAAATGATTAGAAAATTAATAAGTATTTTATAAATGATTTATTTATTGGGACCTGTATGTTTTTCTGGTTAGAAATGTGCTTATTTAACTTTATTTTATATCTTCTGATAATCTGTAAATCTACATTGCAGTAGAAAACATAACAATCAAGGTAAAGTAATTAAATAAATATTTGATGAATGATTTCTCTTTTTCCGTGTACTGTCAATTCATTAGTTGATACCGTATCCCAGATTTTGTCTCGCCTACAGATTATGGAATACATTATCTATGTGGAAGAAACCTTAAGGCAGTATTTTCTGGCTATCATATACAAAATATTTAGAATTAAATGTTAAAAACTGTACTTTAATGAATCTGGTAAATCAATAACTAAATCATTTTACTTAACTTAAATTATTTTTTAGGGCTTGATTTATATCAATTATTTTGACTTATACTACTTCATTATTAACATTTAAAGTAAAGCTACATTCTGATGATTTATGACTTAAATCATTTTGATATTAGAAATGATTTATTACTTAAGCACAAAGCTTCTTAAACTTTTTTCATTCACGACCCCATTTATTATTGAGCTTTTTGGCGACCCCATATAAATAAAGTAACAATATACTTACATTAGACTAGTTCTTAAATTTTTTTTGTGCACCCTCAGAAAGTAATCTTTATACAAAAAAAGTAATCATGCCAAATTTCAGCCCTTACGAATCAAAAGAACACGTGTTGCACTGCCATTGAAGTTTTAAAAGTAAACCTCTTACCTTTCTTAAAAAAACATTATTAGAATGCAAATTTGTCAAAATAAAAAAAAACACGTACAATACGTTATTTCAAAGGTTTTCTAAACTAAAAAAAAATTATAGAGCTAAGCTCAAATTTTTATAATTTACGATTACGATTACAAATTAATTTCAAAATTTAATAAACAATTGAAGGTTTTGGATTTTTATATATTTCATTAGATTGGAAATTTCATTCTCTACAAGCTGCAAAAAATCGATTTTAAAAAGGAGTTAAATTGCGCGAGTTCTGCGACACTCATCAAACTGCCCCCTTAACTTCTGCTACATTTTGAACAAAAATAAAACTTCAAATTTTAAATCTTTTTATTTACAAATTCAAATGGATAAAAATGTTCTTATTTTTATTATTCTTTGCACTCATTATATAATCACTTCCAAAAACAGACTGTGTAAATTGTGTATTGTACTAAGACAAATTTTATTTGTGAAAACAATATATAGATTATAAATATTTAAAGCATGATATTTAAGTACAACAGATTATTAAAAAAAAGAATGTGTTGAGAAATAGCAATAAATGCAGGTAACAATTTACCTGAAATAGAAAAGTTGATTTATAATTAATAAATATTACACAAAAGAATTGCATAATACAAAATATTTGTTACATAAAATTAATAGGTACAGTCACTGGCATATACACTAACTAAGTACATATTTATAAGTATAGTATTGTTATTGTTTACTAAGGAAATCTTTTATAGAATTTGTGTCCCTAGCAAGCCAAGCTGCATTCAATCTTATACTTTCAACAGCTTGTTGTACTGTCCTTTCAGTACCGGGGGACTTATGATCCTTGAAGAACATCTCAACTTCTGAAGCCATTTCTTCACTAGCAAAGTTCTCAGTAGTAAACTTAACAAGTCTGGCTAGTAAGAACCCTCCTTGATATCTATCAATTAAAACTTTCCAGTTATCTTTAAAGAACTGCCAGGCCAATTCCCGCCCAGGACGAGTCATTGCAACAGACATTATAACAAAAACTGTATCTTGTGAGCGTACTTCATCCTAAAAATAAAAGCATTATTAATTATTTTAAATATAATATTATAATAATAACTCACAGACATGGCAAATTCTAAAATTTTTGATAATAATGAGACATCTTTTGTAGCTCCAAGAGCACGACTTATTCTATCTTTTTCTTCATGCAAATCAGCAGAACGATATAGTTTTAATAAGGTATCATATGTTTCTTTGCCACCTGCACGTAAAACTGCTTTATAACAAGCACTTCTTAAATCTGCAGGTAAACTAGGCCCAGAACCAACATGTTGTGCAAATCTATCCTTGGCTTCAAGAACTGTCTTTTCATCATCCAGCCAAGCTAAACGACCAAGTACTAAACCTCTCAATAAAGTATCAAGATGAGTTTCACTTGCTGCTGGATTCCAACCCAATCTTTTAGATATCCTGCTTAATAAATGCTTCTCATACTGGAAATATTTAAATATGTTGAAAAATCAATTATTTAATATAATTTTATTATTACCTTTCTAAACGCCTGATCACAATCGGTATGCGATAACAAAACACCAAGTTTTGTAAGTACGTTACTTATAGATGACCATACAGTATAATTTTCCTCCGCTTCAAATGCATTCATAAATTTGAGCACTTCAACTGTACCCGTATGGCCGGCTTGAACCATAGCGAAAAGTTCATCTAACAAACCCAATCTATCCAATGGTGGTAAACTACAGTCACGAATGGCAGGTACAAATTTTTCAAGCATCTCTGCTGGATATTGGGTGCGATAATATCCAATAGTTCCTGGGTTAACTTTAATCCAATCTTCAGGGCCAACCTCAGGTACAAATATTTCACCAGTTTTTGTTTTCAAAACTGTATTAGCAGTTTCCTTTCCTGGATTTTTTGAGGTAGATACAGACATTGGGATCATCCAAAGATAGTCTTCTTTAGGTTTTGCTCCATCAGCACAATATTTACTTTGTTCTAAATGTAAGAGGCTCCCTTTACCCTCACCTGATGGAGTGCATTTTACTTTAACAACAGGGAATCCCATTTGTTTAGTCCAAGTAGACATCACGTCACCCACTGGTTTCTTACTAGCTTCCTCAAGTGCAGCCCACAAATCTTCAGTAAATGTGTTCTTGTATTGATGACGAGTTAAATAGAGATTCATTCCTTTACGGAAGTCCTCATCTCCAATATAATGATGCAACATTCTTATAACAGAAGCACCTTTATTATAGCTGATGTCATCAAAGATCTCATCAATTTCAGATGGATGTCCAACCGGCACTTCAATCGGGTGGGAATTTTTCAAGCAATCTAATTCCAATGCACGGATGTAAATGTCATTAACAAATTGAGTCCAGATATCATATTCTGGGAACAAATGATTAACACAAAGAAATTCAACAAATGAAGCATAACCTTCATTTAACCAAAGATGTGTCCACCATTCCATTGTTACTAAATTGCCAAACCATTGATGAGCAAGTTCATGACCAACTACTAAAGCAATCCATTGTTTGCGAACAGCTGAGGTATTTTGTGGATCTACTAATAAGCATGTTTCCCTAAAAAAAATTGTAATAATATAGCAGTAATATGAATAAATTTCAAAATTTACCTATAAGTAACTAATCCCCAATTTTCCATGGCACCTGCACTAAAATCGGCAATAGCAATCAAATCGATTTTAGGTAATGGGTAAGCTATATCAAAATAATCCTTGTAATATGGTAAAACTTTGGTGGCAACTTCTAAAGCAAATAAACCCTGTTCCTTTTTCCCTCTTGGTGTATAAACCCTAACCAATACACCATCAGCAGATCGATCTTCAACATAATCGTATTCACCAACAACGGCAGCAACTAAATAAGTTGACATAATTGGCGTTCTCTCAAAATCATATTGTAATAACTCTCCGACTTTATTTGTAGTTTTAACTGGCATATTTGAGAGTGCAACTAATTTCGGTGGCACAATCAGAGATATATCAAAAGTAGCTTTACAAGCCGGTTCATCCCAACATGGGAAACACCTTCTAGCATCGGTTGATTCAAACTGTGTTACAGCTGCGTAGTGATCTTCACCTTTTTCGTTCACATATTTGCTTCTGTAAAGGCCTTTCATTTTATCATTGATCTCCCCATTAAATTCAATATCAAAGGAGTGATTTCCAATATGTAATGGGCTTTCAAATGTAAGCTCAGCAGTCTCATCTTCTGAGGATACTTTTATTGTTTTTGGGGATTTACCATTTAAATCAACTTTTTTTATTTCTAAGTCTAATGCATTAAGTACAATTTTATTTGTTTCTTTCACAACCTGCAATCACCAAAAAACAAAAATTAATAAAAATATACAGCATTTACAAATAAACATGTCCGATTTTGAAAAAATTGTTTATATTTTTTTAAATTTATTTGTGTACAATATCCTACTCCTAATAAAATTAGTAAACTATTAGCAGCATAATCTATTTTTTAGCGTAATTTATTTTATGATATTGATGCTTAATTTAATATACACATTAATGACAAATAAAAACATTGAGCATATTAATTTATTAACTGCTCATAATAAAATACATTTAAATTAAAAAATAAGCAATTCTGATAATAGTTTATTAGATGTCATATTAGGAGGTAGATATGATATGCTAAATTTTTGACAATTTTTCAGAAGTTACTATTGTCGTACCAGTGGTATGTTATAGTAAGAGTGGAAGGCATATATGTTGATTCAACTTCACTGCTCTACTCTATTAAGTATTGTCACAAAAATTGTAGTAAGTTGTTTATGATATCTGATATCTTTACTGTATCTTACTGACAGACTGTGTAGTTACATAAAATTAAAGTAAATATTAATAAAAGTGTAATATATTTACTTAAACAACTTCGTTGACAAATTTTATTTTTTTTCAATAAACTTACATTTTCAATTATTTTCTTAGAATACCATTGATAATAAAATGTAATTAACAAACGTAATTTTCTACCAAATTTACATATAATCTAAATTGTATCTATCAACAACTAACTATAAGTAGTAACCTACATCAAAAGCTAGGTAGATGACATCATTACTTTCCTTTCAGTTATTATATCCTCGTTAAAATGCAAACCACCTTGCTATAGTAATCAATAGTATTTTGCAAAAAGTGGAGAGTAAAAGATTACAATTACCCTTACTAATAGTTTGAGATCAAATCTCAGATTGCTTCTAAATTCATGAGTTCCGGATTTATTAATCTGGATTGTTGTATCAGATTTGAGTAGTTTCTATGCATTCTAGTTCAATTGGGATATTTTGAGAGAAATTAAAGTAACACCAAATATTTGTTTATTGAAATTGAATTAAAATAGTACATTTTTTGTCAAAATATTTGCTTAAACTTTAATGCCCGTACTAATAGTCAGAGATTAAATCTCGGATTGATCCAAGATTCATGAATCCGAGATTCATTTTGATAGTTGTTGATTAGCTCTAAGCTAATTCACTGATATTGTGACGGCGCAGAACGAGTTGAAAACTATGCAACCGTCAATATAATCCTAGATTCAAATAATCTTGGGACCACCCAAGGTTATTTGAATACTGATGGTGCATAGTTTTCAACTCGATCAGAGAATTAAGCAAGGAATACATTCGCCAAATGCAACTAAAGTTGCCGTCACAATATCAGTAAATTGGCTTAGAGCCAATCAACAATTAGCAAAATGAATCTCGGATTCATGAATCCACTCTAACTATTAGTACGGGCATTAGAGTATTACTTACATTACATCCCAAAAATTTAGTGAACTTTTTATTGTGCTATAAATTATTTTTCTAAAATAACAATTGTTATAGTTCTGCATGAAGCTGTGAATGTATGATAAAATGTGAAATTTGAAATTCCCGCGTGAATTTATTTTTCAGTTTGGTTCTGCTGCTACATTAATTTTAAAGCAACAGGAATTTACCAAACTCCATTTACTACAAATCGAAGATTGTATAATCCAATGCAGTAAATATAAACAAACAATTATTTTAAATGTTAAATGCAATTTATAGTTTTTTTGTTTAGTGTGTTCTTCCCACTAATTTGACTCACAATATTAACACATTACATAACTATTTGTTGTAATAAAAACAGCCACCTACAAGCAGTATAAAAATTGATTACCTATTACAAAGGGAACATAAATTTATATTTTATTGTTTTAAATTTTTATTTATAGATAAATAGAAGAAAGCTGTTTTAAAAACAATGAAGTATACAATGTAGTATATAAGTATAGTCGTAAATAAATTTTATAATTAAAAATAATATCTTATTTGTGATTGCTAACTAAAATATTGATTTTCCTTTTAAATTATATCATAAAAACAATCTTGCATGTTCATTATAAGAAAAAAGACATAGTGTTTGAAAAATGCACTACATATTTGAAATTAAAATGAGAAGAGATAATAGTTTAATTTTTTACCAGCCTTTTAGTGACTGATATAATAATCTAAAAGATTTACTATAATGATTCATTAATGTACTGTAAGATAATAACTACATACATCATTTATTAAACTTAAAAAACTAACAAAGTGACTAAATCAACTACTGAGAGGCATTCCAGCCTGTTCAAAACTTGACGACAAATGATATGCTTAATAGTTACTATAGTCTGTCCGCGTTAAGACTGCAGTTGTTAGAGCAACTGGGAAACAATGCTCTGATTGGCTTAGAAACCATCCCAATTTACAATAGACTATTTTTAATTCAAATCCATCATATAAAATTTGATTGCAGTTGAATTTATTTTGTACCTATTTGTAAAATATCGTTTTTTACGCTAATGTAAGTACAACTAATTTTATTTTATCTATTATTAAGTTTGCGTATTTGTAAATAAATATATGTATTTAAATTTAAAATACAAATTATCGACTTTGACGTAAAGTATAACCTAAAAAACTTGGAAACGTCATCTCAATGGCTTTTCAAATGTGAATTGAAATGTAAATTGAACAATATGTTTAATATTTTTTGTAATTTCTTAAATGTTAACCATTATTTTAATAATAATACTATGTCTTTATTTCTTGATTAAATACAAAGAAAATCAGCTTGTAGCTGTTCTTCCACTTAACCTTTTTTAATATTACGTAGCTGGCAATAATACTATTTTTAAAATGGCTGATGTTAAAAACCTATTTGAAAATGGGCTAAAAGAAGTAACACCAGAAAAATGGACCAATTGTATACGGCATGTTATTAACTAAATTTTACAGTTAACACCTGCTTTTCTGACGATTTCTTTGAAGAATTTTCATCAGAAGAAAACAAAACCTAAATTATTGTTACTATTTTTTTAATTTTAAAATGTGTTATTTAGGAATTACTTAATATGTCACAACAACATAAAAATAATTTTAAATTTCAACGAGAGGAACCACACTTGCTGAAACTATCACACTGAAGACTAGATTCTCTCTTAACAAAAATTGATATTACATTAAAAAAAGGTTAACTTTTATAACTCATTCAAAATGAATAATTAAAATTTTTTATAAATATGCTTAATTCTTTAAGTATTGATATTATCATAAATAAATTTAAACAAATAATTTTTAAGTGTATAAAAGCAGAATTGGTGTATTTTTTAGCATTATAGACGTAAGTATAAAATTTTCTTTTTAATTTAGACAGATATTTATTCAGTTTGTTATGCTCAGAATGATTGAGCAATATGCTCGATAGTAAAAAAGAATCAAAATTAATCTTAATTGATTAAATTAATGTACAAATAAAATAAAACAATATAAAATATTAATACCAAATCTATGTTAATTTCGCAAGTCTGGCAACTTTGTTTTTTAACTGCTTTACTTATTGGGTGCGTTTTTAAAGTGCTCTTGCTGTTCGAACAATTTTTGCACGAACAACTTTTTTGTTTGTTCGTGCAGGGTAATTTATAAACAGCATATAGCACTCAAACGTCAAAAACATGTTTTCTAAGGTTATGTTGTTTGTTTTGCTTACATGCCCAGTGTTGTCAATTAATACAATTCAAATCTGCATCAAGTAAAATATTTAAAATCTTATTATTCTAGATTCACACATATTTTGTATGAGCGCATATTTCTTGTATACATTATATTTTTATAATGTATATAAAACCGTACCCATGTTCTGATATAACCATGATAAATATATTATTTTATTTTTGCTATGTGGCAACACTGTACATGCCCGTCATGCACCACCTCTTGACTAGGTGCGTGCAAATGTTGTTCGAACACTTGTTCGGGTTGTATTTAAAAACGCCCATTTTATTGTTCGAGTGCTCGAACCGCTGTTCGCGTCATTTAAAAACGCACCCAATGAAGCAAAGTGACATTTAATTTAATTTTAGGTTAAAGTAAATAAAGAGCTGTGTGATACTGACTTAATAAACCACTCCCATTACTGCAGTCTTAACGCGAACAGACTATAAGTGAGTAATAATTAGTGATGCCGCCGGAACCGGATCCAGATCCGGTGGATTCGGCCAATATTTGAAAGATTCGGTTCCGGCCGGATTTTGATAACAATCCATCCGGTCGGATTCGCCCGAATCTAGTTTTTTTTAAATAATAGAATCTAATGAAAGTAGAATAAAAGTGTAAAAAATAATAATAATAAAAATAAGTATAATATAATAATGTTAAATTTAATTAATAATGTTATTTTTTTTCTATGATTCTGGTCAGTCAATTTCTTTTTTTTTTTCACAGACATTGCCAGTTTGAGAAAATAGTCTTTTGCTGAAGACGTTGGATACCGGCGCTGATAAATATTGATTATTTTTTTATACTTTTATGGATCCGGTCTTGAATTCGGTTCCGTTTTTTTTTTGTAGGCGATGGTTCCGGCCAAAAAGTGGATCCGGCGGCATCATTAATAATTATTAATAAAGGTAAATGTTTTTGACAGTGGTTAAAAATATTCATTTTATTTATTAAATACTAGAAAAATTCAAATCTGACACATCCATAAAACAATTAATAACAGAAGAAAACAAAAGATATTGCAAACTGTATTGAACCAAATAATGGAAACAAATAAATCAGGAACTGATGAGAACATGATTCTAATTCCAAAAGTTTCTTTTTAAAACCCACAAATGATAATGAAATAAAGCAAGTGCTAACAAATTTGAAGCTACATTCCACACCTGGCCTGGACAAAATGTACCTAGTTACATTAGTTAAACTGATAAATAACGTATTTGAAAATATAATCTATCCTAAAAAATTAAAATTGTCATATTGGTGTTATCATTAATCCACAAAAAAACATGGTTTGCCAAAATTATCGTCCAATTTCACTAGTAAGTATATTTTCAAAAATTAAAAACATTTTTGACAAAACCCAATATGATTTTCAAGAAAATAATGAAACACTGAACTACATCTACACCAATCTGCAAATTTGTCGAGTTAAAAAAAGCATTCAACACTGTAAATCATCAGCAGCTCTTAAATTACTTGGAGGCAAAGAGCATCAGAGAAAACCACACCAGTTACTACAAAGTTACCCTGATAAAAGACAACAAACAAATATTAGTGGAGAACTAAATGAAGAAAGAACTATTACGCTAGGTGTACCACAAGTATTGGTGTTTGGACCACTTTTGTATATTCTTTACATACAAAACTGCAATCTAAAAGAAAGTTACATAGTGTATGCTGATGATACAGTATTATTATATACTGATAGTAATATAAATAAAATAAGTTTAACATAGTCTAGTCACATAACAAAAATTAAAAAAACCCTAACACATTAATTGATGCAAAAAATATTTGGTATTAGATGTATAAAAATAAATAATGTTATCTATAATAATGTGATAATACCTAAAATAATGTACATGATAGGTTTCTGGTCAAATACATCTCAGTATTTAATAAACTCAATGTACAGACTACAAAACAGATAAAAACACTATTTAACCCTTGTTGTTGTTGTCACTAGGTGCACTTTATACAACTCTGGATATTTTTTTATAAATTAAAAGGTAAATAAATAAAAATAGTTATAGAAAAGTTTATTTATATATCTTGTACTTATAAAACTTATTTATCTTTACATTTTAAAAATAAAAACTATTTTGTTCCCAAAAAAATAGCAAAAAAACTTATTGAGTAATTTCAATATTTGACGCCGTAGCACAGAGTGTGAGGTAGTGACAACTAAGGGTTAACTTACCATACCTCGCCCCTTAAGAAACAATATAGATCAAAACTTAAAAACATTATTAAAACAAAAAAATGTAAACTTATATATAAGCTCAACACTGCAACTATAAAAACGACATATACAACCCTTCTATTAGAAATTAGAACAATTTTGAGGAAAACATAATATCGTATATAGAAAACTATACAATAAAATTTCAAAGAACATAAAAATCATAATTACGTTTAAAAGACTTCTAAACAAATTACTATCTAAATCAATAACTTATTAACACCCTTTGTTATCGTTCTGACAATGTAATGTGTTCAAATTTGTGTTAAACAAATGCATGTATCTTTAAACTGGCTGGTGTTTAGTTAATAAAACTAAGTATTAAAAATAAAATAATAATAATAATGTAACATCAAACAATAATAATATTAATAAAAACTAAAAAAAAAAACAACTGTGATGTAATTAATTCAGGAAATAAATGATAGCCTTTCTTCCAATTTGAAACTGGGATATGCACGTTATTGTCCCATAATTTATTCTATAAGAAAGGTACAACAAAAATTGAATGTGAATACAGCTGTAGATGGAATTTGTAACTATTATTACAAAAAAAATTTCTTCTCCAATTGGTAATAGGGATCAAAAACAATTGCCTAATTATGTTGGAGCAAACAGCTGAGGATGAAAGAATTCTATTCAGTTATAAAATTGGTGCAATAAAAGCTAATATTATAAGACCAATAAATAATACATAGAACAGCAAAACCAATTCTCTTAATTTTTTGTTTATAGAGAATTTTTATCATCACATTAAAAAATGTAAACTTTAAAACAATATTTTTTAACAAACTATGCATTTTTTTTTCTATCACAGCCTCACCATGTAATGCTTCTACTTTTTTGATTTCTAACTTTATTTTCTAGTAATAATAAAGTTAGAAATCAAAAAAGTAGAAGCATTACATGGTGAGGCTGTGATAGAAAAAAAAATGCATAGTTTGTTAAAAAATATTGTTTTAAAGTTTACATTTTTTAATGTGATGATAAAAATTCTCTATAAACAAAAAATTAAGAGAATTGGTTTTGCTGTTCTATGTATTATTTATTGGTCTTATAATATTAGCTTTTATTGCACCAATTTTATAACTGAATAGAATTCTTTCATCCTCAGCTGTTTGCTCCAACATAATTAGGCAATTGTTTTTGATCCCTATTACCAATTGGAGAAGAAATTTTTTTTTCTAGTTCAGGGCTTCTTAAACTTTATTTCATTCACAACCCCATTTATGATTGTGAGTTTTTGGGCTACCCCATATAAATAACAATACATACATATGAAAAAATATAGTTTTTGAATCTCGCAACAGAAGCAACCCCATTTGGGGCCACGACCCATAATTTAAGAAGCCCTGACCTAGTTTACTATACTTTTTCAATGTATACTACCCTCTTGTGGAACTGCAAAAACAAATAAACATAATAGGTTAAATTGTAGAGCAAAATTTCCTATTTCTTGAAATATATAAGAATCAACAATCTTCTTTTTTTAGATTGAAATTGCTACTATAGCTATACTATTTAAACTATCATATTCATATCATGCAAAGAAAAGTTTAGCCAATAAGTCGTGAAACTTATTGTACAATAATTCGTCTATAAATAATAAAAAATGTTAATTATTACATTTAGTATTAATTTTTCATATAACAAATAAAAATGTAAAACTTTAATCAGTAGCCATTACTTACTTTTTACTACAATTTACATTTTTTTTGTTCAAGTTGTGTATTGTAGAAAACCAGTAATGTTTATTCAAATTTTTCATAATAAACCTACTTTGTGTAAACTTGTTTGCAACTTGTACATTATATTATATCATAAACATAATGATTCGTATTAATCGCCTTTATTAAAATTGATATTAACTTTTGGCAATATGCATCATGTTCATGTTTTATGATGCATATCAGAAACTTATCTAACAAAAAGCATATTTGACAAGATACATGCTGCTTAATCTTGAGCAAACAAATGTATTATATACGTAATTGTAGATCTTATTTATACAAATCTTTTTAATGAGAATATTTCTACAAAAAGGTTTCCGACATGTGTTGAGGTGTCATTTTCAATTATTTCAAAATTAATAAATAATAATAATAATAATCTCAATACAAATTCAGAACCAACGTGTGGCATGATATACGAAACACATCAAAATTTAATTAAAAAATTGAGATTGTGTTGAGCTTGATAAAAACCTTTGCATGTACAACAGCATAAAACCTATATTACTGTAAGTTTTAATCTAATACTTGTAGATTTGATAATTTCATATTTTTAAGCGATAGTAGGGAAGTAGAAAAAGTCAATAACAAAACCAGTGATACTACAGCAATCATTTCTATGTCCACAATGTGGGTTAAAATAACTCTAAACTTGTATATATCCTGATAAACATAATCAAGAAAATGTTGCAATATATAGAATATATTCTATATCACCCTTTCTCAACTTATAAAAATCCTCAGTATATGAAGATAAAATGAATTTATTTATAACCATGAATTCTTCCATAGGGTATAACAATTGTGTCATGTTTGTTAGAATGTAATAAAATATTATGTCAAATAATAATCTCAGAACCACATTTTGAAAAGAGATTCTAAATTATTTTTTTGAGATTGCAGAATTCGTTATTTTGCTTTAAATGTTGTTTATGAGCATATTATCTGATAGAAAGCTATCAAATTTCTTTAAATGAAAAATCTAAATTTAATACACACTATACCCTTTGTATATCACAATGTATTAAATCAACTACCATAAGCGAATTGATTTGAAAACACTTGAAATAAATATCATTACTAAAATAATATTATCATTAGATATATGAAAATTTATTTATATACCTAGATAACGTAAATTTAAATCTCTAAATCCAATTTTAAACATAATTAAAATTAAGTGTAAAATTTAAAATTAAATTAAATTTTATTGAAATTTACTGATTTCACAAAATTGTAATTAAAAGTTTTTCTAATTCAAATATTTATAATATTTTAGTTACTATATTTCTCTCAATATAAAAAAAAATCATAAGCATTTAGATTTATTGATTTACAATAAAATGAAATGCTAATATAGAATAATAGTTTAATTAGAATCTTGTCAATATTTGATGATACCCATATATTATAAATCTGAAAATTTTATTATTGAATAGGTGCATTGTGTTAATATTGGCCCATGCTGATATGAGCATGATATGAGAATATTCACATAACCTATAGCCGGGCGGCAAATGATAGTAAAACGTGTGAATAAATAAAATAAGGGCGCAGCAATATAATTCTGGCAATATAAGACAAGGTGAATTATTGGGGTGCCGTTATGTTGAAATGAAATGTTCGGCATATGTTAGTAAACGTACCTCAATTTGTATAGACACTTTTCCTTGAAAGGTAAACGTTTTTAAATCTGGCGTTATGGTTAAAGCGTAATGTTTTGGCTTCACATCGCTTGGAAGACGTTCAAAAGGTTTGGCTTCAGGCATTTTCACTTTCTGTGGTGTCGCCGTTGCAATCGTTCTCCTTATATTAATATTCCGCTGCTTCAATCGCCGCCCTACTAACTGCACTGACACGGCAACCGACTGAACCAGTGGACGACTGCGATTGTATGGTCTGTGTAGGGGGACAGCAGTAACAGGACGCTCTAATAACGGTATTGTTGATTTGCGAATACTGCTGCAAATATTTATACGCCGATTTGGGATGAATTGCACTTTTTTAAAATTAGAAAGCCGAAATTTTGGAATCATCCGATGCACCAAATTCAGCATGACAAACTGCAATTTTTGTTTTAAAGTGCACGTGCTTGATCCATATACTAGGAAGTATATTTGGTTGCCGATCCACTTAATTTCTAACTGTATTTTTTTAATAAAATTTATATCTTAATAAACGTTGATATATTTTATTCGCGATTCCCAGTTCAAGTAAAAGGTCAATGATACTTGCACAACAATAACAGAAAGTAGCTTAAAACGGAATGGTCGTAAAATTTGTAAACATTACATTCAAATTTATTAAGTTAATTAATGCAATATTTATGACGAATCCATCATATTGCTTATAATGTAGTCGTCAAACATGTTTATAAATATACATATGCACATTAACTTAACGTATAAGGAAATTAAAATCAATAACATATCTACATAATGTACAATATGTAGATTATGATTTACCGTAATTAATACACACATGTTCATATTGCACAAAACGTAATACCATGTGATGAGAAACATTTACCTTTATATTGATTAAACTGCAGATACATTTATTTCAGAAAATTTTAAAACCTAATTTTTATAAAATAATATTATTAGTGATAGCCAATTGAACTAATAATCGATTTTAATTCAATTATTAAACGATTTGAGATGTTTGGTTAAAATCAGACAAATCTTCAATCTTTGTTTAGGAGATTTCTGATGGCATTTAGTTAGTAGCTTTCAAAGTATTAAAAACAGCAATTATACAAGGTGTTTTATAACTTATCAAAAATAACATTATTAAAAGTTAATTAAAAAAAAATGATAAAAGTCTAACGCAAAAATAGTTAAATTGTTTTTATTGCTATTAGGTTTCTATTTACGTTTACAAAAGCTGTTAAAGTTTTGTTCAATGACTTACAAGCTCTTAAATAATTTTCCTTTCTTTTGTTTCCAAAACCCATATTATTAACAACCGTTGTGATCTGTTTACGTAATTTATCGATATTTTGTTGCGGTATCTTTGTCTAGATGATTTAGATCCAAAGTCCGTGGAGACCAAGCTTTTGATCTAACCCGTCTGATCCAACAAACGGAAATGAGCTGCCAAAACCCACATCAATAATCAAATAGCCAAAGGCATATTTTCATAAACAGGTCATTACATGGTTCATCAAAAACGATGTTGAAACTGTACTGTTGTATGAACATTTTTAAGTGGCCAAACGTGTGTATTGTGAAATTGGTTATTCCATTACGCTTTACTTTAGCATTTTGAGATTTTTTTTAGAACCAACATTTATCTTATCTTTAGGGGTAGTCTGCATGCAGCAATGCGAGGACTTAGCTGCCTAAGAGCTTAGTTAAACAATGCAATATCATAGTGATCTGCCGGGCTAGCTGCCTTGTGCTTATTTGCAGATTTTCTTTCACAATGTTTAAAATTTGATACTTGGCGTTTAAAATTCATTGTGAGCGAATCTGACCCTTGCTTTTTTTCCATTAGCACGTCTACGTAAAATCATTGCTGTAAACGTTTCGTGATAAGGCAAGTGCCTTTTAGAAAGTAAAGAAATTATTGGATTGTTGGAGAAGCCGCTAACACGTTTTGACTTGCTTCCCCGTACGCTTAAAAAATACAGCGGACAGATATACTCATACTCCACATACACAAGCTTGTACCGTATAGGTAGTCTCAAACAGAATAAAACGCCTTTTTTTATTACTTGTCATTTTACTCATCATACATTTAGGTTCACTTGCTTGCTGACAAACCAACTCAGCAGTTTATCGGTTCATATAAATTTACATATTATTAAAAAAATATCGAGAAAAAGACATTATAGGTAATTAATAAATATATGATATTACAACATACAACTCTTGGATGGAAAAATTAAAAAATATGAAAAAAATAATTAAAATAATTAAAATAATCAAACCTAAAAACATTACAAAGTGAAATTAAATAGCATTACATATTCATAAACTAATTAAATTATTTATTTAAATTTATAACTTATGAGCTTTATGTTTATGTAGTTGATAAAAGTTTACAACTGATGAGTCGTTCTGAAGGCAGCCAATCAACTGCTGAGTTGATTTGTCAACAAGCAAGCAAACCTAAATGTATAATGGGTAAAATGACAAGCAAAGTCAGCAAACGATAACTGAGCGGTAGTCGTCAGCAACCGCGTGCAGTTCGCATGACGAGTTCTGAGCGCAGTCATTATTTTAAAATATATAAGTGAATCTGGTAATTTTTTTTCATATCTTTTATTAATAATTGTTATGATTTTTTTGCATATATTATACAGGATTTTGCCTAACTGGAAGCAAAAATAAAACTTTAGGTACACTTTTTAATTTCAAACAGAAAATCTAAATAACTTTTTTGTCTATCTTGTTTCGTTTTTGAGATAATAAAAATATATACCTACATTATTTAGAAAACTTTTAATTTAGCAAAAAAAAACAAACAAAACAACAAGTGTGCGTCGATGCAAACTCTACTTATATTTTTATATAATTCTACATTATTTTGACGTGCTAACAAGTTAGATTCAAGTGTTGAAATAGCTTTACTAAAGTAAATTAGTTAGTAAATCTTAGGATGTTGTAGAAAAGTAAGTTCAAGACAAAATTTTTAGTAAAAGAATTAATACTAATATACAGGGTGGTTCAGATTGCTTTTGAGAAACTTAAACAGTGTATTCAGCTCATCAAATGGAACAAAAAAGTTCCTATAAACTTGTATCTTTAAATCATTCTTAATAAAGTTGTTGCATGGTAAAGTGTTAATATTAAAAATCCAACTAAAAGAAATCATAACATTATTTTACTATTATCATATCATATATAAAGTTAATAATTAATTATCAATTAAATTAATAAACTATTTTAGCAAATGTTTAATGTTAAAATTAATTGACTTCTTATTAAGTGGCATCTCATATACTTTATTTTTCCTTAAACATAAAAATCCAATAAATCTGGGATCTTTGAGGCTAGAGGCTAGTCATGCATGACCAATTCAACGCTGTTGTTAATTTGTATTTAACCTTTCCTAAACTATTAATCCAAAATGTGGCATAGCACCATCAAGTTTATATAAAGTTTATATTTCTATAGTAATGGGGCACGTCCGCTAGTAAATTTTCCAAGTTAATTGTAAAAAAACTCATGAAATAGAACCACGTTTAATCTTGAAAACACAAAGGGCCACAGACACTATTATGTATTATACCAATCCAAACATTAACACTAAATTGATTTAAAAAAACGTAGTTGCGTTTTGTGCAAATTTTCATGTTTCCAAATACGAAGATTGTAGTAATTAATAATTCTAGCTCTATTGATCAAATAACAAGTTTTATCGTTTTTAAAAAATTAAACATAATGACTACCTCCCGGTTCTTTTAAGACAAGAAAAAAAAACTTAGTGTAGAGTAGGTCTCGTCAAGGCTTGTGTACTGTCTTGATGCTTGATGTCCACGTTAAACCCCCAAAAACTTATATGAAAGAATGTATGTGCAAATGCTGTTGCCTGTCCATATAAGAATTTAACTGTTTTACAGCCTCCCTTACACAGACACAGTTCAACTACGACAAAGATATTATGCCTATTTATCACAAATAATTTTTGCAATTGTAACAATAATTATACAGTAGTATTGCGTCTAATAAAGAAGAAATTAACAAATATGAAAAAGTTTATCTATTAGCAAAACTTCACAATATGCTACTAAAAAATACTTTAACAAAATTTTATCAAAAAAGTAAAATATACAGCAAAGACGTTTCTACACAAGCAACTATAGCTATATAAAACTGAACATCACATAAAAATTATTAATTTATTTTATAAAACATTACATCACACTTTGGTTATTAAAATTTATTTCCAATACCAGGCCCCTCGAATCGTTCTACAGATGGATGGCGGCACTGCTGGAATAACCACTTTATAACAAAATAAAATAAAATGTAAATATGTATATAATAAATAATTAAAAAAAAAAAAAAAAAAAAAAGAAAATCACAAATTCAAAATAAAAATAGCAGCTCTAACTTGAGAATGTCAAACTAAATTTAGAAAGCATAAAATAACAATTTACAAAACAAGGATTTAGCTAGTAAATTTACAACAGTAAAAGCTTAAGGGCCAATCAACCCAGGGGCCCTTTGACTCAAACTGTTAATAATCTTTCAGTTTAGCATCAAAGCATTTCTTGCAGTAACTGCACAATAATAATAGCTACATCAACAAATATTTAAAAAAAAATAACAATTGTTTCTTACATAAAAGCAAATTAAATGCGCGTTTTGCAAATTAATAAAAAATACTTGATATAGAAAAAAACCTGAATAAAAAAACTATACTTCTAGCCAAATAGTTTTAATTGATAATATGCAAGTCGTCCTAAATAAAAAAAAACATAAACTATCCTACATGTCAGAGACACCCGTTTTCATAGTTATAACAAATAAATTTTGTATTTATTTCTTTTAAATGTGATTAATTTGTAACTATATAGCATAGATACTGTTAAAGTGTCTGATTTGCTAGTTATTTTAGTAAAAGTTTATAAATTAACCTAACCTAACCAGATAGTTTATAAACTAGCCAAGATACGTAGTTCAGAGCCGGCCACAAAAAAGGTACAGACGATGCAAGAAATTCGGGCCCCGACCTAACATAGAAGGTACTAGCTAAAAATCATGGTTAGTTTAGTAACTAACAAAACTACTACTTAGCTGTTTTATAAACTAGACAAGATAAATGGTTATTTTATTTACTTATATAGTGGATTATACATTAAACACTGGATACGTTAGTTTATAAACTAACCAATCTTTGTGGTTATTTTACTGACAAATTTGCCTTCTACTAAAATAACCAGCCAGTTAGAGAGTTTATATACAGCTAGTTTATAAACTATTCAACTATACACTTTGACCGTAACTTATCGCTTGCCGAAATCATCATTCCAACATACAAAGAATGCGCTCCCTCTTTATAAATAGTAGAAGTAGTAAAAATTGCGCTCGCATCCGTTTTTATTATGCGTGTGTGTGGTATGGTTTACGCATTCAAATTTGTTTGAGAAAAAAAAATTATAGTCCAATTTATAAATCAAAATTCATATGAACATTTGGATGCGCGCGTGACTTTTACCACTCACCGCATGTGATGAAATAGTTTCGGCAAGCGGTATACATACAATTTTATTATTGTCTTTATGTTTTTGTTTGTAATTCTTTTAATATGAACTAGATATAAATTTGAAGTTTTTATATCCAATATTTAAAATTAAGAAATTTAGTAAATGAATTCCTAATATGTTGTTATGCAATAATTGCTAGCAATATACCGTTCGTCAACGACCACGTCGTAACGGCTTTATTGTTTATTGTAACAATTATCAAATTGTAACAAGATCTTTATGATTATTTTACTACAGAAAATTTTTATTATCATTTTTTGTTTATTGTATTTTTTGTTTGTAATTTTTTTAATATAAATTAGGTATAAGTATAGACTAAATTATTATTAATAATAAAACAAGTTAATATTAATTGACGTTTTGCAACAATTCTCAGCTTTTTGCTTACAAGATTATTTATATTACAGCTATATTTAAATTAATATTTTTACTGTTTTATTAACAAAAACATGATTATGCAAAACATATTTTTTATGTTATCTACTATTTTTCTTATGTCAAGTTTCTGTGACATTTTATAGTGTCAGCTCCAAGTTTGGTTTCAATCGCATAACATTTGACACTTTTATATTAGTTTAAAGACGCTAGAATAAGTAATTTGCAATTTGAACACAAAACGTCATTTTAAACAAATCAAACCAATCAAATTTTTATTGAAAGAACGAATTAGCCTAAAGAACATGTATGATGAGAAAATGTAGTTAGTGTACGGAGAAAATAACCAGTTTTATTTTCAGTCACAGTTAATATTGGTGCAACCAGTTCAAATGGGGAGAAAAATATACTCATGATAACCCAAAGTGTTAAAGACCTCTGGAAGCTCAAACTGACAAAACCATCAACAGTTAAAAATTTATTGTTGATTGAGTAAAAGTTTCAGTTATTGGTACAAAAATAACAATATCAGAAAAGAGCGTTGAACATATTTGTTGAAGATTTTGGAATGAGCAAGGTGTCGGCCCGATAGATTCCCAAGCTGCTCAGTTTAACAAATTTGCGAAAAAAATTTGATTGCTTTATCTAAAGATGAAGACTTTTTTTATATAAATAACTAAGAACGAGACCTGAACACACCACTGACATTTTCCTACAAAAGAAAACCTTTAAATGGGTTCATAAAGGTTTTCCACCACTCAAGAAGGCAAATACGCAAAAAGTGATGAACACAGTTTTCTGGAGTTCTGGAAAGATTCTCTCAGTTCAGTATATGCTAACAGGGACAACAATAATGGAAAATGTCTACAAAAACACAATTAAAAACTATACACAAAAAAAGATTGCAGGGTGCATAAAGCAAAAAGTTCAAAAAGAAGTCAATGAATGTGACATTAAAAAATTAAATTTATGAAAAAATATTCTAAACTAAAAAACATCCATAGACGCGTTTCGAGGTTTACCTCTCATCAGTATGGCTTTATTTATTTAAACTAATTGATTTTTAACTTACTTCGTCAACATTGTTCACCACCACAATTCAAAGTGAATATTTTAAAGGGTGTATTGACTATTTATACTAACTGACTTAATGACTTTATTTAATGGCTATGGTTAATAGCATTCTGAGAATGAACAAACAAACTAATTATTTCGGGATATTAAGCTGATGGTAATGACATGAAAGAATTAAAACAGAAATTTGAAAATTAAAAATAGAATAAATTTTTTGCATAAATTATAATTACTATTATACAATTTCGTGTATATCAGAACATATATAAAATATATAAAGAAGAGACGCAATGTCCTCAAATGAGACAGTTGTAAAAGCAATAATTTCGAATAAAGCCTAGTTAAATAGGTAAATTTATACGAATGCCACAACGACATATGCTACATATGTTTTATTGCTCGTTACTATTTGTTCAATCGGACAACCCAATAATAACATTAAAAATTATTGCTTTTACAACTGTCTCATTTGAGGACATTGCGTCTCTTCTTTATATATTTTATTATCAATGAATGTGGCTTTAAAGAACTACAACATCCACTTTACAGTCTCAACCTTGCCCCCTATTGTATGATCTGTGCCTGTGACTATTATCTCTTTTCAAAACTCAAATAACACATGAGATTGTGTCGCTTTTTATCGAATGACGACTTGCAACGCTGTGAAGTCGTATTTTGCAAATTACCACAAGATTATTTTAAAACATAACGTTACTAGAAAAACGTTTAAATAAATGTGTTTGTTCTAATAATATTTATGTTAAAATATAAAATTTGTTTGTCTTGTAACTTCTTGTTTTCATAGCTAGAGGTAGATAACACAAACAATTCTCCTCGTAGTATACGATAATTCAATAAATATTACAGGTCTTGAAAATTAGCAAATCTCGGCATTTTGAGTCTAGTTTTGCTATATTATTTTTTTGACCTGTAAAATGCATGTACTGAATAAATATCGTAATACACTAAGGGCAGGTATTATAAACCATTAAAATCTGTAGATTTTATTTACTAAACAAGTAAATTATTTTACTTGGCTGATATAAAAGTCAAAATAAATAATAAAAGTAAGTAACTTATCAGTGAAATAAATTAATCAAATCTAAGGATAATTTATTTATTTATTCAATAAATAATTGGACACATGTCATGTTTCTTAGGTTATTTTTAATGTGGACTAATTTTTGTTGAAAATCAACTTTTGATTGCTCCACGATTTTGTATATGTGTAAAAGCGTCTTTTGCTCCCACCCCCGTTTATCCGCAGTAAGAGCGTCAAGTAGACCGTTGCGTTTTCCTTAAATTTTTTGCCAGCAAATTCTTAATTTTTTTCTTTAATGTTTCCAAACTCTAAAGTTATGAAGTTAATGTGGTTTCTGCGCCCTCCAACCAAGCTGCGCCCGGTGCGTGTTACGACACTGCATATAACTTAAAAGAAGCCATTCCCAAAATTGATATAATAGTTTAAAAATATTTTTTAAACCACATTATAATAATTATAATATTCCTCCTTTGCTGAAAAGAGAATGCATCTATTTGGATATTATTATATAGTGCCGCATCTTCGTAAGGAGTCAAATAGAAATTAAAGTTCATTGGAAAAGCCCAAGAAGATTCAATAAAATGTGTAAACAGGTGTATCGTAATTATAGCTTTAGTCAGTGCTTTATTACGGTTTAGCTTCTATATTAAATGCTGCATAAAATTTAATAACCAGCACAATGAAAGTAAATTCCTATTATTTATCAGGTTAAGAATATAAAAAAATAAACACGCACATATATAAGCATGTACATATATTGTCCAGTAATAATTATTTATATTAAAAAATACTGCATGATATAATAAATTAATGTAATTCATTATTAATATTGATTATTAAAATATTAATATTAATGTTTATTGATTAATTTATTATTATTGTGCAAGTATTATTATAATCATTTCACTCGATATTTAACCATATATTTTTTTTAAACAAATTGATAACGATGTCTGTGATTAGCGATTGTTTAAAGAAATACCTACAAAAAAATGTAATATTTAAGTAATTTAATTAAAAAATACCTGAATTAATAAAATGCATTAGTATTATTATTAGCGATATATTTTATAAATTAGCATATTTAATAATACATAACTCCATTAGATGATTTTTATCCTCCGGGCAAATACTTATATTTTCCTTTCATTTTTGTGAAATATTAGTTAACGGGAAATGTGTACATAAAAAATCCTACGGTTTTTATTAACAGCAAACAGATTAACCTTGTATCAATATAAACTTACATTAATATAAAAAACTAAATATTTTAACTTAAAGTTAGTTTGGAGATAGGATAAAACTAAAAACTAAGTTTAAATATTTAAAAAGATATCAACAACAAAAACACATGTGGAAACTATCGCATTATAGATAGAATTGTAAATAACATGATACATAGTCCTCATACTCTACACGTATATATACATATATACATTCTAACATGTATATGTATATATATGTTTTTAGGAAACAGATCCAGAAGACTATTTCAGTTATACACCATTTTTAAAATTGTTCTAGATTTAACAAGCAGTAGATACATATTTATTGTAAATGCAAAAAATAATATACCTACCTCAATCAGTATAATTAAAATTTTTGGTATTGCGCTGTAAGGCTATAACACAGAAACGCTACCATGTGAATATTTAATTAATTTTAATAAAAATATGCTTAGAGATAGTTTAGTAACGTTCAGACAACAAAGTGATATTGATAAGATAAGCACATCTCATACTTAGTGAATCTTAGAATAACATTTTGACAATCTCAATATCAAAGGTGCATATTTTCGTTATAGGTTGTTTAAATCAAGCATTATCAGTACCAGTTTTTAGAATTTAAATAATTTGATAAACAACCGAGTTATATTTTTTGTCTAACTAGCCTTATTAGCAGTATCTTGTAAATTTCTAATATTTACTAATTAATGAAATTATTTGTCTTATTAACGGTATGTTTAAAGACAAAAAGAAATATCGTTTATTAGCTTTTTATGCTGACTAGCGTAAAAAGTTTCTACAAAAATGTGCTTTTATAAGTGCTACAAACCTTAACTTAACCAACCGGAAAATATAGTTGTCAATTGCAAATATTTGATTTCTATGTTGATACATATTTATTACAAGTAAAATTTTTACTGTGTCTCTCATTTTCGAGATTCATACCTGATGTTTTACGTTATTGTCTATACTTTTTTTATGTATAGGTTGAACATTTTCAATTTTCCAATTTAACTTAGAAATGTTTCTTTTTGTATGATAAGACAAATATTTTAGTCAGAATAAGAGCTAATTAATTTTCAAATGTTTTAAGAATAAAATGTAGTTTAAAAAGATACGTTTTAACAACCCTTTACTTAAAATAATTGTTGCCCATCATTTTATCACTAGCCGGCATTATAGATATAACAGTAGCAGGATTTAAATACATAGTAGAGTTAAATGCAAATTGGTTTGCAAAAATATCTACTTTTTCTTTTGGATTAGTAACTGGAACAATTAAAAGATATGTAAAATTGTATTCTAAATTGTCGATAATGTTACAACATCTGTCAAAAAGTTACTAAAAATTTGAAAAAAATACTTTATCTGTTAAACAATTTACAGTAATAATTTTGTTGAGAACAATTTAGCAGACTTGTCAACTAGTATTCTAAACGGTCAAAAATATTACTACATCTGTCAAAAACTGTCAAATAGTTTTTGGCAAAACAACTTAATAAGTTGTGATAAATTTGCTAGATCTGTCAAACAAGATTTTAAACTGTTCAGAATGTTAAACTGTCAAACAATTTAAAGCAATGTAAAAAAATGCATAAAATCTGCCAGATATATCAAATTGTATTCTAATCTGTCAAAAAAATTACAGCATCATATTTTAAACTTTCAAAACTACATTTACAACAAGTTACTAAAAATTTCAAAAAGTTACTTAAACTGTCAGACAATTTACAACGTGTAAATATACCATAAGTTAGAAGTAACTTTCCAGATCTGACAAATTGTATTTTAAACTGTTACTAAAACTCTCAAACAGATTACATCAATATAGTAGATTAAATTGTATTTTAAACTGTTAACAGTATTACTAAATCTGTCAAAAAAATGTGTCAAATTTTAATCAAAATTGTCAAAAACGTTACTACATCTGTCAAAAAGTTACTAACACTGTTAAACAATTTACATTAATAACAGATTTGTCAAATATGATTTTAAACTGTCAAACTGTTTGTAGTAACGTATAGATAGATAGATTTATTTCATGTTATCAATTACAGAGAATTGTTACATTTGTCATTACATAATACATAAAATACCACTTGATAACTTACTTTTAAAATACAATATCATAAAATAAAATAACATACAACATACAACAGTTTAAAATAAAGCAAATCTATACAATTCGACTATAATAAAAAATATGTTATACACAAAGTTAAAAAATAGTTTTAAAATCAAATTGTAAAAAATTATTTATGTTATAGAAACAATTACTTATTAAAAAATCCTTAACCCAAATCAATAACAATTTATCAGGTTTTTGTTTTATATTTTTAGGCAATTTGTTAAAAAAATTGGCGCAGTAGTAATTCGAACTGTTTTGAGATCTTTTCAACCTGACGGGATTTAATTTAATGTCATTTTTTTGCCTTGTTAAATGATTATGATTGTCATTTCTATCAAACTGATTTTAGTGTTTTAAAAAGAATTTAATGCTTTCAAAAATGTAGATGGACGGCAAAGTTAGAATTTGTTGTTCTATAAAAGTAGCGTTGCAGCAATCACGATTGCCAGTGGCGTTAATAATTCTGACAGCTTTTCTCTGAAGTGCAAATAAACGAGTACAAACTGCTGAATGACCCCAAATAGATATTCCATAACTTAGATGGCTATGACATAAAGCGAAATAAGCATTTCTCAAACAAACCACAGATACACAACGTTTTAAACACCGCAAAGTAAATATTGACTTGTTAAGTTTGTTTGCAATATATTCTCCGTGTGTTATCCAGTTTAGTTTAGAGTCAATCTGAATTCCTAAAAATTTAGTTGATTCAACACATTTTTGATAGGCAATTTTTAGGGAGAATAATATTGTTTCTGTTTTATTTTGATTCAGAGACAGCTTGTTACTTAACATCCATTGTACTACCTGATCATTGTTTAGTTTGCTATCAGTTTGCACCTGCTCTACAACATTTCCTGATGTCAGTATGCTAGTATCATCAGCATATAATATTACTGAACCTTTTAAGCTTAAATCTGGTAAATCATTAATATATAATAAAAAGAGAAGATGACCCATAATCGATCCTTGCGGGACACCAAAACCCAAGCTTTTCTCTTGTGATACAGCACCATTACATAAAACTACTTGCCGCCTTTCACTCAAATCTGACATTATTAATCTACAACTACTTGGGTGCAGATTATAGCAATATAGTTTTTGCAACAAAATATCATGGGAAATACAATCAAAGGCTTTACTCAAATCGAGAAAACTTCCAGTTGATATTTCGCTTTTTTCAAAGCAGGTACCAATATTATTAACTAATTCCATAATAGCGTTAGTTGTTGAGAAATTTTTACGAAAACCGTATTGTTTTTTGCTAAACAGATTGTGTTTTGTAAAATAATCCGCTAATTGGCGGCTTAACATTTTTTCATAGATTTTTTAAATAATGGGTAACAAGGAGATTGGCCTGTAATTGGTTCTATCACTTCAATTGCCCTTTTTAAATACAGGTATTACCACTGCTATTTTTAGTAAATTTGGATAAACCGAATTTACTATGAGGTCATTTATTAATTTTGTCAGGGGTACTACAATTAAATCCTTAATTGTTTTAATTACTTCTGTTGTAAAGTCATATTTATCTTTACTTTTAGAGGATTTTAAAGAACTTATAGTATCCCTGACTTCATTAAAAGAAACTTCAACAAACTTAAAACATGGACTGACACAGTTAAAATTATACATAAAAAATAGGCAATCTATATGTGAGGATGGCATTGTATCAATTAAAAGTTTAGCTATTTCACTAAAATACACATTAAAATCAGACGGAGAGATATCACAGATATTATCACAGGTTGTTGTTCGTTTTGTATTTATCACATCCTAAATAGCTTTGTGTTTATTTGTAGAATTATCAATATAATTTTCGTTAGTTTTAAGTTTTGCACATTTAAGTGCGTGCTTATATTGATTCTTAGGGTCAGTTAAAAGTTTTTTGTTTTCTGAGCTTTTGAAATATTGATACACCTCATTTATTAAATTAAGAGAATTTCTCATATCCCTGAGACTATCGTTAAACCAGTTTAGTTTTTCATTGGTTTTATTACTTTTCATTCTACTTTCCGGAAATGCTTTATTAAAGCAATCAAACAAAACATTATGAAAATTGTTAAAACTACTTTCACAGTTATCAGAATAGATAGATCGCCAGTCAACATGTTCAATTAGGTTGTAGAAATTAAATTTACCGCGAGTTGTTATAGGACGATGCATTGAAGATATAACACTTTTGCGTGTAGTATTTTTAATACTAATTTCAATTTCACAACAATATGGTGAATCTTGAAGTCAGTATCTTCTAAGTTAGAGAAAATGTTGTCTAGACAATTATTGAATCTTGTATTAAAAAAAACATGTTTTTTTAATCCAAAACTCGACATTAGATCGCACAGTGTAGTAGCTTGTGGATCATTACGATTAAATTTTACATTAAAATCACCTCCTATAACAAAACGAGTATTAAGAACATCTACTTTAGACAACACACGGTTTAAAATAGTCAGAAACACATTAAAATTTCCCGCAGGGGAATGGTACACATTAAAAATGACTAGATTGTATTCAGTGAGATAAACACCTACTATTTCACAGTCTTTTTCTATACTTTCTAATAAAATGTTATCAAGTGGCACATGGTTTTCATTATAGTTTACAAGTGCCATCACTCCTCCCTTAGAGAATTTACTTCTAGAAAAGTGAGATGCCACTTGTAATTTATTTATGACAAGAGCATTAGATTCAGACTTTGTTAGATGATGCTCTGACAAACCAATTACATCGTGTCTGCCGTCATAATCAAGAAGTAGCGCTTCAAATTGATGAACTTTGTTCCTAACGGATTGAATGTTAAGAAATAAAATATTTTTTACATGACTTACTTCAAATTGATTATGGCGAGCAATTACGGGTACTTGTTTTATGCCGCAACGTCTATCGGTGATACTTGATAAAATTTTTCTTGTTCCTGGTTGATTTGTTGAGGTTTGTCCTTGCGTGAATTTGAAATTTTTAAAAACAAAATTCTTAATTTTGATGTCTTGCGGCCAGTTCTTCGAGTCGGAAACAGCACTTAAGTCGATACTATTAATTCCAATCTTGAATCAATTATTTGCAAATTTTGTATTCATTTTAACACATATAAAATTGTCGTGATTTATCACAGATTTAATGTGTTTTTCAATGTCCATTTCTGTGTTTGAGGAGTGAATATTTCCAATAAAAAGCCATTGCTTGCTTTCCGCGGCCTTAATTGTATTTATTGTAATATTTTGTTGATTGTTGCTGTTTTTATTATTGCGCTTATTTATAACTTTTTTCCAGGGCAACTCGATATTATTTACATAGCATCACATTTATTGGATTTATTTTCAGTTTTATTATTTATATTTTTATTTTCGACTTTAGCAGAAGAAATTGATAAGTTCACATTTGTCGTTTTTGCTAGAGTGGTTTTATTTTCTCTGTTCGCAATATCATTGACCTCGACAATATTTATTTCCTCGTGGTCTGGAACTTTTTTAATTAGCAACTCTATTGTTTCTTTTCGATATTTAATAAGTTCATCCTTTTCATCTAACACTTTTTTCAAATACTTTATTTCAATTTGGGTATTGTCAGTATTTGTGTTGTCTTCGTCTGAGGGTTCATCTTCGTTCTCACTTTCCTCTGATACGGCATTTGGATTATTTAGATCTTTATTAACCATTAATAGGTCACTTCCACACTTTTTCATATGTCTGTTACTTGTAAAGCACTTCGGGTGAAACTTTTTTAAGCTCTTTGCACACGTAGTTGCGTCTTTTACACGGACCGAGCATGTAGCGCACTTTCCATTCGACGCCATCTTTTGATTTTTAAATTTTATAGCATTATAAGTTTGCAGATCTGTACAAGGTTTGTCACATTGTATTTTAGAATGTCAAAAAAATACTACGTTTGTCAAAAAGTCACTAAAAATTAGCCAAAAGTTACTAAAACTCTCAAACAGAAATATAGTTGATTGTATTTTATAACTTAAGTATTCACTAAAAACATTAAAACAACTAACGCTTTCAAAAAATCTAATACATTCTTGAATTACATATTTTAAAACGTTTTGTGTAAAAAAAGTTGACATTCATGTGCCAGATCTGTCAAAATATATTTTAAAACTAGCAAATTATGTTATAAATCTAAAAAAATAAGTTAAAAAAAATTGTATCTAAGATAATAATAATATTTGTTAATCCAAATATCATTAATAAAGTAAAAATATACGTAAAGGTTTAAAATTAAAATGTAACAGAACGTTTAAAATTACAAACTACGGCATCTGTTTTAATTCGGCCCGCAAAGTCTTCATTTCCAAAAAACAAAATTGCGGCAAATATATTTTCCGAACTTAAACTACAGTTACATTTTATGGATCTTCACGCAAATGCAAAAAAAAATCCATATTTAAAACTTGAAATTTTTAATGTTTTACTTTGCCGATCCCTGATTCAGAGGTACCTTTTTCAATGGGGAGTCAAACTGTCATAATATTTTTGTTTAGTATTGTTAGACATTTAATCATAGAACCAAAGTATGAGCCCCGCGCAGCGTCAACAAACTATTTGGCTATATTACAAAAATCAACGTTCTGCGAGAAATGTACTCGTGCGCTTAGAGCAACTTATGGTTTACGTAATCGGCCTAACAAACGCACAATTCGCTGTACCATCAAAAAATTTAAAACCCAGTTTTCATTATTGGATAATACCAAATAGAACACATACAGCACGTAGTAAAGAAAATATAGCAACGGTAGCTGAAAGTGTACAAAATAACAGTGATGAATCTCAACAACTTCATAATTTAAAGCATACAAAACTCAACTGGTGCTAAAACTGAAGCTAGCATACCTTCCAAATTGTCACCGTTTCAGTCTTTAGGCTCTTGAAAAGCTTGACCCACTGTTTTCGACTAAAATTTTGTTAAGCAATAAGGCTCATATTTTGCTTAACGGCAACGTCAATAGACAAATTAACGTATTTGGGCTAAAGAGCAACCAGACAAGGTTCAAGAGCTGCCATTACATCTAGACAAAACAACGGTTTGGTAAAATCATCGGTCAATATTTTTTCAAAAATGAGGACGGTCGGAACGCAATAATAACAAACTATTTGTTGTCTAAAATTGAAACCTGTAATCTCGACGACATTTGGTTCCAACAAGACTAATTGCCACACATGTGTACACTTCTAGACTTTTTCCGTTGGAGCTACGTAGATAAGCCGGCTACAATTGAAAACTGGAGTTTTAGGATAAACTATGTTAGCCGCAGTATGGTAATAAAAATTACCTAATAAAATTGAGTTTTTATTTTTGAAAAAAGTACCTCTAAATGAATCACCCTTTACAAGGTTCTAAACGTAGTATTTTTTATCTGAACATAATGAGAACGATTGTTTAAATAACTACTTATCCACTGTAAGCTTGTGCCTCTGATACCATATTAGTAAAGCTTAGTGTTCGAAGGCTTTGCTCAAAAAATATACCCAAACAATGTTCTCCTTGATCCAAACTTGTATAAAAACTTTTGCTTTTTTGGGTACCAAAATGAGTTTGGTTTGTTTAAGAATTGTTAGAAATATTCCTTGACATAAAGATTCATTAATGATGGATGTAATTGAAGTTACTAAGAATGGTATTCAGGTTTTTAATAGGTTAGGTTAGGAATTTTAAATTTACGAACAACATTAATAATTTCATTTTCAGATTTTATACTTGTGTCAATTAAATGGTGGGTATTTTGATGAATTATATTCCACGCTGTTTTTATTTGTTGAATTAGTATATTAGAATCTGTTCAGTCACAGACTTTTTATTAAAAAAATTATATCTATTGTAATAATCCTTTAGATATTGATTACCATTTTTAACATATGTATATAGCAGTTTAAGTTTTTCGGATTATGTTTTAATTCGATCTGTAATCCAGTTGTTGCATTTTTCGACAACACATCGCCTTTTTAATGGAAATGAAGATTCATACAATCTATTTACATCAAAATATTTTACATTTGCTATTGATATCAGTCAATGAATTTATTATGTTCCAGTCATTTTCTTGTTAAAAAGTTAGTATTAATATTGTCAGTGTTTTTAAGGTTTTTAAAGTACACAAATTTATATCTGTTTGCTTATATAAAGTGTTCAGTATTTTTGTTATTTTTCCTGCTTTACCAAAATGAACAGTTATTCTTAAAATAGTTTATTAATAGAGTGTTTGTATCGACGTATTTTACATGATTGGTATTTTCATTATGTTTTAAAAATATTTAAATTATAATCACATATAAAAGAGTTTAATCTATGTTTACTTGTATGTGTGTCGTATTGCGTTCATTTCTCTAGCAAAAATAATTAAATAATCATTTTTGTCAAAGTTGTTTATCCGTTTTTCAAACATTTTAAGAATATGATTGAAAGTTGCCTTTGGTTTTATAAAACTACTTATTTTATATGTTTTCTTTGGTAAGTACTCTGCCATTTTTGTCACTAAGAACTAAAACTTGTGATGTATTTTAAAATTGGTTAAATTCTACTTTGGTCGTTACACGGTATGCTAGTATTTATTCTATTCTGATTACTAAAAAAATCTTTTTCTTCTGATACATCATTGTTCTATTAGAAAATGTACTGATTATTTGCGGTCTGCGGTTGTATAGTCTTTATATATATTTTTGCATTTTTTGCTTAGTTTGAGTAGTTGATTTTTGACAGAACGTAGTTGCAGCTTTAGTACATCTACAGTTTTTTGTAGTAAGTATATTCTTCTATTATTACTTTCTGTATTTTTATTTTTAGTATCGTTTTTTTTTTTTTAGAAAAACAACGGTTTTACAGTTGTCGGTGCTTGATGCAGAGTCTTGCTTATTTTCTTTTTTATTGAAGTAATATCTTTTTTTGGACAGGTTAGACAACACAATTCTTCACACTCACAGGACCTATTGTGGTGGCTAATATTGAACAAACAAAAAGGCCACAATTGTAAAGGTAAAAAAAAAACATACAAAAGAACATACACTTTTTGCAGGATATTACTTAATATAACTTAGTTTATAATAATTTCTTATAATATTTGTTAAACTATTAATAAAATTAAAATAATAATAAAATTTAGAAAAAAAAAAAAAACTTGCTAAGACTCGAACCACAAACGTTGAATTCTAGAGCCGTGCAACTATCTCCCTTGACTATACGGGTACGTTTATTAGTTTACAAAAGTTTATAAAAGTCACAATATGCAACTTATATCTTCCGGAGTTCGATTGGACTCTGGAAGATATACAAGAACTTGTTTTGCAGCTTCCTCCTGTTGGGCCATTTTAACGCCCTTAATCCGCTTTAGGGTTCCCTGAGGAAAGACACACGAGGTCGTTTGATAGAGGATTTTCTCGTAGAATTGCCACGGAATATGGTTGTGACGTGTAATAAAGTATAGAGTAGAAAATTTTAATTTAAAAAAAAGTAGTTTTGTAATTTTTTCAACTCTCTGTAAGTTTTGAAATAAACTGCAAGGGCCGCCTGTGCTAATAGGTCCTTCCGCATTGCAGAAGACCATTGCTTATAGATAGCTTCACCCCTGATTACACCCTAGCAGAACACTATACTTTATCTATCTAACAGATTTTAATACAACAAACAAAATGCAAATATATGTCTTCTATTGGATCCTATAAATTTTCAAAATCAAGTTTATCAATTTTCAATAGTCATTTGGGTCCTGTAAATAATCTAAGATTCGGTTCTCCAAAACTTTTTTGCACGCGGTCGAAAGTAACAGCTCGAGTTTTATAACTTTTTAATAATATTTATGCGTTTTGAAAATGTTTAAATAATAAATTTAAATGCACGTTCCGAGTGGCATTTTTTCTAGCGTTTGATTGAGTTGCGCCAATATATTTGAATTTGAATAATTATATTATTCTTCAATGTCTATAAACACTTATTTTAAATTCATTGCAAACAAATTAAAAAAAAACATACATTATTAATTAAGTAAAAAACAAATCTTCATCAATAGATTTTAACCCTCTAATGCCGAGGGCCGTCTCAAGACGGGATACACTTAATAACATATAACGTAAAGTTCAAATATGTTTTATTCTTAATACACAAATTTTTGGAAAAACTGTAAACAATATTGGAATGTACACAAAACTCTCCTTGCAAAAAAAAATGTACCCATACCTGGGAGGTGTAAACAAATGATTCAATGTCGATGAAGATTAAAAATTGGGGCATTAGAGGGTTAATATCTTATTTTATTATTATTATTTAAACATTTGATATTGTTTTTATTGAGAAATAAAAATACTAATTCCATAGTAAAATAAGTATTTATTTTTCAATAATTTTAATAAAACATTAAATAGTAAAAGCATAATAATTTTTGAGTATTTTTCTGTGAGGTTTATTATATTATTTTATTTATTAAATTATACAATTTTCTAATACACATATGTGCACTTCAATGAATCATAAAACAAATATATTTATCAGGCTCAATATAAAATTCTGAATTGGAGTATCTGATAAAAAAGCACTTGTTTGTTATATTATAACTTAATTATATTAAAAATTAATTAGTTTATTTTTATTGTTGTCATGCCATTATATTATGTTCTAATCAATCAAATTTCATTATTAATAAAAAAAAAATCTAATTGTTGCAACTTAAAAATTATACATTACACAACAATTTGCTAAAAGTTTTAATTTGTGCATATTGTAATATGTAATTGTCTTTACATCATTACACATTATCAACCATGTTATAAGAGGTTAGGTTATATTTTTTAGTATCATGTATATGGGCAATTCCATTGAGAAACTTGCTTATGTATTTTTTTTAGTTTTTATAACTTATTAGTAGTCCTTTGTTGGTACATGAGGGTATAAAACCCATAAAAAAAGTTCTACGATTTTTTTAAGTTTTTTTGACGTTTTTTGACTTAATTGCATTTTTGTTTAAAAACCGCAATTTTAACTCAAAAAAATCAATTTACTAATGAAATCAATCAGAAATTTTCCGTAGAATCCAAATTTGGCGCCACTCCAAGTTTATATCCTGTCTATAAGCCGCAAAAGCCATAAAACCATGTTTTGTTCTCAGTGGGCTGGGCAAAAAGGAGCATTTAAAAAAAAATTTAACCGTTAAAGTTGACGTGTTTTGATGTAAATTAATTAGAAAATATAAATTTGTTTTGTGTATTTGGGTTTTAAAGGTCTAAAACTCGAAAAAACTGCAAAAATAAGCCTATTTTTAAACATAAACTTTTACAAATGCTCATTTAACAGTTTTCAGAAAAACTATACACCAAATATTATTAAAAAATTTAGTTTTGCAAACAATTCTACATAGAAAATAGTCAGTGTCGTGCTTATCTGGCAAAGAAAAACCCATCTAGAAAAAAAATTTGTTCAAAATTTACTTAAATTTTGTTTTTTTTATTTTTTATTAAGTTTAACATAGACATTTTTTGTTGCTTGAACCAATTTTCGGCCATTTTACTCTTTGTTTGATAGTTTTTGCGCCTGCGGCACAAATTTAGACTCGATCTATCGGCGCAAAAATTTAAAAATATTATTATTTTTGGCATTCAAACATAAATCTGCCTGTCGCAATTTTCCATGTAAAATTGTCCCCAGAATTCAAATTGTTAATAATATTTGGTGTATTGTTCCTCTGAGCGCGGCTATACGTGCATTTGTAAGAGTTTATGTTGAAGAATTGACCTACTTTGCAGATTTTAGACGCTTAAAACCCAAATACACATTTACATCAAAATACGTCAACTATGGCGGTTAAAAAAAAAATAAAAAATGCTCCTTTTTGCACAGCCCACTAAGAACAAAAACATGGTTTTATGGCTTTTGCGGCTTATAGACAAGGTAGAGATTTGAAATGGTGCCAGATTTGGAATCTACAAAAAAATTCTGGTTGATTTCATTAGTAAATTTATTTCTTTTGAGTTAAAATTGCGGTTTTTAAACAAAAAATGCGATTAAGTTAAAAAACGACAAAAAAACTAAAAAAAATCGTAGAATTTTTTTTTATGGGTTTCATACTCTCATATATTGATCAAAAGACCACTAATAAGTTATAGAAACTAAAAAAAAATACGTAAGCAAGTTTCTCAACGCACCCCCCCCCCCCCTAACTCTGGTCCGTTTGAAATGGAATTGCCCATATTATATATACTATATTTGTCAATCTTGACAATTTTTTTTTAAATTTTAATTTTTTTTCTTTACAATATAATCTTAATTATTACATAATGCTTTAATAATACGTTGTTCATTTTACAATAAATTGAATTAATTAAAAAAGAAAATATAAGGACAATACTCCTTTATTTATCAGTTAAGATCATACCGATCGCTACCTTAATTTTTTGTATTCTAACGAAAACTGCAACTTTGACGTCATTCCTATTTCTGCATAATATAATTTGATAATCAATAAAAAAATTTAACAGTACATTCAAAAAAGATTATACTATATTTCGTCAAAGCATTTTAATAAAATAATAGTTAGAAATTGCCAAAAAATTTTTCAAATATAATTCAAATAAAATATTCTGACAAAACTTAGTTTCCAAATGTACTGGCACGGGCCTGAGCGCCACTGAATTATTAATCCAGAAATAAATATAATTTTCATAATTACTTCACATACATATATACATATGCATATCCGCTTCGCAATTACAGTTAACGTATTTCTTTCGAAACAAACACCCATCTAATTCATTCAATGTTATACAAGTGTTTCTTTGGATGAGCGAAACATATACACGTCTGTTCATCTTCCATGTTTTAAAAACACTCTCTTTTTCATTTTCTTATTTTTTCGTTGAATATCTCTATCGTCTAATATATTACCACAGAACATATATATTACGCAGCAATAAACACAGGATGATTGATACAACAATATACAGCGACTACACCATAAACAATTACAAAGTTATCTACAAAATTTAATGTATCACAAATACGAGTTTCTAGAACATTAAAACGTCATGGTTTATATTCATTTCATATCTAACTTGTTTAAGCCTACATATTTTGCTAGTCGTATAGAATTTTTCCGCCGGATTATTCAAGTTTTCAGTGAATGTGTAGAGTGGAATTATTGATGAACGATGTACATGCTCATTGATCTAATTGTTTTTTGAAAACCATGTAACCGCCGACAACTATTTAAATTTTCTTAAAGTTTATTTAGGAGGATTGATGCCCCTCTGGCGATCAGACATGGTATGTGTTACCAGCACGATAGTGCTCCTCTGGACTTTGCGTTACGCGTAAGCCAATTTTCGTTTCTTAGCCTTTTCTACTGTTCTGTTGTTCTCCGCTTCATACTTCGTTCCGTAGATGGATGGATATAACACCTGTTAGTACTTGTATTGCCTTTATTAAAAGCGTTCTATAAAACCTTTGATAACAACTACTTTTCTTTGAATAATTTGTAATACCTTCCTAATTTTGCCATCTTAACCATTTGTTTCATAGAGGCGCCTTGTACAGGATAATAAGGTTTACGACGTTTTTGAAAAAAATATTTACGGTTTTTGCTCTGTCTATATTTTACATTAGCCGACTCAGGGCTGCTGCCGTTCGACTTGCTTTTACTCTACCCCTCTTTTACTTGCGAACCCATGTGCATATTGTGCCCTATTTGTATGACAATGTATTTTAGATACCTCCTGGACTCGATCTGTAGTTCGCCCCTATAGATGATTATTTCTTCTGCTTATGGGCACCACCACTTTTTGTGTTTTGTGGCGCCAGTTGCAACCCTCTCTTATTCATCCAGGTTTCAATTCTCCCCATTATCCTAATTTTTTTTTATGCTGTCTTCGCTAATGCTGGTTTTACCGATTGCTCTTGAAACTTGCTCCGATGCGGACATACTTCTTTATTAGTCTGTCCTCCACCATTCCCGACATTTCCTTGGGGTGTGTGTACCAGTTCGGTCGCATAGCCGCTTGCTCTATCATTTTGAGCAGTTATAGTAATAAGATTTAAAATTTCAGCTGTTTTGTTTTGACCCTTTGATCATTTTCAATTTGATTGTCGCAATGTTTACAAGCTGATTTATAAACCTGATTATTTTGATCGGATTACTAACATGTTGAATACTTTTAGTATACATTTGTTTTGGTTTAATGGAAAAGAATGGTTCACATTTTCGATAACTTTTTAAACGATCTAGTAAGGTTTTCTGTTGAAATATGTAGATCGTCGGAATATAATCTTATAATCATCAAAATCAATAAAAAAACATTACCGGAGGTTAGTCATCTCCTTAGAAAACGATCTGATGGTGGTGGTATATCACACTTACTTGACAAGTTAGTGTTAACAGCTCTATTGATTGAGAAAAAGTCAAAAAAAATATGAAACATTTAGTTTGTCTAGTACTTTCTGTGTAGCAAAACCATTTTATTTGTCTAAAAAACCTGTTGGTTTGTCTTTAATTTATAAAAGTCGATTTATTGGTACTTAACAAAAGTCTTTTGCTGAATACCATAAAATGTAAGTTTTTATAAATTAGATGAATTATTTGATTTGGCAAAAATTAAAACGTAACAAAGTTAAGTGAAGACTACAATAATGTCTAGGTCTGTGCATCTACTATATACTTAGTTAAATTTATAGTTGAAGTCAACAACTTCAGGTGGTATTTTTTGCAATTAAAGTGATTTAATTAATGCAATCATTTGAACAATACTACTTATGGCCGATCTCACCGACACTACTTAAAAGTTAACCACTAGTTAAATAGCTAAGCTCTGCTTAGCGCGTTGCATCGTCCATTTAAACGCAATCTTAACCCGTAACTAATGGTTAAATATAAGTCGCCAATATCGAGGGCTTACCGTGTACTTAACCCTAAATTTGTAATTTTTATAGCAAGTGTCAAGTAAAATAATATTAATATAAGATGGAAAATATAATAATTACACAGGAAGATATTTCATTTGATATTATTATTATGAATACAATTAATAATGTCATTCCAAGACAAGTTTACTATAATAACAAGTTTTATTTTTATTTATTACAATATAAAAACGCAATTTTAATAAAAATATAGTTTGTTATTGCAGTAACTTAAATAAATTCATTTTCTTTTCATTGTTTTATTTCCAGAAACCGATAAACAACCTCAAATGTCAAACAATTTAATTTTATAGTTATATTAATATTAAGTTGTACACACAATACAACGAAAGCGCACGCCAAGTTTAGAGTCAATATAATGTATATATCGATAGTCAGAAACTCAACTATACTTAGCGTAAGTATCTGTTTTAAATGACTGGTGAGACGCATATAAAATTTAAGTAATAGTTAGCTGTGAGATCGGCCATTAATAGTTGAGTTGATCTTTGGCATATATTTTATTATATAGGTTATGTGGGTGTATTAATATACTTTTATATGCTGTGTAATTTGTTTATTTTGTACAGACCGGTTTCGGCTGTTAGGCCATCTTCGGCGTAAATTGTGATTACATATATTTGATGTTATGATATGAGTAATGGTAGTAACTCATTACTCATATCATATTCATAACATCTGTCTGTACAAAATAAACAAATTACACAGCATATAAAAGTATATTAATACACCCACATAACCTATAAATACTACTTAAGTTTTGATTGGTCGGGAACTACGTTTGATTGCCAAGCCTAAGAATTCCAAATTACATTGAAGTGATTAAAAAGAATTTAAATTAGTGCATCAATTCTGTTATTATTAGCCAACATTAGAGTTAATACTAGAAACAACTCAATCCAATTAGTTCCGCTATTGCATGCGATTGTCAAACTCACTAACAGAACTGTTAATACTCATCTCTCAAAAATGATATTCGTACATTTAAGACCTAATACCCATATTATAAAACCTCATTAAACATATGTATAATAATGTTAAAAATGTCTAATTATCTGTATTAATTCACAGTATTCAAGTTTATATATTATAAGTTAACATATTAAGAACTTATAAAAAACAAAAGTAACTAATGGCCGATCTCACCGACATAACTTAAAAATTAAGCCAGAGTTAAATTGCTAAGTAAGGCTTAGCGCGTTGCACCGACATTATTAACGCGTACTTAACGCTTAACTATTGGTTAAATACAGGGAGTTTATAAATGAATGGGTTTATGTAATCACTTTAAATGTGCCGCTTTTTTTAAATTGTCCACTATACTATATGTTTTGACAGATCAACTTTGACAGCTGTCAAGCAAACATATGTAAACATATGTAGTATAGTGAACAATTTAAAAAAAGCGGCATATTTAAAGTGATTACATAATCCCATTCAATTATAAACTCCCTGTATAAGCCGTCAATTTTACCGGCTTAAAGTGCGACTTAACCTCAAATTTGTGTGTGACAAGTGAACTAAAGATGGAAAATATAATAACTATTTATCTTTTTGTTGATGAAACTGTGCCTAATTGCATTCTCATTCTGCACAACAGCATTTGTCAAATAAAAAGGATCATTTTAAGGTTAAGGAGTTTATTAAAAAACAGTATATTTTATAGTAATTAAAAAGTGAAATCATAGCTTCAAGAAAAGTATATTGTACTAAAAAAAGTTATATAATATATAACAATAATATTAAAAATTATACATTACATTAACAGAACAATCACAACCGGCACAACACCAAATCCAAATCACGTCTGTCAAATTTATTTTGTTTTGTTCTCATATAGTTATGCACACAATGCGATGAAAGCGCACGCAAAAGTTCAAGTCAATATAATGCATTTTGGCTGAAATCTGTTGTGCCGCTCGCTAGTCAGAAATTCGACAATACTTAGCGTAAGCATCTGCTTCAAATGGTTGGTGAGACGCATATAAAATTTAAGGATAAGTTAACTATTAGGAAGACCTAACTAAGTATCGATTTAAGAAGTGTCGGTGAGATCAGCCATTATTACTGAATAACTTATTTATGATGTTTGAGAGATGCATGACAATGTATTGAATGGTATTGAAAAACAACCTAAAATAGAGCAAGATTTTTTTGTCCACTAAATGCATAGTGAATTGCCTTAAAATGTCTCAATTGATTGGCAAGTCGCTGCAGTTGAACAACAAAAAGGAATGGTTCTAAAAGAAAATCCTTGGGTTGGCCATGGTTTGGACAAGCAAACTTAGAGAACAAAGAGAAGCATGACATTTTTCGTTTGTTCCAAATTCCTGTAGTAAAGCTGTTGGTCTTTTGTTAACAACACAAGTAACATTTTTCTGACTTCCAAAATGATAAAGACATAAAATGTTGCTATTAAATACATCCATACAGTGATTCAAAATTGCACAGCAAACTTCTAAGAACTTGTTGTTCGAGTCAAAATAAGAAAAAAATAGTTTATATTAACATATTACTTTACAAAATGTATATGGATAGAGCCATTAACTGATTATTAATCTAGCTATATTCTTCAGAAATGGTTTTTTTTAATTACTTACCATTTACTATACCAGTCTTTTACAAATGTTACATACTTTCTTATGTATTTACTTAACATTTATTTTGGTGAGGTTTCATTCATGAATTGAATTTTAATACTGGTAGCAAGGGGAAAGGATATGGTTATAAAACTAATTTTTGTCATTTTTTCAAGATGGCAACCAAAAAACTTATTAGACAAAAATTTAATTATTATGTTTCAAATATACAAAATTACCAAGTTACAACTTAACAATCTCTATTATGTAGGGTTTTTCTTCTTTATTGATTGTAGTAACAATATCTGTAAAAAATAAAAAACAAACACATATACAAAGACATTTATTACTTAGTAATATTTTCGATAATTTTGTATAATTATCTTATTAATATAAACAACTATAACTATATACAATGCAACATGGTACAGTGATTTACGTACACCATTATTCCTTGGTATTTATTATTAATAAAATTTCTTCAATTTTTAATAAATACATATTTAGTTTTAATTATTTACCAATTCAAAATAACAACTCTTATCACATTAGCGATCATCAGTTTTAGCTGAAGAAAAAACGAGAGTTAAAACTGATGTGGATATAGAGTGATATTCTTAATAATTTTGATTTATTATAAACAAAATCTGGCCGTTCAAAAGCGTGCGCAGAGTTGGTTGTGAGATAATTCACTAATTCTAGAGCAGGACGCTTACTGTCAAGTAATTGGACGTACCATAGGAGGGGTGCATTGCCGCATACCTTTAGTGCCGTGGACTAAACACTACTCTGATTACGATTCCTATATTTATACAGATTAAAGATGGTGTTCTAGAGCTCACAGCATTCTCTATAACGTAATTTTACAACTAAAACCAATTGCCTGTCTAACCTGTATTAGGCCTACCATCATTACAGTATATCGTCTATATTCAATTTCAATATTTTCATAACAAAAAAAAAGAAAAATATCATAACAAAACAAACCGCTAAAAATTATTACTGATAACAAAATCTTAATGGCAGAAAATTTGTTGAAGGAGCTATTACAGCATATTTATCAATGCTAATTAAAAGTACATTTGAATGCATTTATATAGTAATATTATAGGGAAAAAGTTTTAGTTAATTAAATTTGTAATTACAATGTGTAATCGTTCCTCCAATCTATTTTGTTGCCACGGATGCGCTATACAAATTTTACGCTATATAATAATGCTTAAGCAATTTGCCCTTTGGCACATTAGATCAATTTTTTGGTATAAGGAATGTTGAAAATTAAAGTTCTGTGTAAGAAACAATCACAAAATTTCGATGTACTACTCTCCAAAATATATTGAAAGATGTATATCCCTTATACCAACGGTTTCTATTAAAAAAAAATTACTATCAGATTCAAAGTAATAAAATATAAAAGAACTACATCTAACACCTTAATCACAAAATAATATATACATTTAAAAAAAATTGTGGTAAACTATATAATTATTTATATATGCATTATATAAAGACCGTAATTAAAAAAATACACCCCCTGTTATTTGAATCTGACAATAAAGGGTTTCTAAATATGCAACACTAAAAATGTATCTACGTAATAATACGTAAATATTTTTACTGCTGGGCAAAAGATGATAAATAAGCAGCCTGGCTATAAAATTATAATGCAGGTGCTATCTATAAATGCAAAATGATTATGATAAAATTCCTCTACAAACAATAACTAGTTGTGCCGGCCGGACATACCAGCCTCAGTCCACTGCGCTATGCAGTGTTTACAGCCCATGTGACCAGAGACTTAGCTAGTCTTAGTTTTAATAGTATAATTGAGCACCATGGAAGGAATGGATCTATGTGTTATTTTACGACATCACGTAACACCATTATTCAATAACCAAAAACTAACAATGTCTATTTAAATGATTTTAAAGGCATAGCACATGTTTTCATTATTATTATTAATTTCTTCATTAATTCCTGTCCATGAGCAAACAAACTACAAAAATCACAATTTGGTTTTGAAACGGTCTTGATAATTTTCAAGTAAAACAAGTTTATTAGAATTAAAAACAATGTTTGAAAAGTCACTCCGAAACATCTCCATTGCAACAAAGTAACACAGATTCATTTTTACAGATGATATGGTGTTATTGAATTGCTGTTTTACGAGTCGTAGTGCAAAGCATGTGGGAAGGACAGCCAGCTGTGTGGTCATTGCTTAGAGTAGTATGTTCCTGAGAGGGAGTCACTTTTTAGGCCTCATTTTATACCCAAATAACATTCTGGGTATAAGTGCACACCTTCTACACTGAATATTGACACATCTGAAAATAAATAAAAACATGAATACATACTAATGAAAAGTACTAAATTAGAAATGTCATAGTTCCGATAAAAAAACATATACATAAGTTAGATTAAGATTAAAGCATTCTTGTTCTGATTTCATTTATTATTTCATTAAATAAATAATTTTAAAAAAATAAATAAAAAAAAACGATTATTTTGATAAATTAATAAAAAAAAAATGAATATTATGAAGACACTTATTCCAACTAAATGTATACTTTAATATTTTATAGTTTTAAAATAAATGATGAACAATTTCCAAAACATTTGTGCAGTGTTTTAATAAGGATATCAAAAACAAATAAGAGATAACTTTTAGTTCAAAACTTTATGAGTATTACTCCATGTAAATTTTATGGAGTGGTGCAATAAATTATTTTTCAAAATTAACTTATAATTCTATTCAAAAATGTGTACGGCATTCGTAACATTACTTGTGTACAGTTTGCAGTCATGCAGGGTATGTTAGTAATACACTATCAGACATGTACTGTATACTATTTAATAGATGCCAATCCAGAATTTAAAAAAATAAGCTTTTGTAAAAACCTACCCCCATGCATAACATGCTACTTTCCGTTCATAATGTAAATAATATAATAGCATACATTTTCTTAGTGAAAGTTTCATCAGTAATATATCAAAGTAACAAAAAGAAAAAATGAATAAAATTCTTATATAAAATCGATCAAAACCCACTCTTAATCATAACAAGTATTTGAAATTTAAATCAACCGCATTTTTTAAGGGATAGCGTTTTTGTTACATCCATCAAGTACTTAGTAGTATTTTTAGTAGTATGTAGGTATTACAATAACAGTAAAATTATGTTTATCTTATAACTGCACACAAGTAATGATTAATTTATATAAATAATTTATTTTGTAACATTTACCATCAGGCAGTTCTAGTAACTTTTTGGGCAGACCATTAAAATATGCATGGACCATAGCATCATCGGCCCCTATTCTTTTCGACGGATCAAGTTGCAAAAGAGCAGTGGCCATATTTTCACCTTGAACTACATCATGCAGACGAGTCCAATGATGACCTAAAGATTTCTGCTTATATAAACCCAACTTATGCAATTTATAACCAGGTAATCTCGTCACACCGTCCCAACTTTCTTCTACAGGTGTTCCTAGTACCTACAATTAATTTACATTAGTATCATATAGTAATCACTTCATAATAATAAATAGTATTACCTTAAATATTTTGTCTAATTGATCATATGTATCCCTAACTCCAGGGAAGATAGCCATCCCCGTAATCATTTCAACAAAAATACAACCAACCCCCCACATATCTAATGACGTGGAATATTCAGTGCTTCCTAATAAAACGTCTGGTGGTCTATACCATAATGTGACAACTTCATGTGAGTATGTATGGCTAGGCACCGATTTAGCACGGGCAAGACCAAAATCAGCAAGTTTCAATTCACCGATTTCGCTTATTAATAGGTTCTGTGGTTTAACATCTCTATGTAATACTCGTCTCTTATGGCAGTATGAGAGTCCTCTCAGTAATTGGAAAAGGAACAGTCGCACATTTCGAGGGTCTAAACCGCCGCTATGTCTCTCCAGGTACTGTGATAAGTCTGTATGCTATAAAATATGAACATGATTAAAACATTAATTTCAAAGCAATTAACATTATATGTACTTACAACGTATTCAAAGACAAATGTAAGTGTTTCTCGTGTGTGGACAATGTCATGTAAAGTGACAATGTTTGAATGTTTCAGTTCTTTGAGTAGTGAAGCCTCACGTATTGCTGTGAATGGTGCTCCCTCTTCTTCTTGTAGTCTAATTTCTTTTAAAGCTACTACTTGATTTTTTAAACTAAAAATGATAATTATAAATACATGTTTATTCCTATAATAAAAAATGACTTACTTGCTATATCCCTTATAAACTGTTGCATAAGATCCTTCACCTAATTGTTCTAATTTTATATAAGCCTCTGATTTTCCGAAAGGTGAATCACCCTAAAATCATAAAAGAAAAGATAGCACATAATTTATACATTAATATTAATATATAGACTTCAATATTTGGTAAAAGTTTATTATTATAGTATACTATATTAGGTCAATATTAAAATTAAACATACAACAGATGAGAATAAGTTTTATGCATTATGTCAAAAGACCATCAAAAAGTCTACGACTTTTAATTTTGATTGACTGCATTTAAGAAGTCAAGTGTGTGTGTGTGTGTGTGCGGTTTAGGTTATAATCTACCATTTCCTCAAGTAAAACGTGGTGGCTACGCGCTTATAGAGGCAAGTGAGGCAACATCGATGGCTACCAGTTATTTTACATCTCCGAAAGTCAGAGTTGCTCATTTGCCCTAAGTCGCTTCCTAAAGAAATACAACTTCTATTGTCAACATTGTAATTGATAAATTTCAAAGCACTTGTACAATACAAAAATTTAAAACCAATACTATTTGCGATAGTTTTACCAATATCATTAAGATTCTATAAAAGTAGAACATTAGGATACACTACCATAAATAATACAATCATGGTGTTCATTATAATTCTAATTGAAATTTATATATTAAATTGATTTATTAAAAATAATTTGCATATTAAAATATGACTCCAAATCTATCTATAAGAACCATCCATTTGCTACTAACAAGAAATATTTTAATTTCTCCTACAACTTCCCATGAATGGTGAAAGATATATGAATATAATTTAAAAAGTATTATGCAACCAACCATTTTCTAAGATTAAGAAATAATAAATAAAATTTGTTTTATCAGAAATAAAGTACAGTATTTAATATTGATCGCAATTAAGATGTTTATAGATGTCTACACATTCTAAATAATATATGTAATGGTTGCAAAGTACATCCACAATATCCCCCCAGGGATAGATTAATAGATAACAACTATCCACAACACAAATCCTTAGCGATAATGATGCGTGTCTGTGTGCAAAAAAAACTCCCTCGCAATTGATGACATTGATGGTTTCAAGAATATAAATTTTCTTAATAAAAGGGGACGAAAGTCATCAACAATAAACACTATCAATGATTAACGCTACACAATAAAAAGTCGCTTCAGTCACGTACACGATTGAAACCAACGCTTTGAATTTAACCAACATAATTACATCCAGTGAATTTAACGTTAATGTTAATTTAAGTGTCTACGTGTTTGCGCATTAGGTGTATTTATTGTCCAATTCAAAGAGGGAAAATTTACAGCTTCATCCGAAAAGTAGATGAGTAAATAAAAATATATTCGCCTTAAGACTGCATAATTATTAAATGTAAAATATAAATGTAATTCGGAAAGAATATTTAAGTTGCCGTTCACGTCCGCGTCTTGTAGAGGCCACAATTCCGATGCGACGAGAATAAAAAAGGGCCGACTAAAAAACAATCATTGTAATTTGAAGACAAGAACTGCTTGGTGGACTAAAATTGTTAATTAGAAAAATAAATTTCGTGCAATGTTGGCAAGAATTTTTAATGGCTGGTACCGGATTTTTTTTAGATCTATATATGTATATGTTGTAGCTGTTCTATAGAATAACCAATAATTTACATTTAACATATAAAAAATTATATAATTGGAAGTGTAATAAAAAATATAGTTTTGAATTTGCTTGTCCAATATACAAGTACAGTTTAATAAAAAAATATATAATTTCATTCATTTCTACAGAGTGATTTATTAGCATGTAAATAAAAGATATTCATTTTTGAATGAAAAATATTCATTTTTGAATAAAAAAAATTTGTTTTATAAAATTGTTTGCTTGGCGGTATTAGAAATAACTATGTATGTGTCATGTCAATAAATCACGATACATAAATGAATATATTTTTACGTTTTAGTAATCAAATGAAAAAAATTATGATCTGATTTTTAACTTCTAAAATTTAGCCGTGGTCTTTCACATTTTTTGAACATTTGATATTGCCTATAGCACAAAAATCTCAAAAATAAACTTTTTTACCTCATTATCTGCAAATAAGCTGTGAACTTCACAGCCCGTCAACCTTTAAAACATGATTCAACTTTCAAGTTTTCTTGTTTGAAATTGGTTGTGAATCGATTGAAAGGAGGCTCAAACTATCCCTTAGTTAAATCCAAAAGAACATTTAATTTCTTAAAATTATTATTATTATAGCATTGATGTATATTGTGCTAGGAACTCAATAAAATATTAAGAAGAACAAAACGTTAAAAGAAAAAGTCAAAAAAGCAGGTAACTAACTTGTTTCCATATAAATAATAGTTCACATACAAAAAAAAAGGTTATAGCAAAGAAACAGGTTACAAGTGTATATTATAACAAAGAAAAGTAAAATCAGTGGAGACGTATTGTTTTTTTATCCTGAACCAAAAATACATATTGTAAGAAAATGAGATAAATGAGATAGACATAGAAAAAAAACAAAGATAAAACGTATACATATATAAAAGATACTGAAGAAGAATACTCTGAAATAACAACACAAAAATAAATCAAAAGGTCTTCACGAAATCAAACCAAAATAGCTAGAGAAATTTATGTACAGTACAGAAAATGAAATGGAAGGAGAACCTACAACAATAAAATTACAGAAGCATTTTCACGTGTCAATTTCTACAAATAGAAATTAACCGTTAAAAAAGAATTAAAATCATTAAAAAATAATCACACTGGGATATCGAATTTTACCTTAAGGCAGAAACAAATGGGTTTTTAAAGAACAAACTGATAAATAATAAAATAAAACAATACAATAGCGATGTGCATTGGTCATCAAACTATTATTTGGTAAAATAGTCAAATCGTATAGAAAACTCTAGTCCAGTGAAACGTATTCCTCATAAACTGCTATTTTAAGATTTAATTTCCAATAAACAAATAAACTACTGCTAAAGACTTCCGTCATGTCTCCAGCATAATTTATTAACGATAGAGCTAAATCAAATCTGTTTAGAATTAAGAAATAAACAATCAGCATGTTTGTGATTTAAGTTATAAAAAATATGCGTAACGATAGTAATGATATAAATACAATAAACAAATGTCATAAAAAGAACCAGTGTATTCAATTCAGAAAAAATAATAAAAACCACGATCAAAAGGCTGATCGTGCCGAAACTTTTGTCCTTTGAAGCCGCATCGGTCATAAAAAACCGAACAGAATTAATCAACCAGTAGCTCAAGTACGCAGCAGCATTTAATTTAAAAACATATCCCAATTGAAAGAAGCAAGTAAGCAATTAAAACAGGAATTAACGCGTTCTCAAATACGATCAAAACAGATCTGATGCCGACAGACCGAAGAATTAGAAATCGTCTTGATTTATGCAAAAACACAATGTAAACACCAGCACAACTTTAGAAGCAATTATATAGAATCGACAAAGAAATATATTTCAGATGAAAAATTAGATGCAAGATATCATAACGTGCGAGATGAAGCCTGGAAATTTATATCCAGAAAGCAAAAGCATTTCTGCTAAGAGAATAAACATATATTTGTATTTTATTCGAATATCTTACAGCATCTTTATAAATGTCTGAGATTATGTAATCACTTTAAAATTGTGCACCAAACTATTTGTTTTGACAGTTCAACTTCAACTGCCAAACAAGGTTATAAGGATGTATATAGATAAAAAGAATATTTTTATTATTAAATCCTACTTTAGGAATGAGCGGTTTGATAATAGGGAATAGCTCTGTTGACAGATTGTGTTCGAAAGTTTCGACAGCAGTTTCCGGATCATAAATTTGAATAATCAATGTTGTCAAAACATATCGTAAGAATAGTCCAGCGATTCAGGGAAACTGGTAGTGTGCAGAAAGGCAAATCGTCAGGCAGACCATCTGTATCACAAGAGGATGTTGAAGATGTGCGCCAATGTCTAGACATTTGTTAAGCCCACACAAATCAGTACGACTATTAGCTTTGCAAGCTGAAATTCCTAAAAGCAAAAGTCGTTTTCTGGCAAGAAAAAGTAAGCTTCGGTAAGTTGCAGTCACACCTTACTCGTATTCTGGCGACCTTACTAATGACGTCACACCTTACTTGAGTATGCTTCAGTAACATGAAAACAGGTTACTGAAGCTTACGGAGATTTAGACCATAGACCTATGTATGTGAAAAAAGTAAAATGCGCGCGCCGATTTTTGTTTACATGAGCGTTAAAATGATTTAATTTAATACAATGAACATGTATTTATATACAAAAAAACTACAAGATTCATTTCTGTATAGTCATAAGACACATTAAAAAAATGATATGTTCATAATTATTGGTTATAAAATTGTCATTTGTAATTGTAAACAAAGCAATAGTTACTTTTTATTTTCTAACTTTTTGTTGACTTTTGTGACGTTAGCATATGACGTCGAATGTAACTAAAACATACTTTTAAGTAAGTCAAGTAAGCTCGCCAGAAAACGACTAAAGTCTTAAAATAGTTACGGTCAAAAGCTACGTTGTATGTAGCATAGAGCCAAAAGCTAATTAACGCGGTTTATGCTGTAAATAGTTGATTTAAGGTTAGAGCATGTATTCAAATTTTACTCTTATTCTAAAAAAAACTAATAATCATATAGAATAATTTATGCCTTAGATGTCAATTACAATAATAATTTTTTTAAATATCACCAAATTTAGACGGCTCATATATTATAAATCGTATATCTCATAATATAATAATATGCGAGGTTGATAAGCTAAAGTGAAGTGGAATAATATTATAGCAATTTACATTTCAATTGTTCATTGCCGCAATATATTAACACAACCTGAACCTTATTAGTTTGAATTGTTAAACACACATCATCCCGCCACAATGCACCAAAACAATTTATGAGCGAACTAGTTCTATGTTAAATTAATCAGATTCACGCTAACGTTCAAACGTGAAATGTATAAATGACAATTATATATATATATATATGAAAGGCGACAGCTTAAAGATATGGTACATTCATAAAAAATAAATAATAATAAACCATTTCAAGCGAGCATTTATGTACAGTAGTTCATGTTCAACTGGCCATAAAATACGACTCGTCCAATAAACTAAGGATCGATATGTAATAATTTCCGAGAACTTTATTTTTCTTCGATAGCAGAGTAATATGTTTCAAATTTTGAAATATCATATAATATGATAAATGGAAATAGAACAGGGTCGAGAAACATGTAATACATAGAAAATAAGAGAACGAAGAGTGTTATCAAATATGTATATTCGTATGAATATTTGAAGCAACTTATTCCATGTAAAAAACAAAGCTATAAATTCTATTTAACATCAACAAAAGTATAGTAATACATAATATTGTCCAATTGTATTAATAACATGGTTTAAAAGATGGATCAATATTGCTGATATAATTCTATTACAACAGACACCCTAAATATATATGAAGATCAAAGAGCACAAAGAGATATGAAATAATAAACTTAAACCAATTAATAAAGCCCGTATTAAATCTAATAATAAGTTAGTGAACTTACCCCGAACGCGGAAAACCTTTTCGTTCGACGGTGGTCGGTGCCTTGATTGAGGAGAACCTCCGATTTGGGCCTCGGGGGTTTCTTCGGTCGTAGAATAACTCGGGTCTCCTCCCTGATATCGTCATCTAGGAGCTTGCTGTCTGAAGAGACGGAAAGCTGTCTCTTTACCCTGTCGTGACCCGACATGTTGTTCCATTCTGTAACAAAAAAGGAAAGGTTTTAAATTAGTTTTTCCCCAAGTACGATTGACATTTTAATTTATTAAAGATTCAATTTAAATAATTGAATGTACCTACATTCTTAATAGGGGTGTAATAAAATATGAAAAAAAATATTTATAAAATAAAAGTTTAAATTGATTAGAAAAGTTTACCGCAGAAGTGCACAAAATAATAGATTATGTTTGTGGGTTGCGAGAACTCTTTCATTACTTGCGTGGTAAATCCGGCAAATTCGTTCCAATTTGCTAGAGGCGCCAAACATAATCCATGGGTATTTTCACGAAAGCTCAAGAGACAAGTCAGTAATAACTCATTCTAGAAAAGTTTTGAATTGCTTCTACCTTTAATCCTCACCTCAATAACATGTCACTCTTAATCAACTTCTATATAATATTTACTTTTTCTTTTTACTAAAATCAATACTATTTGAACATCTTGTGTTTATGTGCATATTAAGAAAGCTTTAAAGTTTTTTACTTTGTTTATAACTACGTCCATATTTCAAAAAACTACCGACATAAAATCCATCTGTTTAAATTAACTCGATACAAATCTCGTCTAACTAGGCGTTTCATATGCGCTTGAGATAAACAACGCTGGGACAATTCAACAAGGAAAAAAAAGTAACCGTTTGAGCTAAATTAAGGAAAATAAAAGCGGGTTGCTCCTATTTGAAATTAAAAAAGGTACGCTTGTACGAATTTCTAAACAACTGGTCGGAATATCGAAGGGTTGGATAAATGTTTATGCTTCAACAAATTAATTGATTTGCCAGATAGTTAGCTATGTTGAAGTGCAACATGCGATATATTACAAAAAAAAATACAGCATGTCAATTTCGCAAATTAAACCACAGACTTTTTATAAAATAATCAATTTGTAAATACCTACCTAAATAATATTATAAAACAAATCAATGTAAACAAAATTTGACAATAAGACTGGCTAGAAGCTATTCGACATTTTATAAAACCACTAAGATTTTCAGTAAAATTGTAAAAACACCTGTAATTTATTTATCATTTTACAATCTGTCTCGTCATTTACAAAAGAACTAGCCGTTGAATAAAATATGCCTAATTTTACAATAAACCTGTCTAATAAATGAAAATATAAATTTGCTAATAGGAAAACAAAATCTGTTAAGTTTTCCTCGGACCATTTTAAAACAATTTGTGCAATTATTTTGAGATTATAAAATAAAATTTACATAATACTTCACCTGTAACAAGTAATATGCAAATTAAATTGTAACTTTGCAAAGTTAATGTCGTTATTTCTATGGAGGGCATGAATAATATTATAATAAAGTGAAAACGTACTGACCCATGATTTTGTAGTAGAATAAGGAACAATGTGGTCGCAGAGATTGTGTTATTTTAGAAACTAAGGCACTCGACTGGCAGAAATCTTGAAATGAGACCCTTTCCACGGAATATAAGTTCATTTTATTTTTAAATACCACCCCTAACAGGAAGAAACATGGGACAGCTGAGACAACAGGTTTATATACATAAATAATGCAGCTTGCAAAATCGGCAAGAAGTATAAATCTTTGCAAACTTAAATAGATTTATAAGTATCATATCTCAACTAAGACACGTCCGAGAGATATTCTAAATTATGAAAATAATTAGTAAAAGATTGCACCAGCCTTGAATATTTTAAAAATACTTTCAGAAATATAAATATAAATATAAATATAAATAAAATATAAAAATGTACATAATAAATATTTATAACACAAGTGAAAAAACCCCGGAAATAGCTTAAATCCTTTAAAATATATAAAAAAAGTTTAAAAATTTAGTAATATTGAATAAGTTTTCATTTTTGGTCTATTAATTGTAGACATTTTATAGGACAAATGTCTACATTTTATGCCTTGTCAAATTTTAATAAAAACCTTAAAAAACAATAACAAATTACAGATAACAGGTGATATTACGCACCATTCAATGGAATGAATGCCATTATTCACCGATGTACATTATTCAATTGAATTTGAATGTAAAATAAGGCAGATTAAAGTGTTACTTTAGCAAATTGTATATGACGAGTGTATAAAATAATAATTTAAAAATAAATATTAAAACAATCATATATATCAATATAAGAAATGGTTGTGGTATTTGCGTCAGTTTAAGTTTAATACAATTTTTAAGTAAAAGTATATTATTCAAAGAGCACAACCATTACACGCGAGTAAAACACAATATTTTATTAATATTTTATAATAATTGACATTTTATGCATTGTCAAATTTTAATAAAAACGTTAAAAACACTTGGAAAACAATGACAACTCCGCAAGTAAACACCAAACATTAAAGTGTCGCAATGAGAACAACCACACACTAATACGAGGAAAAAGCGCTAAGCACCATTACCGCGAAACCATAGTCCTTCATGTGGCAACGCCAACGTTGACTAGAGAAACATCAACTTCAATAACTGCCTCATCATATCATCTCACCAAACTTACTTGAAGCAATTAATTAAGTAATAGATGAGTCATACCTTTACCAAACACCACTAGCTGCAACTATAAACTAGAGATAACATCTATACCAAGAAAGTGATAAAAGCTACCACACAACAATTCCAAAAAACAAAATAATAAAATAGAACAATTTAGAGGCCCGCCGCTTCTAGCAGCATGAAAAAGCAAAGCATGGATGGAAAAGTGTTCAACATCTGACCAAAAAATATAAGTAATAGAAAAAGCTTAGTGTAGACGTTGTTCGGATCTTATATGCTCCGAGTAATAAACAGATTAGTGCTAATGACACCCTCGTCCTACTAAAAATTCAATTTATATTTATGATAGGAAATATATTTTATGTAATGAAATTTCTTATAATCCTTTCCAGGTATGTTTAATCTCCTACAATAATAATCCCTACAATATAATTTAATATGGTACTTTCCCAACAATTCTTTCTAGGAATCCCCAAATTACCTAATTAGCAACTAACCAATCACAACACATTTTACACAATTTGAATGAGTATATATATATTTGTAAATTATTTGTTTTAAGAGTATTAAAAGAGTCTTTGCGATACCAGAGTATAATTTCTACCTTATCATTAAAGCATAATTTGTGTAAGATATCATTCTTACTGGTCCTTCGACAATTTCATACAATCAGAGAAATAGTGCGTGTTGCAATCTAAGACACCACAAAACATTTGGTCCAATCGAACCGGATTTTAAATCAAGACCTGAGTCATCGAATAGTCAAAGTGCATCAAGCAATCAACTCATCCATAGTTGAACTCAAGATGTCAAAAACCGAAATAGCAGCATTAACCCTGAAACGCAAGACATTTAAAACTCGCACAACACAATTAGAAACATATTTCAACAAGTTTCTCGACAATCCAGAACGGGATTATAGGCAGCTCAGAAGTCGTTTATTAACATTGGTGTATTCAGACTACAATGAAATTCAATCAAAAATAGAGGAGCTGGATGACACAGAAGATCAAGCAAAAAATCGGCAAACGTTTGAAGACCAGTATTTCGAATTAACATCTCGAATAGAAGATGTCTTGAGTGGTGAACCAATAATTAGAACTGATACACCAGCATTATCAGTCAATTCAACTTCACAACAAGTGCAACTGCCAAAAATAACATTGCCCACATTCGCAGGGGTTCTAGAAGATTGGTTAACATTCTACAGTACATTCGATTCATTGATAAATGAAAACGGTTCTCTGAACAACGTGCAACGATTCCACTACTTGAGATCTTGCTTAACGGGTGAAGCATCAAATACAATTCAAGCATTATCAATCACCGATGCAAACTATGGCATAGCTTGGACAACACTACGCAGCCGATATGAAAATAAAAAACTAATCATAGAAAATCATATAAATAAAATATTTCAACTGCCTATGGTTAAAGAAGACTCCGCCAGCTCAATTAGATCTCACATCGACACATTCTTAAAGCACGTCAATGCTTTAGACGTATTAGGCGAACCAACAAGAGATACTTTATTGTTACATCTATCAACAATCAAATTAGATGCACTTTCAAAAGACAAATGGGAAGAATATCGTCTAAAATGCACGAATCCATCAGTTCAAGAACTAACCAACTTCTTACAAGAACGCTGCCAAGTCCTTGAGTCCCGAAACGCCAGTAAAAGTCAAAGGACACAACTACAACGAGTGCAAACTCCAAAAACGGATCGTCATCAAGGACACTCAGTCGTTTCATACACTAACACTCAAGCAAAATGCAAGTTGTGTCACCAGCATCAACATGAGCTATACCGATGCAATGCATTCCACAATTTAAATATAGCGGACCGAAGGGCAGAGGTCAAAAAACAAAAACTTTGCTTCAATTGCTTAAAACCAAATCATGGAGCAAATGAGTGCAGATCCAGGCAATGCACAAAATGTGATAAAAAACATAATACATTATTACATGACCAACAAGAATTGATAAATACACATTTATCAACATCAAGCGATTGCTATTCTGCCACCAATGACAGCTACAAAAGCCAAATGACCCTATTATCAACCACATTGGTAATCATAGTCGATAAACATGGAGAACATCGTCAGTGTAGGGCACTATTGGATAGTGCATCACAAACAAACTTCATCAGGGAGGACTTGGCCGCAAGTTTAAACATAAACACACAATCAGTCCGTCTCCCAATCAATGGTATCGGAAACGCAACGGCCACAACAATCACTAAAAGACTAGTGACAACAATCCGATCACGAATCAATGGATTTAAGGCTAAACTTGAGTTCTACGTATTACCCGAGATCACACAAGAACTACCAGCTAATTCATTTTCGAAAAATCAACTGAACATACCTCAAAACATTACGTTAGCCGATCCAGAATTTAACAAACGTGGAAGGATAGATTTATTGCTAGGAGCAGAAATATATCTCAGTTTACTAAGCATCGGACAGATAAAACTAACCACAGCCCAATTCGGTGTTACAGTGCAAAATACGCAATTTGGTTGGATAGCATCAGGAACAATTCCAACAACTAACAACTCAGAAGTGGTTACATGCAATTTGAATACATTGGAGACGCAAATAGAAAGGTTCTGGCAGTCAGAAGAAGTGAACACCCCATTACTTAAAACCACACATTGTAAAACGGAAGAACACTTTAACAAAACAGTATGTAGAACAGACGAAGGAGCATTTGTGGTACGGTTACCATTCAACATTGACCCTAACAACTTAGGCGACTCAAAAAATATGGCAATCCGCAGATTTTACAATTTGGAAAAGAGATTATTCAAAATGCCTGTACTCAAGAAGCAGTACGTGGAATTTATGCAACAATACGAGAAACTGGGACATATGGAACCAATTAATGATACCAATAACGGCTACTTTCTACCACACCATTGCGTTATTAAGGAAGATAGTACGACAACAAGGTTAAGAGTCGTATTCGATGGCTCCGCAAAAACTACAACAGGGTTATCATTAAATGACATTCTTCAAGTTGGCCCTACAGTACAAGAAGATTTATTATCAATCTTGCTCAGATTTCGCATTCATCGTTATGTGATTACCGCCGACATATCCAAAATGTACCGACAAATCTGGATACATAAGGATGATCGACAATATTTGCGAATTATATGGAGAGAAGATCCGTCACTACCATTGCAAATATATAATTTAAAAACGGTGACATATGGCACTGCGTCAGCACCATATCTTGCTACTCGAAGTCTCAAACAATTGGCAATAGAAGAACAAACTCATTATCCACATGCCTCCGCTGTTGTACAAAATGACTTTTATGTGGATGACTGTATAACAGGAACTGATTCACTTGAGGAAGCTAAGGAGCTTCAACGTCAATTAAGCCAGATGTTGTTAAAAGGGGGATTTCATTTGCATAAATGGAGATCAAATAACGACCAAATCTTAAACACTATTACCTCAATTAACCAGGAAACAACAATACCCATGGCAAAAACAACAGTGATAAAGACATTAGGATTACTGTGGAATTCAAGTAGTGATTCACTGCACTTTTCAGTGAAGCACAATATCCAACCTACACGTATCACTAAGCGAAATATCTTATCAGAAATAGCACAACTATTTGATCCAATGGGTTTGGTTGGACCAGTCATAATAAGAGCAAAAATACTAATGCAACGTGTTTGGCAGCTAAAAATTGATTGGGACGCAGCCGTTCCAATGGAGATACATACGTTTTGGCATCAATACAAGGACGATCTCACATCTATTGATACTATACAAATACCACGTCACATACACGAGCACCAAAAATATAGCAACCTAGAACTACACGGATTTTGCGATGCATCTGAGGCAGCATATGGTTGTTGCATATATATTAGATGTAAGACTACACTTGGCGCAATCAACACCAATCTATTATGTGCAAAGTCTAAGGTTGCACCATTGAAAACAATATCACTACCTAGACTGGAATTGAGTGGAGCAGTTATCCTTGCTCGTTTGGCAAAAAAGGTGAAGAGTGCACTCAAGCTGAACTTTGACAACGAATTCTACTGGTCAGATTCAACCATCGCACTTGGATGGATCCGCTCACCTTCCAACAAATGGAAAACATATGTGGCAAATCGTGTAACTGAAGTGCAAGAGCTGACAAATACAAATTGGAGACATGTGCGATCACATAACAATCCAGCGGACATCATATCTAGAGGTGTAAATCCAACTCAACTCAAGGAGTCAAGCTTGTGGTGGCATGGTCCAAAATTTCTACAATTAAACCAAGAAGAATGGCCATCGTTAGAAGATATAGAACAAAGTCTTCCTGACGAAAAACCAGCAGTAGCACTTCCAGTAATTGAAGAAATTAGCAGTATTATTACCAAGTGGTCTTCACTCTCAAAATTAAAGAGGATAGTAGCTTTCTGCCTCAGGTACATTCACAACTCTCAAGGGCAACCTAAACTTACTGGCCCATTGACTGTACAAGAAATAAGCAAGGCTACAACAGCACTTCTTCGAATTGCACAGAAAGAAGAATTCAAAGGTGAAATATACAGATTGAAACAGAATCTGTTGATTGACAAGTCAAGTAGATTGCGGAAGTTAAGCCCCTTTATCGACGAAGACGGGCTACTCCGAGTAGGTGGAAGATTAATGCATGCAAAACTACCATTCAATCAACGTAATCCAATAATATTATCACGGAACTACACCCAGGAAAGAATGGCATCGCCAGAGTAGCCTCAGTTAAAACGGCAGCAGGCATCACTAAAATTGCAATAAGCAAACTAGGACTACTTCCCATCGAAAATTGAAAAGATTTCTTTTCAAGGCCGGCGGAATGTTCGGATCTTATATGCTCCGAGTAATAAACAGATTAGTGCTAATGACACCCTCGTCCTACTAAAAATTCAATTTATATTTATGATAGGAAATATATTTTATGTAATGAAATTTCTTATAATCCTTTCCAGGTATGTTTAATCTCCTACAATAATAATCCCTACAATATAATTTAATATGGTACTTTCCCAACAATTCTTTCTAGGAATCCCCAAATTACCTAATTAGCAACTAACCAATCACAACACATTTTACACAATTTGAATGAGTATATATATTTGTAAATTATTTGTTTTAAGAGTATTAAAGAGAGTCTTTGCGATACCAGAGTATAATTTCTACCTTATCATTAAAGCATAATTTGTGTAAGATATCATTCTTACTGGTCCTTCGACAATTTCATACAATCAGAGAAATAGTGCGTGTTGCAATCTAAGACACCACAAAACAGACGTTGTAGCAGAACTATCCTACAAATATCGCCAATTTTAGAAATATACTGCCTCCTAAGCAAAGAATGTGCATTGGCAACTGCATGTATTAAAATTTAGTGTGTGCCGCCACAGTGTAGATAAACAGTGTGTTCCGTAACCCGTAACTTAAGGGTGACAGATATTATCTTAGGTAGTAAATAAAACAATAATTCAAATTTACTAATAAAGGAGACGCTGTTGGTGTGTATATATGTTGTATACTGTAGAAGATATTCTTAAGAACTGACTTGAATATCGTTATTATTGCGTATAAATAGTGTTTTGTAAGAAAGAAAGGGAATGGGATTAGGTTTTACCGATCATTAACATAAAGGGACAGACATTTGTGTGATAGTCATTAAGAGTTTATGAAACGGATGTAAGGGATTAAGATTATTGAAAATAGTAATTAAGAATTTATAAAAGGGATTAATATTATTGAAAATACGCATATTTTAACATCTGCCAGAGATTACTGGAAAGTCCACAACATATACCGGCCGCCTTGAAGGGTCTCCTTCAAATAAGTTTATTTAAAATCAAAATCATAGTCATATAAGAGAGTAAACATAAAAAATACTAAAGGTAACATAGATCCTAAAATATAATACATATTATAATATAAATATATTTACATAAAAACATAGAAGCAATTAATAAAGTAATTCATGCAATTTAATCAATTGGAAGTGGACACAGTTTGGATACAGGTCGAATTCGTTCACCATTAACACACTTTATTTTAGCAACTCTTACTATATTATCTCTGCCTGGCATTAATTCTACAACACGAGCCAAAGACCAATGAAGTGGTGCCGTTTCTTCTTTTAAGATAACTAATTGTCCTTTGCATATCTTCTGTTCTGCAGCGTTACCCATTTTATGTCGCTGTTGAAGAGTGTGAAGATATTCCATCTTCCATCGTTTCCAGAACTGCTGCTTCATAAACATGAGGTGTTCCCAATTTGTAAGCCGATTTTTCTTAACGTCCATAAAATTTGATTCAGGAAGCGATGTTAATGCTTGGCCAACAAGAAAATGACCTGGTGTCAATGCGATTAGATCACTTGGGTCTTCGCTCATTGGGGTTAGTGGGCGAGAGTTCAATACAGCTTCAATTTGCAGTAGGACAGTGTACATCTCCTCAAAAGTAAGCTTAGTTTCCCCTATTGTGCGTAACAAATGAGTTTTTGTAGATTTTACGGCGGCTTCCCATAGACCGCCAAAATTAGGAGCTCTGGGAGGGATAAAATTCCACTTAATTCTTCTGCTGGAAAGAAATTTTTGGATATTATTGTCAGAAGTGGCACTATTTATTAACTTGTTTAGCTCATTGTTAGCTCCATGAAATGTTGTCCCATTGTCTGAATTGATTTCAGTAGGTAATCCTCGACGAGCCACGAACCGTTGGAGTGATGCTAAAAAACAGTTTGTAGTCATGTCACTGACTAATTCCAGATGCAGAGCTTTAGTTACCATGCACACAAAAACAGCTATGTACGCTTTCTTTATCCGCTGTGATCTTCTGCTGCCTTCTTTAATCATCATTGGACCACAGTAATCTAATCCAACTCTTTCAAATGGCCTGCAAGGTTCAATACGACTGATTGGAAGATCTCCCATTGGAGGCGAGTATGGTTTTGGGGATTGTTTAAAACATTTTACACATCGTTGAATTCCACTTCGGACAGCACGTCTTCCTTGCAAGGGCCAATATTGAGATCTGATGATTGACAGAGTTAATTGAGGTCCAGCGTGAAAATTATTTTCATGGGTGTCACGTATTATTAAAGCTGTTAAACTATGATCTTTAGGTAATAATACTGGATATTTGTGGCAGAATTCTATAGGTGCATTGCGTAATCTTCCTCCTACACGTAGAACTTGGTGTACTTCGTCAATAAATAGATTTAGATTTCTTAATGGTGTCCTTTTTGGAGATTTGCCTTGTTTCAATAGTTTAAAAATATCTGGATATTCGTTTTCTTGAACTGTTCTGATTAGTTTTATCTCCGCTTCTTTAATTTCATCTGGTAGAAGATTTTCAACATTACGATTTTTCACAGGACATTGAATGTTTTTTACAAATCGAATGACATATGCAGTTATCCTCAATAGTTTTCTGAATTGTGAAATTCGATTGAGTAATTGTATTAATACATTTGTTTCTGCACTTGTATAGTTGACTGAGATACTTGGTCGTTTTTGTTCACATTCAGTATCAATGTTCAATGATTCCGGATTTGATGGCCATTGTGTTTGATTTTGTATTAACCAGGTTGGTCCATTCCACCAAAGTTTACAATTTTTCAATTCTTTGGGATGGGCACCTCGAGAAGTTAAATCTGCCGGATTCTCATTTGTTGGAACATGCCTCCAAGGAGCTGAAGAAGTTCTCTGAATAGTAGCCACTCTGTTTGCTACGTATGTTTTCCATTTTGCGGGAGTATCTTTGATCCAATATAACACGATCATAGAATCTGTCCAATGATAAATATCTACAACTGGTAGTCGAAGTGTTTCCTTGATTTGCTTCATCAATTTTGACAATAATACTGCGGCATTTAATTCCAACCTTGGGATAGTGATTGTTTTTATTGGAGCAACCTTTGATTTTGCGCTGATTAAAAGAGTTGATCTAATACCATTACTGTATTCTGCTATGGCATACACGCAGGCTCCAAAGGCCCGTTGACTAGCATCAGAAAATCCATGAAGCGTTATTTTTTTAATCTCCATTTCATAGTTAAATAAGTATCGAGGCACTTTTACTTCATTTAACTGTTTTAATGATTTTCTATATTCCGTCCACTGAGTGTGTAAATGAATGGGTACAGTTTCATCCCAACCTATTTTTTGGGACCATAGATCTTGGAGTAGTATTTTTGCCGTTGCAATTACTGGTGTCAAAATTCCAAGAGGATCGTAAATTTGGGCTATCTCAGACAAAATGACACGTTTGCTTATGGTTGAAATGGTATTTTCGGTAGTTTTAAATTGAAATATATCTTCAATTGCATTCCATTGAATTCCCAACGTTTTCACTGTTTGACCATTATTTATATCCAGTACAGGATTAATTGCTTCATTGCCTGTTAATAGACAGGGTTTGTTGCTTGCCCATTTTTTTAGTTGAAATCCACTGTCTGCTAATATTGATTGAACGTCATTCATGAGTTTCATGGCTTCTTCTTCAGAATTTGCGCCACTTAACATATCGTCGACATAAAAATCTTCTCTGATAACTCGAGCAGCTTCTGGATGTATTTGAGAGAATTCATCAGCCAATATTTTAAGACATTGAGTTGCCATGTAAGATGCTGGTCCTGTTCCTTGAGTAACGGTAACCAAATTATACGATTTAGGTTCTTAATTGTAATCATCTCTCCATAATATTCGCATTAACCCATGATCAGATTTTTGTAAATTAACCTGACGGTACATCTTCTCGATATCACTAACAAGTGCAATTGGATGTGTTCTGAAGCGAATCAAAATATTCACCAATAAATCTTGAACATTCGGACCAACCATCAGCACATCATTCATGGTAACGCCATTGGGGCCTTTCATTGAAGCGTTAAAAACAACTCTGATTTTTCGATCATTTCCTTCATTTTTAAAAACAGCATGATGCGGGAGATAGCATCCATTTACATCATTTGGAGATGATTCAGTCATGTGACCAAGTGTTACGTAGTCTTTAATAAATTTTGAGTAAGATTCTTGTAGATATGAATCCTTCTTGAACCGTTTCTCCATTGACATTAATGCCTTTATTGCAACAGGATAGGTATTGCCGATTTCTTCAATATGCCGATTTTCTCTGAAAGGTAGTTTAACGTGAAATCGTCCATTATATCTTTGGACTGTTCTTTTGAAATGTTCTTCACACAATTCTTCTTCCTTGGATCGATGGACTTCATTTATTAATTCTTCTTGTTGCCAGAAGCGTTGAACATCTTCAGACAGTTGCAACATTTGTGAATTCATTGCATTTGTGACTGAATGTTTAGGTGTTATTTTTCCAGAAATTACCCAGCCTAAAATTGTTTTGTACATGCAATAATTGTCACGTACTATCTTTCCCACTTGTAGAACTTCCCAGAACAATCCTGCTCCTAAAATACCATCAATGCGGCGGCTACAATTAAACTCTGGATCCGCAAGTGTAATGTTTGGTGGTATTTGGAACACCTTTCGATTTATTGATTCTTGAGGCATGTGACCAGCAACTGCGTTTAAAACGATAAAACTTGTTTTTTTCCTTAAATGGTCCCTTTCTTGCAGTCAGCTCTGTACATACAAGTCCACTCGGTAAAGTTTTTGCTTCAGCTATGCCACTTATAACTTGAGACGTTTTAATCAATGGTAATTGCAATTTCTTAAAAATTGCTTCCGATATAAAGTTTGATTGCGCTCCGGAATCCAACAACATCCTACATTGGTGACGTTTTCCAAACTTATCCTTAAGATTTACTTGAACTGTCGCAAGCATCGTAAAATTAATTGTTTCAGTGTCTAATGCTTGTAAAGCCTGTTCTTCTGCATGGAGAAGTGTATGATGCCGTCTTTGACATTTTCGGCATGTATAATTTGACTTACATGCCAAACTTAAGTGTGATGAAGTTAAACAGTTAAAGCACAGATTCTTCTTCTTTACATGTTGTACTCTCATAGAAATATTTAATTCTTTGAACTTCTCACATTGGTATAAGGGATGGTATGATTGATCACAGCAACTGCATTTAGAATCTATTGCCGGAAATGCTTGATATCCCTTTTTACGTGGAATGCTGCGATCCATATATGATTGTTCTCGGACAGGTCGGCTTTCTAGCACGTTACACCGTTTTACTAGATATTGGAGAAGTTGTTCAAATGTTGGCTCACTGTTATTATTTAAAGATAGTTCCCAGGCATTACCCGATTCAAAGTCTATTTTTCGCAAAATAATGTTAATAAGCAGTTCATTCCATTGATTGACAGGGCATCCTAAAGATTCCAATGCTTGTGTGTGCGAAATGACACTATCTGTTAATTCTCGCAGTGAATGTGCATTATTCTTTTTACAGTTGGGTAAGTCTAATAGACTATCGATGTTACTTTGAATAATTTTCCTTTTGTTTTCAAAGCGTGCTGTAAGCAATGACCAAGCTCGCTCATAATTGTCACTTGTAGTGCTAAGTTTGCTCACAATTTGAGCTGCTACATTTGTTAAAGTTCCTTTTAGATACTTCAACTTGGTGCAATTGTCCAAACGGTTATTGTTGCCAATGATAACTTGAAAAGTATCTTTAAATTCAAACCATTCTTCTATTTTTCCAGAAAACTGTGGTAAACAAATCTTTGGTAATTCAGGTTGTCGTTCTGTATAACCATACTGATGATTTGAATGTCCTGAGCCATGATTTTCTTGAATTGTTGGATGTATTATATTTTCTAAACTCAATTGATTGATTTCAGGAATACTAGACGATGACGATGAAGTTTGCGGTAGTTGAGCAAGAATTATTTCAACTTCTTCGACAATGGAATAATATTTGTTTTCGATCTCTTCCATATATTGATCATCTTCTTCAGAGTGATTTGATAATTGCATTTGTATTTTGCAAATATTTGCAAAAGCACATTTTGCCGCTTCATATCTAGATCTTATTTGACTGTAATTTGGATTTTTATTGTTCGCTGCGAGATATTTTGCAAACCGAGTAATAATCGCTTTTTGGTGACCTCGATTTCCATGTGAAACTTCTTCAGTTGTTGCACTTAGGTTCTGTGCAGTTGAGATATTTTCTTCTTTATCCCCCATTGTATCTTCAGAATGTAGATTTGTTGTATTTACACGTAACAGCACTTAAAGTTTTGAGTATTGTGTACTTAAAGTTTTTAACACATTAAATAACTCACTTAAATTTTCGAATCTACAGACTCTTAAATAGCAACTTAACTTGTAGATCCGGTTCGAAGGACCAATTTGTTCCGTAACCCGTAACTTAAGGGTGACAGATATTATCTTAGGTAGTAAATAAAACAATAATTCAAATTTACTAATAAAGGAGACGCCGTTGGTGTGTATATATGTTGTATACTGTAGAAGATATTCTTAAGAACTGACTTGAATATCGTTATTATTGCGTATAAATAGTGTTTTGTAAGAAAGAAAGGGAATGGGATTAGGTTTTACCGATCATTAACATAAAGGGACAGACATTTGTGTGATAGTCATTAAGAGTTTATGAAAAGGATGTAAGGGATTAAGATTATTGAAAATAGTAATTAAGAATTTATAAAAGGGATTAATATTATTGAAAATACGCATATTTTAACATCTGCCAGAGATTACTGGAAAGTCCACAACACAGTGAGATTTTGTAGCTCCGCGATTAACAGCAAATTCTTTTGAAAATAGATCGTGCCAATGTTTGACTCTCTTGCTAAATCAAAAACAAACTGTGTTTATTTAGTGCAAAGGCTTGTGACGTCCATATTATAAATTAACTTATAAAATTTAACATCAATAATGTCGATGCATACATATAACCTCTAGTAAGAAACGGTTCGCCCGAGAGGTTGACTCACAACGGCCGTAAGTGAACCTTGTCGTGCTATTGACGCCAATTGAGTGACAGAAACCATACGTAATAATGTAAAATAAGCAGTTCAACAAACGAGTACAATAAGTGTTTTCAAGCAAAAAAATTTAATGTCAATAAAAGCAAATAAACATTTAAAATGACTTTAAATTGTGAAATATGCGATATAGGTATCAGAAATGAATCAGCTTGTAACTGCAATAGAATATGTAGCAACAAATATGAGCAATTCCATTTCAAACGGACCAGAGCTAGGGGGGGGTGCGTTGAGAAACTTGCTTATGTATTTTTTTTTAGTTTCTATAACTTATTAGTAGTCCTTTGATCGATATATGAGAGTACGAAACCCATAAAAAAAAATTCTGCAATTTTTTTTAGTTTTTTTGTCGTTTTTTAACTTAATCGCATTTTTTGTTAAAAAAACCGCAATTTTAACTCAAAAGAAATAAATTTACTAATGAAATCAACCAGAAATTTTTCGTAGATTCCAAATCTGGCACCATTTCAAGTCTATATCTTGTCTATAAGCCGCAAAAGCCATAAAACCATGTTTTTGTTCTTAGTGGGCTGTGCAAAAAGGAGCATTTTTTAATTTTTTTTTAACAGCCATAGTTGACGTATTTTAATGTAAATTAATTGAAAAATATAAATTTGTTCTGTGTATTTGGGTTTTAAGCGTCTAAAACTCAAAAAATCTGCAAAGTAGGCCAATTCTACAACATAAACTCAGAGAAACAATACACCAAATATTATTAAAAATTTGAATTCTGGGGACAATTTTACATAAAAAATTGTCAGTGTTGTACTTTTCGTCTATAGAAAAGTCCGTCTAGAAAAAAAAATGCGTTAAAAATTAATTATTTTTTTATATTTTCAAAAAATATTATAAACACACTAGGGTGTAGTTAATCCAAATAATCTTTAAAAAAATTTTTTTTTTTAAATTTTTAAGTAAATTTTGAACAATTTTTTTTTTCTAGATGGGTTTTTCTATGCCATATAAGCACGACACTGACTATTTTCTATGTAGAATTGTTTGCAAAACTAATTTTTTTAATAATATTTGGTGTATAGTTTCTCTGAAAACTGTTAAATGTGCATCTGTAAAAGTTTATGTTGAAAAATAGGCTTATTTTTGCAGTTTTTTCGAGTTTTAGACCTTTAAAACCCAAATACACAAAACAAATTTATATTTTCTAATTAATTTACATCAAAACACGTCAACTTTAGCGGTTAAAAAAATTTAAAGAATGCTCCTTTTTGTCCAGCCCAATGAGAACAAAAACATGGTTTTATGGCTTTTGCGGCTTATAGACAGGGTATAAACTTAGAGTGGCGCCAGATTTGGATTCTACGGAAAATTTCTGATTGATTTCATCAGTGAATTTATTTTTTTGAGTTAAAATTGCGGTTTTTAAACAAAAAATGCAATTAAGTTAAAAAACGTCAAAAAAATCGTAGAATTTTTTTTTATGGGTTTTATATCCTCATATACCGATCAAAGGAATACTAATAAGTTATAGAAACTAAAAAAAATACATAAGCAAGTTTCTCAATGCCCCCCCCCCCCCCATAGCTCTGGTCCGTTTGAAATGGAATTGCCCATATATAAAATGTATTAATTTAACAGAATATGTTATTAATTTAATAACAGCTAATAAAAACATACTCTCTATATTAGTCCAGGAGCCAGCGACCATTTAGAGTTAGTCATTTCACAAAAGCTGAAAATTTTTCCTAACCTTTATTTGGTATCACTGGTAAGTGAATGGACCTCCAGCTGGCGCACCTCCGGGGGGTGTAGCTGAGACAGCTTCCCACACACGTAAAAAAAATAAAAAAAAAAAACTAATACCGCAAAAGCTGAAACTTTGTTCACATGTTAATCATGCTATAAATAAAAGAAAAAACGTATCCAGCCGAATTAATGGGGACACTTTTCCCCCACTAAATGTACAACTGGGTGTTTTTTTCGATTAAGTTATTAATTTAACTATTAGTTTACAAAATTTCAACTTTTGCGGAAACAGTTTACCCAGCGCATATTTTTCACTTCTTTACGTAAAAAGCTGGGGCATAATCCCCCACTCTAAATTCGGCTGGATACGTTTTTTCTTTTATTTATAATCAACATGTGAACAAAATTTCAGCTTTTGCGGTATTAGTTTTCTTTAAATTATTATTTTACGTGTGTGGGAGGCTGCCGCAATTACACCCCCCGGAGGTGCGCCAGCTGGAGGTCCATTCACTTACCAGTGATATCAAATAAATAATTTTCAGCTTTTGTGAAATTACTAACTCTAAACGGTCGCTGGCTCCCGGACTATATGTGTGATAAATGCATAAATATATGATATGTAAAAGAAATGAAACAAAAAACTGAATTAATTTTAAATATAGTAAATAAAAATAAAGAAAAGAAAGAAGATAGCAAAGACATCAAAAAACTTAATTATGCAGCAAAATCAAACCTTTGTCATACTTAACAATAGTTCGCGCAAATACCGTCCAAATCGTGAGTTGGAACAGAACAACATTTCACATTACCTCAAATTGAACCGGCTTAGAAAAAGTTTGAAATTACGATTTCTTTATCAAGTTGTACAAACTGCTTTCAAATCAATTTTGAAAATCAGTAGTTATTCACAATATTAGGCCGGTAGCAAAGCATTTATGTCCAAGTTAGTCGTGTAACAGGCGTAGTATCTGTTAATAAAATACATGCAGCTACCACTAAATATGTGTCATATTATTTTTTACATGCTGATCATCCACCATTTAATTTGAGGGTGCGTTTTTAAAGTGCACCGGCGGTCAGAACAGTTTATGTTCCAAACTTTTGTTCGTTGTTAACAACGTGAACGCTTTTATTTAAAAACAGCACAGAATACACTTACGTCAAAACAATAATCCTCAACATAATAATATGTAATTTATTTGGTAATTGTATTTTATTAAATTAAATTTAGAGATACGTGTGATAACTCAACGTTAAATAATAAATTAATAGGTAAATATACTATTGCCAAATGTGCTTCTTCAAACTGTGTTTTTTTCCAACTCTGCTTTTAAATTGCGATGACGTGGCTATACATTGGATAATTTGAGTCGGTTTATTGTTTCATAGATATTCAGACGTTTGCGTCAAAGGGATTTGTAAATAACTTCACCAATTATAACATAATATGTTTTGTTGCAAGCTCATTTTGTTGAACTTCCTACCACATTTTGTTAAGTGATGTTTAACTGGCTGGTGCAAATTAGAGCAATAAAGTAAAACTTATTTAGCGCTGAATTAACTGCACCTAATTATATTAAAAATCATTTTTGTAAAAAAAAAAACAAGCTTATTTATAGAATAACTATGTATAACTATGTATTAAATCCAATTAATTATAACTAGTGTCAAAAATTACTTTATGAAGGAAATGGCGAAGAAAATGAGCTCTAATTTCATCGTTCATTCTCATACGGAATATTTCTCAGGGTGAAAATCTCATCACACATAATAGTAAAACGTAACGAGCAACTGGAGCTGTTAAGGTCTAAATTTCTGCCTGAAGGTACGGGGCATTGAGCACTGAAGAGGTAAAGAGCGTATATCCGACTAGTGGAAGTAACGCACCAATTAGCGCTATGTGTTGGGGAGGTCGATGCTGAAGTTATCGGAAGCAAAAAGGGCACAACGTTTAGTGATGCATTAAATGCTCGGTTGGATTATAGAAACTCTGATTCTGATGACGGCATTAATTCAATGGTTTTTGCTACCCCCATAATTCCATACTCAAAGAATCTAAAGCCCCGACCCATCAAAGGTTTGTCATTATAAATCATATTTAGGGGGCTAGTTAATTCAAGAGTACTGGGTGTACTTAATAGATAATTGAACAAGATGCTTTAATAAATCTCAATTTGAAGTTACCTTAATTATGTAAAATACGCCCCTTGATTAATATTGATCGGCATATTATACACCAAATTATTAATAAGCGTATAACGTGATAGAATTTTGTTTGAATAAATAGGAAATGTTTGTTTTGATGAAAGCTTTATCGAAATTTTACTTTGATCCTGTGGCATGGCATTCAACCAAAAATGTTTCTCTACAGAAATGATGAGGGAAACTTTCAACTGCTAATGAAAACACGCCGGGGAATGATTAATCAAATTTATACAGCACCACATGAAAATGTTATTATTAATATTTATCCATGAGCGATCGCGTTTATAATTACACCATGTTTGTTTGGGAGATATTTTATTAATCCAAATCCTAAACTAACTTACTACAGTATTCACATCAATGCAAGCACAAAGCAAAATAAAAAGTGCACAACTTAATTGGAACATAAAAACAAACGCACTCACTCAAACAGTTACGGCACTCTAGGTGCAGATTATGCACGTGCTTTGTGGACTGCTATTTAAAAAAAATCCGTCCCCCAACAATTATGCAAATTTATTTATAAATTGGTCTTGATGGATTCCAGTAATGGCATGGTGAAATAGACATGAAACGTAGCATAAAACGCGACCGATTCGAATCTTAGACCTGAAACTAACGCGCGTATGTCTCATAAAAAGTCGATTTTAATAATCGTGCAATTAGCGTGCAGGGTTCAAATTGTTTAGTCGACACCCGCTCGAGCATTCCGGGAATGCAAATAACAAATCTAAATATAAATTTCCTACTGGCAATTAATAGCCGGGACAAAGGAACGGGCTTTAATTATGATTTGAAATATTAGTTGAAAGTCACGAATGCGACAGAAGTTATGAATTGTGAGATTGTGTCGGTATAATGCATGGAAGCTTATTTTAAGAGAAGTTGGTTAATGTAATCTTATTTATCAAAGTAGTTTATCTTAATTGATGCAAATGGATCGGAAAGTTAGGCATATGCAGACTATAATTATTTATCAAAAAAAATAAATAATAAAGTTAGACATATTATATAATTTAACATCAAATGATATTAGAGATGTTCTTGTTTTCCGAGTTAAACATATTTGAAATTATCTGTTTTTATATACAAGGGAAATTTTTATGTTACGTACCTAGCTATGAAAACTATATGCTATCGCAAGATTTTTCTTATGTCAAAGTTGAAGAATTAGTATTAATTGACCGCCGAGTAAAAGTTTTATCTTGCTAGAAAAATAGGAATGAATATTTAAAAAATTCTACATAAAGATTTGGGAAAGAGCAAAATCCCGAACAAAAACTGTGTAGACAACAAATTTGCGATGAAAATTTGACTGCATTATCCCAAAATAAAGACTTCTTCTATAGAGTTAATTGTACCCGAGGATGAGATAAGACGTGGGTACACCACAGCAATCCTTGTACAAAACAAGAGTCCAATGCCCGATGGGTTCATAAGAGCTATCCACCACCCAAAAAAGTGACGCAATTTTCTGTGATAGACACAGTATTCTGCCACGCTGAGAAGATTCTCTTAAATGACAATATGCCTAAAGAAACTAAAATAACAGAAAATGTCTACAAAGACACAATTAATAACTTGAAAGCGGCCATGCACGGAATCCACAATTATGTTCAAAACACTAAAAGCACGACTGCAACATGCATAAAGCACAAATTGTTCATAAAGTAGTCAATGAATGCGGTTTTAAAGAATTACAACATCCACTTTACTGACTATCATCTCTAAAAAACTCAAAAAATAAAACTTGAGTAGTCGTCGCTTTTTATCGAATGACAACTTAAAAAATGGTATAAAGTCGTATTTTAAAAATTAACAAAATAATGAAGCATAGCGTTACTATAAACGTTGAAATAAATGTGTTAGTATATTTAAGATTCTTACGTAAAAAAAAAATTTGGTTGCTCTGTAACTCCTTTTTTTTATAGCTAGCTAGTATATTTTTCGATCATTTATTTGGCTATCAAGTTTTATGATAATACCATAACATGTGTAGGTAGTAATTGCAGCAGTAATAGTTGTTGGAACTTGACCGACTACTTTGAAATAAATACTCTATTAATTTTAAATCCACTTCATTATTAACCAATAGCTTTTAAAGCATATTAACACCACATCATTGTCGTTCTCGTCAACTCAAGATCTTGCAGATGTCAAGATTTTCTGGTTTTTTAATTTATATAATAATTTATCGTTAAAAAACACTTCTTAATGTAAAACCTCAAACGTAACTCTACGACTAACATTGTTAGGGTTATTTGTCAGTCTAGCCGCCAATCACGTAGTTCAAACAAAAAATGTACATCGCATACACAATTATTACGTTTACGATTATTTTTCATACGTGTTTGAATACAAATTGCCGTAAATTTTAAAGATTGTCACTAGTAGAGTCTATGGCTTTTCCGTTACTTTATGTTGATAAAAAAACCTATTTAGAACGTCACCAAGAAAAATTCCTCACACAATTGTTGCTCTCTAATTTCCAGTTCAAAAGTGCTTTTTGAGAATCTTTTAATGTGTACACTGCTACACTACTATTGTTTCTAGTTGTGCACACACTATTATACTTACAAACAATATTGTCCTATATCAAGATAATACTAGTAAGTAGTGGTTGAGTAAAAATAAACCAACTAAAAAAAAAACTCACAAACTAAATTAAAAAAAACTACTGTTTATAGATTCATAAGTAGCGAGAAAAAAAGAATTTTAAAAATGTTGAAGACTGGTAACCCAGCATACCACTATCTCTCTTAAAAGTTTCGGTGCTACATCTATGAACTTCAGTGTATATTTGTTAGGAATTCTACCAGCAAGCCATGTACTACAAGTAAATATTCGTTTAGTTGACAATATGTCTTGTATTTCGTTTGAACAATGTCCCTTAAAATGTCTATAGAAAATGCCAAAATCTGCAATATTACTTCTGTGTAAAGTATCAATAATCAGAATAGCTCGTTTCTGAATATAGTTTAGAAGAGATAGTATAGTTTCCGATGTTAAAACTCATCTATCATAAACACAGCAAAGATAACAATTTCTTAATTATTTCAATTTTGATACTCTATGGATTTACATATTGCAGCACAAAAACCATTCCAAAAATCATCAAATAATGTGTACCATTATCAATTATAAATCCAAAACAAAAATACTTTAAACAAAACATCCAGTTAACAAAAAACAAAAATCATTTATAAAATTCATCAGTAATGAGACTTATAAAAATGCTAGTAAACATTGCAACAACCTAATTCAAACTGAAAAAGATACGATTGATGGAACAAAACCAATCAAATTTCTCAGCTTTCCATAAACAACAAAAACTTCCTTAAAACCAAAATTCATTGCAAAGTAGTTCAATATCTTCAATACGTCCTCTTACAAAATGACCAACAATATTTTTGCAAACAAGTTCATCTAACTACTATTTTAAATCCTTTTATGTTGTACCTACAATCCTAGTTAAGGATAAAATAATGAATCAAATTAAAAAAAAGTGTGGCATCTTATCTTATTATTCTTATCAATAGGTTTTTTGGCAACAGAAAAAACCCAAAACCACAAATCTTATCGACTCTATTTTTAATTTACATTATTAAACTTCTCCAAGTAACAAAATGACTTATTCATAATTTTGCAGATGATGACATCCTTTATACTTTTCAAAGACCATATCAAAAAACTTGGCAAAGCGTTTTAAATTTTCTGGATTAAGATCTGCAGCATCTATATAAGATCTTGAAACAACATTTCATTTAGGTACTCATAACTTGATTTTGGTTAAAATAATTAATCGGTTTGTATTAATAATAATGTCTGTAGTATTATTTATATTTATTTTATGTGCATAGGATAATAGTTATTTCTTGTTGTTTTATTTTATATTTCTTACATGTCCAAAGCCAGTTGTTTAAAGTAATCCAAACTCGGAAGCATTTATTTAAACATCACAATGTCTATACATATTCGAATCTTGTTGCAAATCTTTGCATTTTCTATATTTCATAGATATAGTTAAAAAAATGCAAGACCAAAACAAATATTGGCTTGTAAGGAATTCTAAGAATTATTCATTGACAGTTTAGATGTAACACCAAAATCTTTAAAAGATAATTTTCAACCCGATTGTTAGAAATGGAATAAGCATCCAAATTTATTATTCCCAAGAATTATAATCCGCAACTATTCAAAGTAATTTTTATGTTGTTCTAACATATCCATACATTCCTATATGGGCAATTCCATTTCAAACAGACCAGAGCTAGCGGGGGGTGCGTTGAGAAACTTGCTTATGTATTTTTTTTTAGTTTCTATAACTTATTAGTAGTCTTTTGATCGATATATGAAGGTATGAAACCTATAAAAAAAATTCTACGATTTTTTTAAGTTTTTTTGACGTTTTTTAACTTAATCACTTGTTTTGTTTAAAAACCGCAATTTTAACTCAAAAAAATAAATTTACTAATGAAATCAATCAGAAATTTTCCGTAGAATCCAAATCTGGCGCCATTTCAAGTTTATACCCTGTCTATAAGCCGCAAAAGCCATAAAACCATGTTTTTGTTCTTAGTCGGCTGTGCAAAAAGGAGCATTTTTTATTTTTTTTTTAACCGCCATAGTTGACGTATTTTGATGTAAATTAATTGAAAAATATAAATTTGTTCTGTGTATTTGGGTTTTAGGCGTCTAAAACTCAAAAAATCTGCAAAGTAGGCCTATTCTTCAACATAAACTCTTACAAATGCACGTTTAGCCGCGCTCAGAGGAACAATACACCAAATATTATTAAAAATTTGAATTCTGGGGACAATTTTACATAGAAAAATGTCAGTGTTGTACTCATTGTCTATATAAAAGTCCATCTAGAAAAAAATGTTTTCAAAATTTTATGCAAAAAATGCGTTAAAAATTATTTTTTTTTTTTACTTACAAAAAATATTATAAACACACTAAGGTGTGGTTTAAAACTTTTTTTTAACAAATTTTAACAAGCGACAGGCAGATTTATGTTTGAATGCCAAAAATAGTAATATTTTTAAGTTTTTGCGCCGATAGATCGAGTCTAAATTTGTACTGCAGGCGCAAAAACTATCAAACAAAGAGTAAAATGCCTAAAAATTGGTTCAAGCGACAAAAGATGTCTTTGTTAAACTTTTGAAATCAACTTAAAAAAATATAATCCAAATAATCTTTAAAAAAAATTAAAAAAAAAAAATTTTAGTAAATTTTGAACAAATTTTTTTTTCTAGATGGATTTTTCTTTGCCAGATAAGCACGACACTGACTATTTTCTATGTAGAATTGTTTGCAAAACTAAATTTTTTAATAATATTTGGTGTATAGTTTCTCTGAAAACTGTTAAATGTGCATTTGTAAAAGTTTATGTTGAAAAATAGGCTTATTTTTGCAGTTTTTTTAAGTTTTAGACGCTTAAAACCCAAATACACAGAACAAATTTATATTTTCTAAGTAATTTACATCAAAACACGTCAACTTTAGCGGTTAAAAAAAAATTAAAAAATGCTCCTTTTTGCTCAGCCCACTGAGAACAAAAACATGGTTTTATGGCTTTTGCGGCTTATAGACAGAGTATAAACTCAAAATGGCGCCAGATTTGGATTCTACGGAAAATTTTTGATTGATTTCATTAGTAGATTTGTTTTTTTTGAGTTAAAATTGCGGTTTTTAAACAAAAAATGCGATTAAGTCAAAAAACGTCAAAAATGCTTAAAAAAATCGTAGAATTTTTTTTATGGGTTTTATACCCTCATATACCGATCAAAGGACTACTAATAAGTTATAGAAACTAAAAAAAAAATACATAAGCAAGTTTCTCAACGCACCCCCCCCCTAGCTCTGGTCCGTTTGAAATGGAATTGCCCATATATTACATTTAGAAATAAAAAAAAAACTGTTAGTAGTATTTTGTTTATGTGCACTATAAAGGTTTTAGAATAGTTTTTCTATAATATATATGTATATAAATATCAAAATATATAAACAGAAATCTTTCACTAAACAAACTGCAATACAGAAAATTTAATTTTCTTGGTTCAATTATATTCATTAAAAGTTCAGATACAACGCTCTAATTAATTTCAGACAATAATTAATTGTAGAGAATAAATCTTAATAATAAACTGATTCAATTAATCCCAAACGCTTAATCATCACTGTCGATCTCTTTAATTTCCATCCAGATAATTCGCTAAAGATCAACTCGCGTGTTAAATAATTCCCGTGATTTAAACGGATAAAGAAAAAAGTAAACCTCAAACTCATGCTCGTTTATCATTTGACTCTCCCTTTGTTCGTTTTTTTTATATAAATAGCGTGTGGAAGGTTATAAAAATGTACATACCTCACATCTTTAGGTGTTATCTATTGTGGATACGCACATGGAGTTGTTATATTGAGACGTTATGCATTCATGCATGATCTATACGCAGTATCCCCGAAAAAAAAAAACACTTTTATGTTCTTTTTTGAGCAAACATAATTTTCGCGTGCAATAAACTTCGAGATTAACTATTCAACACAGTGCGTGTTTCCTCGCCTTTAAAAAATGACATCACATGTTGGGAACTGTGCCTAATTTTATGTATCATAAAGTACGTTTATGATCTAGAAGAAGTTATAAATTTGTAATTTAAAACAATTATTTTTTCATATTAACATTAACATATATCTTTCAAATAACTCTTATGATTTCAGTGTATGTATTATGATACGAAAAAAGCTATCGACCAAAGTTATTTTGCCCCAACTTTTAAGATTTGATTTAAATTTAAAATCAATATAATTATTTCTTTATAAATAGAAACTTATTAATCATTATTGTTGAGCAAGGCTTTATAAAAATGATATATGGTTCCTGAACTCCTAGTAAAACTAAATTGTAATTTAACAAATTTTCTTATAATAAGATTAATGCGATTATATTATAAATAATCAAATACATTAATTTAAATCCACTTCAATATTAATGGTTTTAATATATAATTAAACAATAAAATTGTTTTTTTGGCTTATGTAATTAGATTAGTATCAGGCTCCAACTAGTTAACATTTAATTCATTAGTCTTGTAAAGCATTGCATGTTATGCGGAGGTTTTCAAATGTAATTGCGGTAATATCAATATCCATTTTGTTTTCGACTATCAGAATCCTACTTTATTACACTGTTGATATTAAATATTAAGTGATAAATACGCTGACAAAGTATACTGAAATTACTCAATAAGATATTCCCAAAAGCATGAACTAAAAACTAGAATATTTATAGAATAATTTTTATTATTTCTATTAACCATTTGTTTTTGCATTAATGATCACGAGAGAATAGTCCAACTTTTAAACCAATGCATTTTTTTTAATAATTAAAAATTTCTTTTATATAATTTCTAATTAAATTCTAGAACATTTATTATTATATATTATATATTATTATATATTTTTACGATAAATAAAATTATTATGTATTTTTATTTAGGAGTTTGATCGTCTACTACTTGTATGCCGTTGAAATACAAAAACGACTCAAATAACGTTACTAGGTGGTGCCCCAGCTTTTACAATCATCCATAGTTCCATTCTTCTCGCTGTGCAATTGTTTTATAGTATCATTCATAATTTCGTCTATCCTTCAATAGTAGCATTCTCGCACTGTTTACTTTGTCTAAACATATCAATGTTCTTTAAAGCCACATCATAAACATGCTTCTGATACACCCAAAGAAAGCATTTTACAATCCATTTTTTCAGTTGAATGTATGTTTGAATTTGTCCTTGTTTCTATTATTTTCCTACTTCATGTCAAATTCTGTCACTTCAGTTCATACTTTATCCCATGCTCTAGTAGTCTCTCACGCAACCCATACCTCCATATTTTCCAATTCTCATAATCACAAACAGATAGATTCTACTCTTCTTCACCTTTTAAACGGAGACAGCACTCCACTACCAGTTACTCAGCATACATATTGAATAAAGTTTAAGATAAACACTCCTTTATCAATCGGGCCTTTTATCACGCAATCTGTTTGCTATTTTCATGTTCATAACAAAATTTTCCACTCCCTTCTTTCAAAATATTCAATAAAGTTTATTCCACAGAAAAAATCAAGTTTTTACCAAATCTACAAAACACAATAAACTTTAGCCTTTCTCCAATCATCCTATTTTTCTATTACAAACTACGTGCCCCACCAACAAATCGAAATAATTCACATTTTTGTTCTTTTCTGAAGTCGAATGTCATTCTAGATTTATCACAAGTAATAAAAAAAGTATGAAAAAGCATTATATTGCAGACGGGGTATACATAATTCTTAACTGATAATGGCTGCGCAAGCTAGTTAAATAAATAACACATACTCATTGCAATAGTATATGTATATTTAAAATTAACGTCCTAATTGAACTAGTCTGTAAAAATAAATAACATCATCACATTAAATATGCCATTAGTGTAAATTTGCAACACATTCAGCTTTAAATGTAGCGAGTCGTGCATCCGGGTCTATAATTGCAAGATGAAACGTGATAAACGTTTGTAATTCGGTAGTGTATTGCAAGAAATGCGGTCAACTACATAAACTAGCAAGTTCGTTTGGTTGTTCAAGTGAAGAATTACACTAGCGAACACTTCCAAGAAGTTTTAATGCGGGAGAAGTGCACACAAACTAAATTGGAATTAAATGTTTACATTTACTTACTTATTCCGTGAGGTGAGGGGAATCTTGTTGGTGCATAGAGACAGTCAGACAGTGTTTGAACAAGAATAGTTTGCCGCAACTGAATTTATAAACAAATATTCACACTGTTGTGTGTATATGTATTACCAGACTACAATAGAATATATCCACAAGGCTATTTGTTATAATTAGAAATTTTATGCGGGGGGGGGACAAATATTTACATGGAAGTACTTCCATAGTAATTATTAGATATCTTAAAAACACATAATAAAATTATTCTTTAATATAACTAAATTTTAACATACAAAATAAGAAAATAACTATGACATTTAAAAAGAATAATGCAACGATAATACTTACAATAACAAATATAGAATTAAATAAAATGAAATATGATGAAAAATGTAGGATTTCTAAGTAATTGGATTTCGCTTTTTTTGCATGTAAAGCAGCCGCTTAAAAGACATCTCCCTTCCGACTACTTTTACAATCAGCGAATTTATAATCCACACCATTTTTACGAGTTACCGCTTGCAAAAATTAATGCAATATCCTTCATTAGAAAATCCCATTCTCATCACGGAGTCATCCGGCAGAACCGACAAATTAAAACAGCGAAAAAGTGGACACAAAAGGAGCTCACCCCGCAACTTTTAATCAAGTTGTCGGTTTATAATGAATCTAAAATTTATCATTAAGATTGGTCACGTAGTTCTTGCACATAGTAGATAAATTCTGTTTATAAGCAATCTTCTCCGTTGAATTTCTACTACATATTTATATTATTGATAATGTTTACAATATTTTATACTATACAAGTGTCAATAATCTAGCGTTCTATAGCTAACTTTGTTATTTGAATCATGTTAGTCTTGTACACAGTAGATAAGATTTGTTTATAAATGATCTTTCTCGTTAATTAAAATTTTTACTATTTGTATTATTTTTTAATGTTTATAATATTTTAATATATACAGAATGTCAATAATCTACTTTTGCTTTATTGCTAACTTTGTCGATGTAATAAACGAGTGCAAGAAGAGACAAACAAGTTTTGATAATTTTGTACTATTTTATTTGGTTTCCAAAATTTCCCAAGATTTATGTTTTCGATTCTTTAGGTTTATTGAAAAAGTCGAGTGTATGCCAATAAATCCAAAATATTGAAGAATGTCACAATACAAATGAATTTCAATAACGATGTTTTTGATTATTGGTTATTGATTGCAAATCAATTCATTAAGAGGATGTTATCCAAATGTTTGATTGATCAAATCAACAATTCTTTGTAGTGTTAATGCAAACTGGAATGTATGTACAAATATGAGATCAAAAACAGAAACGTTATCGAGTTTTCTGTACATTTTATTACAGCAACGTTACTAACATTCTATACGTTGCTTAGCCACCGTTAAAAAACACAGTACCTAATTAGCTACAAATTGATTTTGTGAGATAAAAATTGATTCACAGATAAAAGATTTTTTTGCATTAAATGTAAAAATAAATGTTTTCATATGTAATTTATGATAATCTGTATAAATCTACAAACATACAACCATTACAGATAAGTAGAAAAAATATAATTCTTAAATATAAATTATGTATAATAATAAATACAACAATAACTATGACATTACTTAAATAGTTTCAAACAAAATTTTAAATAGTTTAATATATTTAATTGTCAACTTAATAAGTTAAAACAATGTAACCTTGATTGACTAAATTGTTAAACTACTTATTTTATTGATATTTTCACCTAACCTAACCTAACCTAATAAGTTCTCTAAACTGTTTTATGTACTACATTTTCAAATGGGTTTTCTTTTGCCCGTCAATAAACATTATCATCAATTTTAGGCGTTGCTATTATTTGTAATTATGTCATGTATTGTTAGCTGCCAATACAAATGTTTGAAATAATGCCAATAAAAAAAGTTACTATAATCTCAAATCTTACATATAATGTGATATCTCTCCAAACTTAGATACATGTAAATTACTTGCCTCATTTTTACAAAACCGAGAGCAAAAAGTAGTTCAAAATACAGTGAATAAAATATACCAATCTGATATTGGAACACTTAATGTTGGGGTACCTCAAGGAAGCACACTGGCGCCTTTAATTTTTATTATATATATAAATGATATTATTCAGTGTCTTATACCACATATAGATAAAGCTAAAATTGTGAATTATGCTGATGATTCATTAACATTCACGGTAAAGATATGGATGAAGTATTGCAGATTGGCAATACAATTATTAAGAATACAATGACTTGGTTCAGTGATAACAACTTAATTGTCAGCAAGAGTAAGTCTGCGTGCGTAATATTTAGAACGGATAGATCTAATATTTTGTGTCCAGATAAGTTTACATTAGATGAAACTGAATTCAATATCATTAAGAACACTAAGTTCCTAGGTGTGTATATTGAAGAACATTTAAAATGGAATGAGCATATCAAGAATCTCTGTGTTAAAATCAGCAAAATCTGTTTCGCATTAAGAACCTTATCAAATTGTTTAAGTTGCCAATCTTTACGTTCTGTATACTATGCAAATGTATACTCCCATCTGCAATATGGTATTCTTATCTGGGGAGGATCTAATTTAATTGATCTGTTTCATGTACAAAAAAAAGCAATTAGAATTGTTTTTAAAATGAAATGTTTAGATTCATGTCGAAATGTTTTTAGAAATAATAATCTTTTGACAATATATGGAGTTTATATTTATAAATGTTTAAACTATCTAGCCAACAGTCCTAGTATATTTGATAAATATAAAATAAGCCACTCTTATAACACCAGGAAAGACGGCTATTACCAATTTCCAAAGCATAGGTTAACATTAACCGAAAAAAACTGCGAATATAGCTGCCTCAAGTTCTTTGAAAAACTTCCACAAGAAATTAAAGACTTGCTCTTTTTTGACAAAAAGCTTTTTGTTCGAACAGTTTTTACATTTATATGTGCAATCGAACCATATGATATAAGCGAATTTTACAATCATGTAAATATATGAGATATTTTCACTATGACCTGTTTCAAACATGTGTACTAACCCATTTTTATGTATGTAATATATGTATAATATGTTTGTATGTACCATGTCTACTGAAATAAAGCTTTTTCTTATCTTATCTTATCTTACATTTGTGATGTCTCCGATAATAATAACATTTTCGAAACAAAATGCGGACGCAGCAACATATTTGTAAAATTTCACAAAACATATAACTATTTTAGTAATAGTACATTTTGAGACATATGTTTAATATAAACCACTAGAAAATTACCTTTTAATTTTAAATTACCCTACATAATTTGCGAAAGAGAATTGTTCAGAATAATGGTACAGAAAAGTGAGAGCGAGGACCGCTCTTTATGGAGAATAAACAACAAAATGTCATCTCACCGATACCAATTTGTGACAGAAAGTTAGCATTTTAAAAAGCTTCATTTTTTGCGCTCGTTTGGTAGCGGCGGAAATCAGGTGTTAATTTAAACATTACAACTGTAATTTTCATTTTAAAACAAATTATTAAAAAAAATTAAATAATATTATTGAATTACCTAATACATATAATAATAATATGTTATATAATGAAGGTAAATATTATATAAATATTATTTATTGATTGTTTATATAGTTGGTAATATAATAAATAAAAAGCAAAAACTGCTAAAAATAAGCGGTTTGCTCACGCCTTCCTGTACGCACCTATTACGACAATATTCACAAACTAGTTATTCAGGGTTCTTCGTATTAGACTGCCCATTTTAATATGCAATTTAAATGTAAACAAATTATGTGATTATTTTTCTCTTTAGTAAGTGAAGTTAAGTAGAGTTTAGGATTACATTATTACATTTTATCGAGTAGGCGTCTGTCTCAAAACAATTAAACAACAGTTGTAAAAAATTGTGAAAAAATATACATTTGTGCCAATACTATATATGGATTATTTAGTGCAACAAAGAGTGTTTTCCGTAAAAATCTACTTCAGAACTAGATCAGTAGAAGAAATTCGGCGTGCATTTCGACGGCAGTTTGGTAACAATAACAGAGGTAACGCCAACGCACACTACAGTTATGGTGTAGGTTCGTCATTTGTATGGCGTTGTTAACAAGCAAAATTTTAGATATTGGAAAGCTAAAAATTCCATAACATAACCCAAAAGTCGTTGTTTGATGTGGCGTAGGCATCAGCCTTTATTTTTTGAAGATAAAAATTATCATTCTGTAACAGTCAATTTCGAGCGCTACATAAACATGTTATAAATGTTTCTTATCCAAGAACTGATTAGGCTAAGTACCATGTTATTCCAACAAGATGTAGCAACAGCTCATGCAGTAACTACATGAAAATTCTGCGAGAATTTTTTAACAGCCCTAACACCTATTTTTTTTTTTGGGAATATTTAAAAATAAAGGTCATTGCAAGTCGCCCTGCAACAACTGAGGAGCTTCGCCGGGTGACGCACAATTTTGCATTCAGAATTCAAAGTTGTATTGAAGTTAATAGAATGCATTTAGAAATCATTATTTTTAACCTCAACAAAATTAGTTGTACATTAGTGTACTAAAATATTTTTTTACTCTACTTAGAAGGATTTTATTCATATGACAAAATAGTTTAATATTGAGAATCCAGTATAAGATAAAAAAAAAACAGCATCCAAGTACAATGAATTTAAAATAAACTGTCAAAGTGTGTTATACTATAAAATATCAAGATAGAAAAAAAGACTCTTTTGTGATTTAAAAATTTCAAATGGTGACCCCTACTCATCAAAATACAAAAACCATCAATCCAATCTCATCTTTAAAATACTTCGCAGTTGATAAAGCCGCAATCCCTCATACATAAAAAAGTATACTACTTTATCAATAGCGTTTTTCTTTCCAGTAAATGACCCTATCATATTTCACTCTTTCAGAGGATGTTTGTCTGTAGCTTCTATTCGTGTGTTCATATTCCCGTCAACGGGATGTCGGTATAATATTTCCTGTACACGCCAGTGACCGACCGTGCTAATTAATGAGGTGATCACGGCCTAATGAAGTATTTATCAAGCTCGGTGATGAATTTTCGACCTTTTGCAAGCTCCGCCGGGACGTTCAGTTAGTTCACAATGGTCGCACAGTTTCATAGATGATTTCACTTGAGTAATTACAATAATTAAATCAATCTATGTTTACTAATTACGTCTAACTTTGTTGTTGTTTTTGTAATCAGAAATCCTATATAAATTAATATTAGTTTGTCATTAATGATTTAAATTGTTATCAATTCCTTTAAAATTGATTAATAATATTGCAAAATATTGTTTTTTTATTAATTGCAATTATAATTCTATTACAGTGTTGAATATCACTGTAGAAAATAAAAGCATGTTGAAATTAGCCAAATTAAAAAATATATACAAACAAAAGCATGCAAATATGATATCATCCTACATGAATGTAAATGGTAATATCCTTTTGTATCAGTAGGTATAATGGAATTTGTGAGGCCTAATTTAACTGGGAAATGACCCTAATTTAGGTCCGGGCTACGAGGAAATTATATTAGCATATAAAAATACTTGTAACACTTGAATGTGGAAGAGTAGAGGATTTTTATTGTACGATATGATGCATCGCGGGTAGTTGTCTGCTACATCACGGCATTCGGGGTGTTGTAATTTATAGGTGAAGGATATTCTAGGGATGGATGTTGAAAATGCAATAACTAAAATGCGTAGTCTCGTATAAGCTAAACAATGCACGATTACTCTGATATATGGCGCCGTAAATTAATTTATTCAGGGTGACGCACCCCAGAGAACCCTTTGCTCATACGCTGCGAGGTTATCGCACTTCTTATCAGATCATTAAATGGGAAAATCAGAGGGCAAATACACACACATAGGAATGATCATTATGATGCGAGTATAATGTGGCAATTAGAGAGGCCATCTCGAGCATCCGAATTGAAACCAATTTTCCATAGAATCATATGAACTTCTCGAGTGCGTTTTAGAAGTATCATTCTAATAATCATACTTTCAGGGATATAAAATTTTATTATACATTTTACATAATCATTAGATTTTGAAAATGATATTATTACGATATTACACTTTCTAATTGCTTTGAGCAAATTAAAATGTTTATAATAGAATGTCGTTGCTAGTTTAATGCATTTACTAATAAATTGGTACAGAGTTCCATAGAAACGTAAATTATGTTATTTGAATTAATTAATCACGCATGATTACATAGGGTTTTGTACATACTGCTACAACATTTCAGTAAAACAAATTCAATTAAATCTCAAAGCTTTAAAGTTTTACAACACAAATACGGGAAATGTTTCGGATTTTTACAAGCTCAGCGCTTATTTTTGTTGCAGTAAGTGAAATTCTACCACGCGCAAAACTTTCAGTATAATCATAATATTTTAGCACCTGGATTTCCAGGTGAATAAACCTAAAGTTCTCAAATACATATAAATATAGAAACAGTTCAATATGTATATGCAAGAATGTAGATGTAAACAATTTACATTATTTTATCGATCTGTTAAAATAAATAATCGGTTTTATTAATATTCACACTCATATCAAATCGCAATGATCTGCTTACATGGAAAGAAGAATTTAAAAATGTATTTTTAACAATGTGTTTTACAACAGTTGAATAAATAAATGATGAATATAAATAGAAATTTATTCTGATTTCATCGTATATAAATATAAGCGATTACAATTAAAAACATCTTCTCACTGACATTTGTAATACGAATACACGCAATTGCAATGTGAATCATACATGTTATTTCATTTAATTATTTTACCATATAAAAACACTTTGTTTGATATGAGTCATATACGAAGCTGAGTTAATTACAAACTGTGCATTGCATGTAATACAATTTCAATTGGTCGGGGGTAAAAAGTGATTAGTTGTTTACAAATTACAGTAATGATCAGAATCGTTAGAGCGCAAAAACTGACCCAATGTGAATTGTTGAACCGAACTAATAATGAAATAACTGTATTGGTTTGTATTGTTCAATGCGGAGTTGTCTAAATACTGGTTTCGATTACATATTGGGTATTGCCTTAAAATATTTGTTAAAATTATTACAACTCCAATATTTTATTTTTAAATGTATTAGAAAGTTTTAATTTATAAATGGTTTATCACATAATTAAGTTTTAAAATTGCAATTAATATATTTAAAAACTAATATTTAAATTGTTGATGTAGTTAAACTTTTATATTCTCCATAGTTTATTATTATTATAATATAATTATAAATTAACATTATTTATTTAGTTTCACAATAAATTATTTTTTATTCTCAATCAATTTCAATATGTTTTTTTTTAATTTTTCATTTTCAAAATAGTTTCATTTGGTTTGTTCTCTCTTGAAAATTATATTAAAATATTGAAATTAGTTAAAAATAATTTGAGAAACTAAATAAATAACATTATTTTATAACATTACTTGAAGAATATTAAAAATTTAAATAAATTCTTTTAGTAATTTAAATTTTACATTACATACTCACCAGAAATTTTGAAATTATAAGTATTCCACGAATTACATTGGATAGTACTCACCTAAAACAAAAAAAAATAAAACATTAGTTATAAATCGCATACATTATTTTATTTATAGCAGTATGTTTAATTGCGGAATGCAATTTTAAAGTATTTTTAAATTTCAATCACTTGAAAATATGAAATCATTAAAAACAGATTTATTAATAGTAATAGTATTTTTATTTGCATTTTTCATTTGCAAATAATGCATTCAAAAAATGCACAGACTGGACAAAACTGAACAATTTTATAAAAAGAGACTTTCTTTCAAGGGAGCAGAATGACAAAATTGGTAAACGCTATTGACAGCAAACAATTTAGTAAAAGGGGTGAGATATTGATTGATTGGTCTATAAATTGATTCTGTAATCCAATTCTACACAATACATGCGATTGAAGTATTTGATTTAATAGAAAACAGTTCAAATAAAAAAAATATATTATTACTGTAACATGCAAAAAACATTTTCTGAAGTAAAACTATTGCCAATTCACAGCTAGTTTAAGTGAGCTTTTTACAGAATATTTTGTTTTAATATACACTACAGTACTCAGAAATTACGGATATTCTACTCGTGATGAGAGTATAATAACAAAGCTTAATTTCTAATGTAAAAAGATAGAATTAAATAGACAAATTGCAACCTATACGTAAAAAAGGAACCAAGTCTGATTATTCAAAAACTACAGACCAATTGCATTACGGTTCAAATTTTCACATTGTCAAGTTCTCAGGACAAAATAACTTTATTTCAGATACTCAATAAGGATTTCGATCAAAACGTTCGACAACACATCTTCTATACCTACAAATATGAGTCACAAATGGAATTATATTTTAGACAAACATCAAAAAAATCATGCAGTACTTCTAGACATTTCTAAAGCATTTGGTAGGGTATGGCATTCTAATCTTATTAACAAGCTAGCTAAAAAAGTAGGATTTATTAATAGATGTAAACAGTTGTAAACTTCTGTAAGTTTTCTTCTATACGACCTTGTAGTGAATATTGTTCTCAAGTATAAAAAGGAGCATCTGAAACTATACTATCTCTTCTAAATTCTATTTAAAAGCAAGCTATTCAAATGAATGTCGATACAAAATTGACTAATTACTCAGATACATTACAACATCAGCGTAACGTTGCAGGACCCGTATTTCCCCTATCGGAGGGGAAGTGTGACATTTAAATCATAAATTTGTAATTAATAATACATATTGACGTTTAAAAATGCAAATAACTTGAAGCTTGGTATTGAATTTATATTACTAGTTGGTCCTGTAGTACAAAAAGAGATCACCAGCAGATTTTTTTAATTAATGATGACGTCATTTATTGCGATAAGCGATACGAGATACATGCCAGAATAACCCCCCAGATCTTTGCATTTTTTATAATATTTCCATAAAAATATTTACTCGTACAACAATGCTTGCTAGGAATTCTAACAAATATTCACTGACAGTTCACACATAGAATTAACTTTTAAATTCAGTATTATTTATAAAACAAATAAATCACTTCTATCTTGATGGAGAAAAGAACATCAAGTGTTTGCAAGAAACTTGGCAAAAAGCAAGATAATCATTATAGACGATAAACCAATGTAATGTTTTGAGAAGAAAAACTTATTGCAACAGTCAAGGGAAAAAATGCGAAAACTTGCTATTATGTCTGTTATGACAGCTTATTAAATATTATTGAAGAGGTGCATCCATCCTGCTGTTGGCCAGCGTGGAAGGACAAGGATGCTACAGAAGGATATTCGTAACTACAAAAACATTACAGTCGAGAAAATTATAAAGTTGTTTTTTAAAATTTAGAGAAAGAGCATAAATTACAAACTCGTATCTTGGTTAACCTTATAGACCATCCAGATAGAACGTATAAATTCATTTTCGTTATCAGGACCATCTTACAAAGTTTGTGATACTCCGCGCACTTCAGACTAATCAAGCAGAAAAAGTCGCATACCATCTTTTAGATATTTTTACCTAACATATACCATTCTAATAAAAACAAAATTTAGATAAAAACCAATACCAAAAAAATACAGTCAGTAGTGGCATTTAGAAAGATAGCAAAACTAGGTTAAAAAAAACAAGCCGATAAAACAAAAGCAACATAGACTAAAATTTATCCAAACCCAAAAATTGGCCAAAATGTAAGACTTAAAGTACCAAATATTGCCAGAGCTAAAACTGACCCTAAAAGCGTTATTGCAGTCTTAGTAGATGTCAAAGATAATATTTTTTATCAATTAGCTACAAAAGTTGAAGTACTGAAGCATCTTTACATAGAATCAATTTTCAACTTCTGAAAAAGACTTTATATGAATTGAATACGTTGGTAGTAAAAAAGTTGACTAAAGATAGATCAAGAGTTTAAAAAGTGTAATTGCCTTAAAAAATACTCAACCAAAAAATGTGCATGCAAATCATCTGGAATGTTCTGCAACACTAATGCTGGAATTCATGAAAGCCAGTTAAAGTAACGGTTGATTAAATTTGACAACCGCAAAACTTATTACAGTAATGCTACCACAAAGACCAGTTTGACATAATATATAACTATCAGAAATAAAAGGAAAATATTATTTGATACTAACGCAAAGTCAATATCAAGTAATAATATTGAATTAATAAAAATAATGTTGACAGTTTATCAAATGTTGAGGTTATGTTGTCACATTTAACGCTGATTAACGTTAATCAGCTTTCATGAATTCCACCATAAGTGCCATAATAGTTTAACTGAACAAAATTAATTATGTCAAAACAATAACAAGCTTAGGCAATACGTTTTTATATCATGTTATGATTAAAAATTCATCAAATTTTAAGATTACTTATTTGACATTAATTTTGTTAGAATTTAATTTTATTAACTCTATAAAGATATAAAAAAAAAATTTGTTATGCAATTCAATGTCATAACTGACTCTAAAATTAGTTCAAACTGAAAACTGCATGAAACAATCCAATTTATTAAATACCAAAGAACATAATAATCACATTAGAGTTATATAACATTTCATCCAATATTTAAATGGAACTGCACAGTCAACTAAACTTAACTATCGTGGATAAAACTGAAATCTCCTAAAAATATAGAAATGAACAATATTTAAATTATCTAAAATATTTTATTGAAATGGTGATTTATAGTCTAGCGACCTAATAGGTTCGTCTTACTTTATCTCACTTAATAGACCGTTCCAGCACAATAGCAAGTAAGCCAAGTAAGTAAGAATTTTACTTCTTCCTTGCCTAAGGCGTCCTATCACGGGATAGAAATTAATTAAGTATTTTTTTTAAATCATTTAAAAATGTATAAAATTTTAAAGAACAACAACAAGTGAATTTTAATTAAAAAAAGATCAAATACTTGTGAGGTTAAGTGAGTATTTTAGCTTACTTTGGCTTATCTCACTTGGCATGTATCGGATCAATATTTATATCACATCTATCTCAAATATGAGAATTATTTTTCCATGTATACATATATCTCAAATATGTGAATTATTATTCCATCTATTATTATAATAGATTCTATTTTTAAATATACTACAATTCTAAATGTTATATAAAACACAAGCCTACACAAGCATTTTTTAGAACATTATAATCTTCTTTATCTTTATTATTATTACGCCGTGGTTAATTGGTGATTCGTATTATACTGAATTAATTATCGCCGATAATAAAACTGCATAATAGCTTAACCAAACAAATGATATTCATCTTTTTTTTTTAATATGAAACATGTCACATCATGTTAAACAAAAATTACTCACACATGTTCACATTTTCAGCAACCCTATCACATACATAATTCACCATCACCATCATTTATAATTAAACCTTAATCATACACACACTTGTTAAAAAATCACCATTCACTAGCCACGCATACACACCAAGTGATGATGCCGAACTAGACTGGATGCTGTTTAATTTACCGCATCGCTTCGTATGATCATTACGCAAAAAATAACTAAAATACAATAGAGGCTATATACTGCATGACCCGACAAACTAGATCATTAAAATAATGTTCGGATACCATCGCGTTTTTTCTATTGAAGGTTCTATTTTTATATAAACACAACCCAATTCACACTCTTTCTCTTCGAAGAATAATAAAAATATATTTGTTATTAATAAACGGAAATTTGAATTGAATAAATTATAATAAACCCTTGTTTATAATATTATTGTGTTTACTATATACTGTAATAATATTCCAAAATGTAAACAAATTATAATATGTAGCTTCAGGGGGAGTTAAATTTATATTTACGTATAATGATTCCACTTGTATATTCTTAATTTTTTTTTTCAATCACGTAATCGAATAAAGGGATTAATAGTAGCCGCTAGGTTTAAATTTCAATTATGCTCAAAATAGATCGTTTGAATTCCCTTGAGGAACAATTAATTCAAATTGGGTAAAACTTGAACCTGCTCGACACTTAGGCGATATGATATTCACATCAGAAAATGTAATAACAATTACCAGTGTACATATTTGGAAATAAATACGAATTAAAATAATATTGTTTTAGAAATTTATTGCAACCGCTAGATTAATATGGCGTTTTTCATTTGACAATATATTTTAGCAAACATTTGTAAGGCATTAAATTTGCATATTTACGTTACTTACGTTAATGGTAGTTTTATCAAAATCATATTTATTTTTACGTAGAGTCCAACGATAAAGATTGCACACATGCAAAAGATTAATTAAAATGTTTTATTCTATTGACATTGTAAGGCCAGTGACACACGTTGCGTTTTTCCAGGTCTGAAAACTCGATATAGAATTTCATTAAAAACATAACTCACGTATTTAAATGTAATGCAAGAAATAGTCAGTTTTCAATGTTGTTTATTATCATTTGTACGAGTTTTTCAGATCTGGAAAACCGTGCCGTGTGTAAAGTTATATGGCCTCAATTCATATTGTAAAGCCGATCACATCTATAAAAAACCGTTTATAATATGCTTACTGATTTTGAAATATTTATTGATATCTTAATTAATATTGCATATGAGGAAGCTCTGTTCAAGAAAAATAATAATGATAGCAATCAATTGTTTAAAATCGACTCTCATAACAAAACACAATCCTTATAATATTGCAAAAACTAAAACTAAAATTTAGCTTATTTTTAGCTGACCCTCCAAATAGAGGTCTCAAACTCAAACACTAACCACTGTACCATCTGGGCAGTTTTAAAATTATTTGTGCAACTGATGTTATCTTACAGATTTATTGTATGACATTTATTAATTACTGAATCTATATTGACAAATTTGCTTCAATTTTATTCTTCTGCGGTATTAAAACACATATTTATCTGCAACATGAGTTGAGCAAATACAAATTTGGACATAAAATGCTTGATAACGTAAAACATATTAAAACTAAAAGTTAATCCACATCTTTGTTTACCGGAATACCCAACAGAAATTAATTGATTTTTTTTTTTGTATGTAATGTAAAAATGAATGAAAAAAATGATCATTTTAGTGTAAAAAAAGTCAATAAAAACAAAAAAAAAATCATTAAAAATACTTTATTTCAAAATTATTGTTATATACATACTACCCGCCAAAAGTTAAAAAAAAAACCACCAAAAAACCCAAATTTGATAAATATTTCAGATAATATGTAATTCACACTAAAAAATGATCAAAATTTCAACATTTTACTAAATTAACAGTTTGACCCGATTTCGACAGCATGGCGTTTTTCAAAAATTTTGCTATTTCGAAAGCCCTATAGTAATCGGGTTTGTCAATTTATGATACTTCCCAACAAATTAGCAGAAATATCAGTACAATAGCTCGATTTTGGCGCAGATAAATAAAACAACAAAAACAACGGCGGAGATTACAACGTAGACGTCTTAGAAACACTACAGAACGTAAAAATCGGGCTCGTCGCTCTACCGATTTTCAACAACAAAAGCATTGGAGATTTCTGAAAAAGCTTAACTAACCAAAAAATCTCCGTTCGATCAGTTTACCGGAAAAATCAATAATTTGGTCTCAAGTCGTGCCTTTTCCTTTGTTTGTCGTTAACTCCTCATCAAAAGAGGTCACGTCTGGAATGGTACAATGGGTCGATCAATAAAAACAAATTATTTTTAGCGACAAATCGAGAGTTTGTTTGTATACCCACAATGATTGTAAGATGGTTTGAAGTCGCCGAGTAGAACAAAGAAATTCACAGTTTGCTGGTTTTCAAAAATAAGACTTCATGAAAAGAGTTTATAAAAGTAAGTGTTCATTTCAGCAACATTAAATACAAATCGATAGATTAACACGGTTCTAGAAACAACATTAACGCCCAATCTGAGAAGGTAAAACCCCCTATTTTCCAACAGGATAATGCAAAACCACATACAAGTAGGGTTACTAAAGAACTCCTGAAACTAGCTAATGTTGATTTATTTTCTAGGCTTTCTCGTTCTCCAGACCTATCACTTATTCAACACATATAGAATACAATCGATAGAAGACTGAATCAATTTCAGCCACTACCCCTCCCTCAGTTTCTGAGAAGATTGAGCTACAGGGTCTTTTACTTTGGCGACCAGTATATTACCTTATTGATGTAAAGGTATTACTTTCAGAAAAAAAATACATGCTTTCTAATACTTATGAATTAAAAAAAAATTATAAAAATAACAAATATCATGAGGTAAAAGTATGTAAAAGACATAATAAAGAAAGCCCCCTTATACATAGTCATAAGTGTCAAAATATACAATTTTCTATAACTTATCAACTTAGACACCACCCAAAAGTAGTCTATGTTTTGAAGAGAAAATAGTAGATTCACCGACAAAAAGAAATATCTAACCTTGTAACAATTAAATTAAAAAACTTTAGGTAACCGGTGTAAAAAATAGATGTGTAAAACTGCAATTGTTAATTCTTAGCGATAACTAGCGCCAAAAAGAAAAACGACACAACTCAAAATACCTGTTTTTCAAGAAGTTTGAAGTTTTTTTTTTCAAAAGTTCAAAGCTCTCTATGATGGTCTGTGTATTATCGAAAGCCTATTTCAAAATACCATAATTATTAATAATTATCAGGCTATTCTCTATGCAAAAATTTGTTGACCTATCTTATAAGTATTTCCAAAAAAACAATTTTAATTAAATTGTGTAATAAGTGATGATATTTCTCCAAAATTTTCCCAACATTTTTGTGGAACTTGGTAACATAAACCAGAAATAAAATAAACTAGACTTTGACACCTTTTAAGCAAAAAGAGCATACAATTTTACAATAATGGTGCTATAAACCCCAAAAACCGTTTTTTTACTTGTGTCGTTTTTTTCTTCAAACAAGCAATATGTTCAAAACGGTTGGCAGAATAAATTAATTAAAACATTTTAAAGAACGATAAAATAAAATTCATGGCTATTATAATTAATCATTATTGTTCAAAATGACTACCAATAACTGTAGTACATGCATCAAACATTCGCTGCATTGATTGGCAAACGATTTTAAAAATACTGTTAAGTGTTTCGATGATACAATTGCATTATTAAATTCGTAAACATTTTCAAAAAAAGTTGTAGAAACCAGAAATTTGAAATAACACCAGATAAAAAAAACTCAAAAACATCTGTGAAATAACAGGCCTTTCTAGATTTATCCAAGTATTTGGAAATACACCATTTGCGGCACAAATTAGATAAAATAATTTATTAAATTTTATCTTATAATTTGAAAACTATGCCGTTTTTATGGTAATTATTTGAAGAATGACCCTATTTAGCAAATATTTCGTATGATGAATTGTTCATTGTATAACATTATTTTAATCACAAAACAATAGTGCTTTCTATCTTTTTACATTTCTGTAGACCTATGTCTTTTCAAAATAACTAACCAATTCAACTACAAACAAATTATGATATTAATTAGATTCTCAATAATATATTCAACATTATGTATTTAAATTCAAACAACTTTTTATATTCTCACTAATAACTAAATGGTCTAATGATGATAATAAATATCCATGGACAAGAGCAAACTCATAACTCCCAATAAGGGAGCGTCACCCCTTCACACACCGACTATATTAATTATATGCATATTTCAACAGCAAAATATTCGTAATGTGTCTCCCCGAAGGTGACGCGCGAAAACACACCTAAGTAAGTATGCCCATATTTCATAAGTTACCCCCTTTAAGTTGGTGTCTGATTCACATATATTTACCTGTAAATGATATATTAGAAACCACGCAAACGTCATCTAGATTAATGCTTGGAAGCAGACAGGCGGACGCCAGGACTAAGGAGCGGTTAATTAGGTCACACCAGGGGAGTCCTTTTTACAAAACTCGGGTTTGTTTACATTTATTTGAATTACAATACCGCGATCAATTAGAGGTATACGTGAAGCACATAGTACTATTAATAAAAAAGACTATTACTTAAATTAAATGTGCATTTGAAATTCATTGAAAAAATATAATTCCCATTAATCATTGTTGCGACAATACAGGTGCATTATGAAACATAGGATTCATTAGCAAATAGAATTTCTACATGACAATTAAGCATTGTTTTCTAATAATTTCAATATTATGTCATGTTTTATAAAAAAACTATAGTTTTTATAGGTATGTATTATTAAAGAATATATTCAGAGATTTTACTCACCATATCCTTTTCCAGCTGGGATATTTCCATTCGGCTCTAACCTATCGAGAAATTCGTCGCTGAAGCCGTTATAAGGCAATTTTCCATGATGATGTTCATCGGCTTCTTCCTTCGAGACGGCTGAAAAAAAAAACAACAATTAAAATAAATTCAGCATAGCAAACAAACATTTCCCTACAATATTAAATTTCACTTCCTACTGCTATTTTTAATATCCAGTGATTAATGAATTGTGAAGCAGACTATAAAAACATTTCATAATTAACGCGAATGAAAAGATGCATCGATTGGAATATGAATGATTTTTTTTTACAATCTCTTAAATCCATACATAATGGTAGCTCCATTGAGAATGTTTCCGGTGCTCGGTGAATTTGATCAAAGAGTCTGGTAAAATTTCACCATTACGCTCCTTCTATTTATGCAAGCCACGATTAAAACAGGTGGGGGTTTTAAATGCGGAATGAAATTGTGCAATGTCTAGCAAAAACGTAATTGCATATACACAATAGTATTTTATTTGTGGTACCAAACAACGAACCAGACATTCGGCCGCCAATGTATGCACGGAATGAGTTCGCTCGAATGCCAAATTGTACAAGGACAATTGCCGATTATATTCAAAAGCAATATGTCAAAGAGAATGGAAGTTTATTTCTGTTTTGTTTGAACCTGCACTAATACTTTATTATGAATAGACATAGGACTATAAAGTTATGTGACGTTGCCAACATATTTTAATTTCTAACGTGGTTCGTGAAATAATAATGCAATGTTACATGTATATGTATTGTAATGCCAAGCTAAGATTAAAATAGTAACTACATTGAAAAAGTCTTTTTTTTAATTATTATTCTTAAAATTCAAGTATACTCTCAGTTAAATTATGCTATTAGTGAATTTCCAATATAAAATATTTTTTAATATTAAATTCAATGTTAACAAATGACAAAGTTCACTAAAAAACCAAAAGTTTCGCAAATGAAGGCTTTAAAAACCTGTATATTAACACAAACAATAATGAAAGCCTGAGTAAAACTTAAGCTCAGTATAAAGCAGCAGAGCAAGTGCAACAATAAGAAAAAAATTGCATACTTTTGGAACTATCTATAATTTATTGCATGATTTATAAATATAATTACAGACCAAACTGTAAAAGTGTGTATAAGACACGTTTTCAATATAATCGACGCAAAAAATAGACGTATAGACAATTTTAACAAAACTGTTAGATTATGTTACGAATGCTCACTCCTTGTGTCGATTATTAATAAAAAAATTTATTTCTTTGTAATTATTTTGACTTACTAATGTGTGTGTTTTACAAATTTTTAAAATTAGATCAATAATTATATGTATAATTATAAATCAAGCTATAATTAGAACTATAGCACAAGTACAGAGAAACATTTAACTTCAAATTAAATTAAAGAAGATCGAAAAAATAAACAAAACATGTTGCAAATATGTACAATAGAACAGTCTCAAACAAGCAGAGTTAATAAACAAGTTCACGCAAACAATTTTTATACTTAATCAATCAAACGAGCGAAGTTTTGTATAGACAATTCTGGCTCAGAATTGAATTTTGTATAAAAATCCATTTGCATTCAATTTCTATTTAAATCACATCATTGAAGGAATTTTGTTACTGATAAACAATAATATCTTAAGATGAGCTTATCAAGGTCGCATAAAATCTACTAAGACTCGTAGTCCACTAGAGCAACTGCATAAACTTTTATCAATCAAAACCCATTAGAGGCGTAGCAAAAAAAAGTCGCCATAAGAATCAATCTATTTTATAATGTTCCTAGATGGGTCCACAAAGAAGCAAGACAGTGTTTACAGCGCACTGACACCGCTTCAATTGTGGAATCGGTTAGGGTGTCTAGGGAAACAGAGATATCATCACTCATATCAAACCCAAATCCGGACCAGGTGAATTGTATTCCAAACAAAGCATTGAGAGCATTTTCTCACAAGGCTGTAATGTTCCTCACAAACATTACGACTGCAATACTTAAGACGTCTCATCTTCAGTCTTCATAGAAAATATCTAATGTCATTCCTATCCCAAATGTTAAAAAGAATAGACATCTAGGAATCTAGATCGAAAACTAACTTTCGGATTACACATATCGTCCATTTTGGATATCAAGATGACGAGCAATATGTACTCCACTGCTGCAAAAAGACAGCAATATGACTACTAGTTACAAGTTGCAATTGTTCAAAACATTCGCCCAATACTGACAATACTGACATACGTATGTGTAAAGATAGAATTGAGTCAAAACGTAATACTTTCAGATTTTCCACTTCTACATTTCATTTATTGTGCCTTTTACGGCTATTTTACATCGTCACAGTAAGTCTACGACTTGTTAAAAAGGGTTTGATGGGGACCAACAGCTTATTAGGTAACTTCCGAACCACCCTAGTAGATAAAGAACAAGTTATTCAGTCATATTTCGGGGATCAAACCCCGTACTGCTCGCATGATATGTAAGGGCTCTACCATTGAGGTATCACAACATTTACATACATTACACAAGCTAAAATTTTGTTTTTCAGTTTTATCATTATCGTGCAGTTTGATTTTTTTAACCGGTTTATCGACAAATGAAATAAGCTTATAAAATAATTATTGATACAGTACATGAATAATGTAATTTTTCAGTATTCCCGTATATGTTTTGAATCCTGAATTAGTAAAATGTTATATATTATAACTAATCTTTAAAGTATAGTATTCTATAATGATATAACACCTCTTCAAACAATATAATCCCTTTTAATATTCAAATTTAATTAAAACATTAATAATAATATAATAATATAACTTGACAGATGCTTATGCAATCGTTAATAGTTGCATAGTGCATAAAGTAGAATGCAGCTATTAAACAATCCAGAATATCAGCTTTTCCATATTACTTTACGAACAAAAAGTCGTCGATCATAATTGCATTGTATGTAAATTTCACGGAAAAAATTTGTTTATATAACCCTACTTATATATTCATCACATTTGTATCATTTTTCTTTTGTTCCATTAAATTGATAAATCTCGTGGCGAACTTGATAAATGTCTGCAATATTTCAATATCGAAATTACCGCCGTTGCTTTGTTATTCGATATTGAGTGGAATCTGTCATTGTTGAAAAATGTTTATCAAAAAAGTTATGATTTATAACAGCTTGATAGATGCCAATGCGCATAATTAATTATAAAAAATAAAAATTTAAAAATTCTTATATTCATGTCTATTTCTAAAATGTCGCTTTATATGTAGATACGGTTCTCTTTGTGTTATGAAAACAAATTCCTGTGTGTTTTCAAAAGCTGTTTGAAATTCAAAGTGAGGGGATAATATTCCGTCCCTTCTTTTCGAGTATCAATTTCCTGCAACAAAGCAGCACATTCAAATAGAGTTTTATCACATGTATTAACATAAGATTCGTACCGGAGTAAGATAGTAAAGTTAATCTGTGCATTGCACTGCGCCGAAACTTTTTTCTCATGTGTATCCCGCCGTCCTTCTGAATGTTTCATAGAGTAGTATCTGTATTCCAACCGTAGTGGGCGCGTCAGTCATGACCTATATATGAACGGATTCCGGGCGCCGAGTCCTGAGTCCGGAGTCCTGGTTCTGTTGGTTCGGCTCAGGGCTGTGACCCCGTTATCGATCCGTCCCACTAAGTGATAACGACACACTGACTCTATGTACCCAAGAAACGGTGTAATAAATACATAAAATGGGACATTTCCACTCCGTCGGATTAGGATATACTGTGTTTAAAACTTCCACCAACATTTTCCCCAAGAAATACAAAATAAGCTTCACTTTAAGGATTGATACCCTTAAAATTTTACAAGTAAAACAATTAATAATAATAAGTCTTAAAAAAATATAAACAATACCATACTGCTGTCATTAGCATAAATTCAAGTTATTGCGCGAGTACTCACATCGAGTGGATGTCAACTGCAGGAGGGTTGCAGAATGAAACAAAAATGAATGGCTTTATTTAGTCGAGTGTCATGTTTTTAACACGACTCATTTCTGTTTTGGTGTGTTAAATACACACAATCCGTAGTCCCCTTGACTATGACACGGGATCGGTGCTTTTCACAATATCGCAGTTTAAAATTCATTCTCTTTATTATGAAAGACTAACCGTTCGGGGCAGAATTTAATCAAGCGTTCACCAGCATTTAGAACTCATCTGCATAAAATAATAATAAATTTTAATTTCCTTCATAGCCCATTTGGTATTCAGATTTGAGCTTACATAATAGCAACCCACATGACAAATTTGTCAATATATGTAATAATACTATAGGTTTATAAACGTTAGTATATTATATATGTATTAGAATCACAGTAAGTTTGTGAGTAAAACAAATGAAAAGATGGATTTCCTAGGCAATCGCAAATAACTTGCTCAAATAGAAATTAAAGCCGCACCTGCAGAGAACCACCGCATTATGCAAATGGATGCTTATAATTCATCCTACGTCGAGTTCAACTCCCATGTGAACTGGAGATATAAAATTATCAGATTGGATAATGAGTAATTTGGTTTGGTTAAGTAGTTATTAATTTAATGAGACACGGAAATTTATGTATGTAGGTGTAATGAACGGAGGCATAAGTTTTCATGTCTAATTAAATTTTATTGGTATATCTTCTTTCTTTTTGATGCCAATAATAATAACAACAACTTTCACACATCATTATTCTAATGTAATTATCAAATGCAATAACTTGTTCATATTGTAACGACTTTACAATAATAAATAAAAAATAAAATTAACTAACACAAAAAACCTTGTTGAATTTGATGCTAATTATTATTGCAAAAAACAAATTTTGCAACATTTGCAGCAAAATGGATGCCTTTATGTTTTAATAGAACATATATTATTTATTGTTAAAAATAATGTAAAGGAAAAACAATTTATGCAATATTTTAATTGCCACTATGCACCTGTTAAGTAAACACTCCAATTTCTATAATTGGCCGTTGATTTTTATAAAATATAACCTTCAGCAATTGAGCTTATTTTCAGTTGAATGGGTATATATTTGATGAAAATCCACTTGAACAAAACTTTTATCCAGAATAACTTTATTTTAATATGTAAGATATCGTGTATAGTGTGAAATGTAAGATTTGATCTGACCTGAATTCGATTTATTTGATTCTTAAATTAATATATTGATTTAATAATTTAGTAATTACAAATTTATTGAATGTGTTGCTTTAGTATTGAAGTATAAAATCAATAAGCCCAAAAAATCTATTTTTCTGCATATTCCCACCGATACAATACTTAATTTAAAAAAAAATTAAATGTTTGTCTTCCGTTATTCTTACCCACGGTATAATATATATATTATACCCATCAAGTAGAATGAAAACAGAAAGCGGATATTGTGGCTGTTATTTATATTATGCGTTGGAAGCAACTTTAGTGAATTTTGAGTATGAAATTTATATTTACAATATTATTTGAAAGATTTATTTATTATTGTTTATATTTGGTTTATTTTTATTAAGACTATAAGTTATTTATTCAAGTCAGAATTCATTAACATAGTTATTACTTTCTTATAATTCCTATTAACTTTCAAACTTATTACAGATATTGTGAAATATTAAGTAATCATTTTTCTAAAAAAGTATTTCTGCATTGTATACATTTTTCTATTGCTATGTAGCTGAAATAGTCAGAATAATGCCTCACGAGAGTGAAGCAAGCGACTAGTCTACAAATCGTATTCGTTGCCAACTTACTAAATTTTCTGCTAAATCTAGAAGAACTCGCTAACTTTTAGATACATATATGATGTTATTATTATCCAGATGCCAAATTAGAACAAATCCCAATAATTTAAGTTACCGGATCTGAACAGAAGCATATACGCTGTTGTCAACCAGTGTTACAATTTTGGCTAATTACTTTATTAATCAATCGATCAAAAGTAGAGGGTTATGATGTAGATATCTGTTTCTTTAAAAAAAAATTCAGTTGTTTTTGCACCACGCATCTTTCAATGATAACGGCATTTATTATTGATCATTTCATTTATTTGATTGTTTTGTAACAAAAAAGGTATCACTGCTAGATCATCTGTAATTTTCATCACCCATCAACGAAATGTTCATAAAGTCGGACGTAGTATGGATTCCTGTGGGACAACGTAGGTTAGTCGTACTACGGGATAGTGTTATATTATACCAACTAAAACTTCCCATAAGAAATCCCATCTCCGCTCTAACGCAATCATTATTGTTGCATCATTTTCATCTGCTCTCTCCTATAGATTTCAATGCAGTTCATCCAGTTTTTTTTTCTCCTTGCCAAATGTACCATATTAAATGCATTTTTGATGTCTAGAGTAATCTAGCTTTCTCCAATCGTTCCAATGTTTGCAGTCTTGAGTTTCATCTTCAATAATCTACTCAAATACTCTTTGCATCGGGTTTTGTGGGATGACCGTTAAGTAAAATTAAATATGTAGTTTTCAACGTTTTCTATTAGTCTCCAGGCTTTTATTTGTTTAATACCTTCATTCCAGAATGGGACACTTCGGCGCCGCCGTTTCAGCGTGGCCATTTCGGCGCGGCGGATTAGGCGCAAGGACACCTCGGCGCTGGCCATTTCAGCACCAGCCGGTTCGGCTCCAAAACTTTTCAAATAAAACAAAAGTATATATATATATATATATATATATATGGGTAATTCTATTACTTTTCGACTAATTTGAAAAAGTCGTCCTCTTTGATTTAGCTCAAATTTTCAGGAATCAAAATATGGATGAAAAAATGAGATTCCCAAAATTTTGAACCTTAGAATATCGCCTGTTCAAAATGACACACACTTGAAGGTCAGAAATTTTACAATAAAACGTTTTTTTTTTTAGCTTATTTTGTATCTTAATTTTTGGGCTTTTGAAAAAAGATAAAAAGGTTTGCGATGGCTCAAATTATTCCTTATTACATGTACTTTAAAACCCATATTTTTATGTTTAATATTGTGGCAGTTATTTTTATATTTTAAGCTTCAAACATTATTCCAAAAAAAAACGTAAATTTAGCAAAATCGCAAAATTTTGTTTTCTTTAAACCGTTCTAACTTTGTCAAATCTTAACAAAATTTGATCCACGAGGTCTAGATTTCTTCGTGATTAATCTCTTTTTAAAGTGATCACACAAGACTTATAGAATTAATACGTATACACCACTATTTTGATGTAGGAAGTTGCACATGCTTTTGCTATCTTCAAAACTTGTAATTTTTAGGTCCCGAAAAAGCTCTCTAAAAAGAGATTAAACACGAAGAAATCTAGACTTCGTGGATCAAATTTTGTTAAGATTTGACAAAGTTAAAACGGTTTAAAGAATACAAAATTTTGCGATTTTGCCAAATTTGCGTTTTTTTTGGAATAATGTTTGAAGCTTAATATATCAAAATGACTGCCACAACATTAAACATAAAAATATGGGTTTTAAAGTTACAAGTACTTTAAAACCCATATTTATATAAGGAATAATTTAAGCCATTGTGAACCTTTTTATCTTTTTCCAGAAGCCCAAAAACTGAGATACAAAATAAGCTAAAAAAGACGTTTTATTGTAAAATTTTTGACTTTCAAATGTGTGTCATTTTGAACAGGCAATATTCTAAGGTCAAAAATGTAAAAAATCTCATTTTTTTCATCCATATTTTGATCCCTGAAAATTTGAGCAAAATCAAAAAAGTCGACTTTTTTAAATCGGTCGAAAAGAAATGGAATTACCCATATACATTATAATAAAAATTGATTTGTTATATGAGACATAACAAATAATATATCATAAATAAAATATAAAATACATATAAATTACATAACATATCAAACAGAAATTACAAATAAAAAACATAATATACATATTATGTACGTACATACATATTTAAATTGTCAAATATACAATATGTATTATAATAAGTAAACACAATTTTGGCCCGCAAATAATTTATGGGTGGTTAATTATCACTTTTTAATGATATGCAATAACCTGAAAAGTATAAAGAATAATATCTATTAAAATAAATTAAAAAAAATATAAAATGTTAAAAAACACCAAATAATTTTTTATGATTACAATATATATGTATATACTTGTTTTATTTCAAAAGTTCTGGCGCCGAAACGGCCGGCGCCGATGTGTCCCCGCGCCGAATTGGACGCGCCGAAGTGTACTAGACCCCTTCATTCAGTGTCTCTGTGCATATCAAATAAGGTAGATTTTTACCGCAAACAGTGGTTGATCAGATAAAGTTATTAATTAATAATAATCCTAGTTTTAACTAGAAATATAAAAAAAAACAAGTGTGGCATGACATCAATAATAATTTTTTTTCTGCTGCTAAAATAAAATGCGTCAAATAGTTTGAGAATAGTGATAAATTAGTGATAAATTCTTATTGAAATGTTTAGTACAAACTGTGCATTGCTGTAAAAATTTGATTAATTAAGAATTGACTAGACTATAATTAATAGAAGCAATTAAATATGTTTTCAAATTTTGGTTGTTCTTTAACTCTCTTTAACATATATTATCACGATAGAAAGATGAATGTTACTCTAGGTCTAAATATAAAATTTATATTAAAATCAAAATCAAAATCACTGTGTATTGGTTTAGTTGATATTAAATTAATAAAATTATAATAATTTAATATCAGATAGAAGTACGTGTAATTACTAAGACATAACTGATTTATATTGTAGCATATTGCAGTCACAATAACAATTGAATTATAAACATATCACAAAATTTATATCCAGATTAATAATACACTATGTTCCCATCAGACTATATAAATGTGGCTATCACACCTTGTTTGTACTTTTGAAGCGTACAAAAAACGAAGCTGATATATAATTCAGAAACTCGCAAGACATTGAGGACTCTTATCAAATTAGGAAGTAGTTCGTACGGATTAGAAAGCACAATAAACTAATACATCAACAAAATTGCCTTCGTCATAGACCAAATCCCTACGGTATGAATATAAACTTTATGACAGACGTACCAATAAGCCAGAATAAGAAAAAGTATATGTGAAAAACAAAAACTCAATGCAAGTGAAAAATCACGCTGATATGTCAGCGTCACGGCAGATTGTGTATGATTTCGAGATTTATAATAAAAATGCAAATTGTGTAATAAAGTTATAGCAGTACATAGTAGAATATTATATTATGTGAGGGATTTTTTTATTCCATTTTTAATTTATATTTAATGTGCGCACGATTGGTATATAGAGAAAAATAAATGAAACCCCCTTGTGTTATCTGGAGAAATGAAACTATGAGTTTCTACAAAAGTTTCACTACTAACGACTGTGGGAGATACACAAAAGCTTTAATAGTAAAGTATCTTGCTTTATTCGATCCGCTGGTTCCATACAATATCGAAAAGTTTTGTTGTAATTGATTTCGAATAATCGGAATTATTCTTGTAAACTTTTTAAAAGGTTTTATTTATCGAACGAATAAACATTTTTACTCGTAAAAATAATTGACTACAGTATTTTCTATTATAGATAAAAACTATGAGAACACGATTTAAAAATATGGCTCCATAATGACCGTGATGAAGTCAACCCAGAACTATGTTAATAAGCTATTATGTAATGAAATTACGATTTTAATGAGAAATATATACATATATAATAAATTTAATACCACAACTCTTTAAATATGATGCAATCTTATCTATAACTAAAGAAAGTACTCCTAAAGCCATAACCAGTTCCAATGATAATTCAGTTTCCTCTATATTTCTCCTAAATTGTAGGTAGTCTGTTAGTTCTGTTTTCATCTTTGCTGCACAAATTGATTTTAATTAATTTATTAATTAAAATATATTTTTTATTGTTTTTAACACTTTTGTAAAGAAAACACACTGCACATCGACAAAGTTAAAGTAGCGACTGAGTGCTATACAAAATATATAGATGCCAATATCATGTGATTGTAGAATGTGTTGAAAGGATGCCAAAATAATAACTACGTTGTTTGGAAAACTCGATTTGGCGCCATATTATGTGAAATTTTATTATTTATTATATTATTTTGCACAACACTAAACTATTTAATAAATGAGATACAAACAATAAAATCAAACATATCTATACTCTTAACGTCAATATTAATTATCAATTAACACACATACTAATTTTTTTTTTTTCAATTAAAATCGTAATAATTATAAAATAAATTAAACATCACACCACCCATAGCAAGAACAACACTTGCAATATTTAATTACAAATTATTTAAGTCAGACCAATGCAAATAAATAATTTGAGTTGTCACTAACAACTTATTTATATTTTCACACGATCGATTAAAATATAGAAACAAAAAAACCACAAAATATAAAATTCGTGTCGCTAGTATTACCCCAAGTAGGAAAGAGAACGTTTGCATTAAATTTAAAGCGTTCTTTAAACAGACAAAGCCATTAGAAGATAATTTCAACAACAAAAAAATTAAATAATCATGATCCATAAATTTTGACTGAAAATCTGATTCGCATTCAGATGTTAATTTTATTATTGTTTGATATGATACATTTCTATAAATATTAATGAAACATTAACATTTATCGTGCGTGTATGAGATATATTTAATAACATTTTCAATTCCCATGTCAATCTCTAAAAATATATAAGATATTCCGAAACGTATAGTGAAATAAATTTGAAATCCGTCAGAGTTCCACCATTTCGCACATCCATTCAATCACATCTCAATTCAACTCCGTCGCACACATACACGTAGACAACGCACAAAAGGAGTAAAATGGCTAGAGTTCGTTTCGGGTTATCAGAAACGTTTCTGGCGTCTGGGAATTGCTGATAATTTGTTACAACAAAACAACCGGGGAAGGATTCATAACGTTTGTACTATTTATTATGAAAAGTGCGGTAAAGTGCTTTTGTATTCGGCAGGTTGATACTAATTTAACAGCTCCTTATGCGTGTGCAAGACACTCGAAATATGATTTCGTTGTCGAGCGCCTCTTCTACACAAATGCTGCTAAACAATAACATAGGGGACGACACTAAGCTTACTAAGGCTTTTGTTCTTGTTATTACCACCGACTCTATTCCGGAGATGCAAATCTTATGATTACTTTTCCTTCAAACACTTTACATTTGGTATTGTAATACTAAGAACTTAAGTAGGATTATAGAAATGTCAGGTTTAATATTAATCACTTTCCTGTTTGTCTCATTTGTGTTTCGCAAGATTTTTCTTTGTTCAATTTATATGTACCACTAAATGATTATACAATTAAATCATATTATCGTTAAAGAATATTGCATTCTTTTAAGAAATAGCTGTAATAATAAAAATTTATTTTAGAATTATGGAAATATTAATATTGACAAACTGCACACGCATGCTTAAGTATTGCATTGTAACTTATTTATTAAAATAATAAAGTTATTAACATTTAAAACATACATAAACTCCTTTTATTCATTCGGGCTTTATTATAACGCAAAATGAGAAAATTTATGATTGATAAAATTATTCAATCAGTGTAGTTTTTACATTGCAAGTTTTAATCGGCAATATTATGTAATGTACTACTACAAAATGTATTGATGAGTTAAATAAGCAATATATTTTATGGACCGGTTTATTAATCTGTTCAGTAAGGTATTGATTAATTACATGTTCAGTAAACTTATAGGTCTCTTATTTATAAGAAATTTAGGTGTAGTCATCCCGGTTTATAATAATAATACGTTTATTTCGTGCCTTTCGACCTTGAAAGTTACATCACATTTACAAATATATCTATAATTCCCCAAAACAATAAATCATAACCCTTCTAAACTAACACAATTAAAAATGTTTGCCACTTTGTTTATCTACTTCTTTTCTTCTATTTTTAATTGCCCTCATTCATTCTATCAGTCTTCCGTCTCCTTTAAATATTTCATTTTATCCATCTGCTCTTTTCTCATCTCTTTACACTTTTTTACATATGTTTCCTTAGTGTCCTTAGTTTCCTTAGTCTTTCCGCACATTCTACACACTTTCAAACCCTCTTCCACCAAAAATTATGTCGCTCGCTATTCATTGCCACATCTGAACCTAGCAATCATCTTTTTATCATCTTTACTATATATAATATGTCCATAATTTGCGTTGTACCTAGACTCTTTCACTCATATTCTCCTTTCTTGATTTACCTCCGCAATACCTTGCCCATTCCATTTCCTCCACTTCTTTTCTTCCACCCCCCGTTCAGAATACCATCATTTTTGTCTACATTAACTTCTAAAACAATTTTTTTCTAAAATATCTTCTTCTTCTTCTAAACTTTTCATTTCTTTCATTTCCTTTAATTCTTTTGCAACTATTACCATGCATATGCTAACAACCACACTTCTCTATATACTTATATCCCTGCTTGAGCCAACCTCAGTTTCTCTTCTACATCTGCTATCCAAGTAACAAACAAAGTGGTACTTAATGGGCAGCCCTGTCTAACTCCTTTACTTGCCTAAAACCTTTCCCTCAATTTGCGTTAACTCTTTTGTTTGCTGTCTCCTCATACACTTCTTCCATTCTTGTAACCAGCTGCTAGCTAATTCCTCTCTCTCTCTCTCTCTCTCATACACTTCCATAGTTTCTCTCTATCCACACTATCAAATATATACTTTTCCCCATTTCTCTGCTAATTCTTTTCGGCCATATATATGGTGTAGAATATATACGTTATCCATAGTAACTCTTCCCTTCCTAAAACCAGCTTGCTCGTCTGGAATTATCTCATTCACACCCAGTTCTTCAATCAACTTTTCTTCTAATACTCCCCTGTAGTTATTTCCTTGATTTTTGCTTCCATTCTTGTGTATCGGGCATACAAGACCTCTCCATTGACTGGCGTTTGTCTTTCTAGTTTTTCTTCTTTTTTCTTTTTTACGATTTATGTATTATAGTTGACGTGTAAATAGAAGAAAAGAGCCAAGAATTAAAGCTTGCAGAACATCTTATTTGATATGTATAAAACTTGATTATTTAATGAACAAAGTCGATTGTTCAAGACCAATATATTTTAGTATGACATTTAAAGTTTTATGCGTGACCGTATCGAAGGCTTTATTAAAGTCAAGTAGTACCAAAATGGTTACTAATTTATTATCTGAAGCCAAACAAACTTGATCAGTATTTATTAATAAAGCTGTTTACAACTGTCCTCCTTCTAAATACTGATCATACCCATTCATTGATGATAATTTGATTTCAAATATAAATTTTCTAATTGTGTACTCTTCTACAAGTTTAAAATTAAACAAAATAGCAGATGGGTGATTGTTATTTAGAAAAACTAGTAGCCCTAGTTCATTTTTAAAAAATTAATTTGATCTATTGTTCTAATAAACTATTATTACATTACAAGACTATATAACTAATACTATACAAATATAAAGATAAAATTTTTTCATAAAAATAATAAACATAGTTTTGCTGCATCTATAGTGTACTAACACGAAGTGAAATTAAATACTAAGCTTGAGAACTATTGTTATAATAAACAGGGTAAATTAAATTTGCAAAAAAATTTATGTAACATCATGAATTAAAGCAGCGTTTACATAATGCTAGTTGACTAGAGCTAGTCAACTAGACTAATACTCAATACATTCCATAAATACAAAAATTAAAGTTGTATGAAAATATCAATTATACATTTTCGGTTGAGTGATATTATATTTGAAGTATTATTATAAAGTACCCGCAATGTATAGGAAAAGTATGCCATGCAAAAGAAATATAATAATAAAAATAAATGTAGGAAACAAATTCACAAAAGGCCTGATATTTATAAATATTGTGTCCATAATAAAAGGTTGGTACACTCGTATTCACTTTATTTTATTTTGATTATGTGGCCGCCTTTGTGTGCTTTGAGGGCGCTGGAGCGCGCTACATTTGTCAAAGCCTAATGGAAACTGCAAACCATTCCACAGCAATTGATTTCAACCGCAATTCCAAGTTCCTTGCAGGAATATTCCCGAGCGAACGGCAAGGATCAAGCCGAGAAAACTATTTTGCCGCCATAGAAGTTTCGTCCCGGTTGTAAAACTAAAGTGGCAACTAACCCTTTTTAACAAACTCATTTCCAACAGGTCTTAACATTTATCTTCGTGGTAAAGTAAATATTTATCCCTAATTAGGTACTTAAATAAATAAATCATTAACTATAAAAAAAAACCTTTCATTGAAATGAAATGCATTAAGTATTCATGCGTCATAGCAAATAATCCGAGAAAATTACAATAATATCGATCAGTTTTACATTTAGAACTAAAATTATTCTTTAACAAAAAATATATCCCTGCGTTATTGAATTTGTTGTAAATTGTGAATGATTGGAAAGGGCTATTGGATGGAGTCCGTGTCGAGAATAGGTTCTTCTATAGGATATAAGGCCCAATAACTTAATCCTGGTGCAAGGATAATGGTCCATTACACGGCCATCGCACCCTAACTCGTTGGGCGATCCTTGCCGTGGGGGTAGTTTCACTGTGTGCTACTCGATTATCATCCCTTTAATCCACGTCATACACCTCGTCATTTGAAATTATAACCGGAAGCAAATCAAATAAATAGATATCAAATACATTATCACTTTTTTGGGTTAATGTTTTAATGGGGGCGTTAATTTGCAACGATGTAAATTATACACCTGCATGTAATTCATTCCATAACTTAAATTAATTTCAAAAGCCATTACTATGCATGAAATTAAGCCATCTATTCTCAGCATGCGAAATAAATAAATGTTACACCAATTTGTTCTATTTTTGCGAAAAAATCTCATTCCGGCAGTGATGGCGTACGTGCCAATGGAAATATCATGAAGAGCAAATCCCTAGTGCACGTGCTCATCTCGAGTATTGCTCTCATCTATGATGTCCACGTGTAAGTGTAGACACTGCTACACAATAACAGGAATATACTTTTCTTTTATTTCATTTTTTCGTTCGTTTCAAGGGTTTATTTAAATTCAGATATTCATGGACTTGCAATATTCACTTCCTTAGTTTTAGATTTATGGTTGATTCTTTTCCTCATAAAATTTGTTTTATTTACAGAGATTTGATATATTAAAATTGAAAGAGAAACTATGTAAGTATGAATTTAAATATAAGCTTTTATTAATTTAAAAAATAATTGTATTATATTTATTATAGCTGATTTTACTATTATTTATTATTTTATTTCTTTGTATTATCTTACATTTACCGCATCATTTATCATAAGCAGCAACCGGCAAAAGCTAAAACGATTTGTCTTCTAAAGTATAATGCCGGAAAAGTGGTTACAAAACGAGCAAGTGCACGTCTATAAAGCCACATTTGTTTTATAGTCTGGCGCTTGTAGTCTTGTGACTACTTTATTTTAAGGATTATTAAAAATAAATCGTCGATGCAAATTGTACGCATCCTCCCTTCAATTCTCATTTCAACTCCCAATTAATTTTGCGAATATATTTCTATAGCGTATATAATAAACTGTACACGAAAATAACTTGGGGAAATATTAATGGCTTTCTTATGAAAACTAAAAACAAAGTTTTCTTTGAATTTTAATAACATCGTTATGCCCTCCTCCCTTGTTATTTCCTCCGGGAAGATGTACGGCTTGTATAAAATATTTTTGTTCGCATCCAAACGGAAAGTAGACCATTAAGATATGGCGGTTAGGAAAGCGATGTAAAACAAGTACGAATGCCTCATTATAACTATAATGAATGGTTAATTTTATCTATAACTTCGTCTTTGTTAAATGCTTTAAAGTGGTAATATATTATTTTCAACAACCGAACAATTAATATTAATTTTTTTGAATTATATGGTTCGAAAATATTTAAGGTAATAATACAATAAGTTTTTAATACAAAAGATGTTACTTAAAAACATACATACGAAGTTTGTTGAACTGCATTCAAATAAATTAAAGTAATAACATTTTCTTATCTAATAAATTATACTTAATGCAGAAAGTTGCGTTAGTGAATGGCGCAAAGCCAAATACTTATTTTACACAAAACGATAAAACTTAATAAAAATAGAAAATAACCAATTGTTTCATCTTTGCTTATAAATCTTTTAATAATCACAATTGTTTAAACCACTCATGTTTGAGTAGTTTTTATCTTTTTTTTTATATATCTTCAAATTTACTTACTCTATGGCCAGAAAAACTAAGACTACCAGAAAGCAATACATTTATTATTACAAATCCTGCATTAATGCATAATTTACAATTTTAATTCCCATTGTTGATATACTAGGTAGTATTTATTTTAATATATTTATTTTTACAGTTTTATGTAAATTATTTATTTATTTTTTTAAATTATCTATGATGAAGCGGACATCATTTTAATTTATACACTCCTGTGATCTTAATTAATAAATTATTATATCTTTTGCCTCAATTAAACTAAAAAAAAAAAACCACATGCAACAACAAATTAGGAAGACAATGTCCCTATTTTAGATATGTTGGTGGTCTGAAAGTTTTCGTTTTTGTCCACGATTGACACACGACCGTACGATTCCCAATCAATTCCTAATTAAAAATGTCATTAACATATATGTCCTGTGCAGCAAAGTTCAATAATCCCAGATGACAAAAGTGTCCACCAAACTATAACTTTCAGACCAACATGGTCTAAAGTTCTCAGCCCATCAAAACCCATTATTTGTTTCCTTGGCCGAACGAATTATAAAAGCCGATGTCTATCTGTTTCGGCCCTAAAATGCGAGGAAAAACGACAACTTTGAAACTTTTGCGGCACTTGATTGGCTGTAACTCACAATTTCACATGATGACGTCACACCTTAAATCTGACAATATTGACAGATTATAATAAACTTTGCAATTTTCTAAAATAATGTTTTTATTTGGGGCAAGCAAAACAATATTGAGTTTAACTCGTGTAAAATTAGCACTTACTCGCTTCGCTTCTTCGTGCTGCTACAGCCTATTTTCGGCCGTTGATACACTATATACTATAGTGTTTAAACTCCAAACGCTAATTAATAGTTATATAGTTAATACAATTACATAATACACTGCAAAATACATCGCGCTTATATAAATCCATAAAATGATAAAAATCTGAAATCAACATTGTTTACTAATTTTTCCCATTCCTCTTTTTAATCTGCTAAAAAGTATGAAAATTTTTCCATACATAAACAAACATTCGTGACCGTGCCAAAAAAGTCCGACAGATCAAACTACTTACGGACAAAAAACAAGCAGTGAGTTAATATATTTTAACAAATTCCCCTAGTGAAATCCTGAAACTGCTACAAGGCGCATCCCCAGATGGCGGATAAAAAATGCCTCTCAGATATGAATGCTAGGAATAAAATAAAATAGTTCCCGCAGATCAAACAGGTATGTAGCGTCTGAATCCAGAATGAGCAGTCAAATAACGTCTGTACCCAGAAGAAGAGCCAGCGTGGTATTTTAATAAACCTTTGTTTTTTACATATAAAAACGTCGAATTTAAATGAAATCCAAAATAAACAAAAACCCACCAAAACAATAATCCATCTAGTAACATACAAACAACATCAGAACAATAAAAAATCTGAAAAACCTTATCAAACTAGAAAAACTTATCCAAATTAAATTGAACAACATAGGCCAGTGCAAAACAAGACTACCAATAGAAAAAACCACTGTGTTCAGAATCAGGCCACACACCAAAATAACATCAACAGAACCAGATAAAGAAGCGTGGCAACCCTGGTTATCAAAAAAATATTGCATCTAACAACTAAACTCCATTCCATCTGGAAAAGAATTATCTACAAAACAATCAAATTAAACAAAAGATACAGCGCACAGCTCTTTCAGGGATACGCACCCACAAGTACATCAAAGTACAAAGAAAAAAAAAAACATTCTTCAAAAACATATCCAAAAAAATAGAATAATAAAAATGCTAATACAAAATCATCAGTAGCGACCTAAATTCCAAGATTGGCCAGAGAACAGAGAACAAAACAGATCCTAAGAATATTGAAAACTTTGGTTTAGGCAAAAAAAAACAACTGAAAGACATGCTATTCAAACTACTTAAACAAAGAAAATTTCTTAAAAAAAAAGAAATGAACATGAGTAAGTCCGAACGGAAAAACAAAGAACAAAATCGACTACATACTGGCAAACAATAAGAAACTCTGCACAATTGTTTCAGTGCTAAATCGGTTCGATACAGGAAGCGACCACAGGCTAGTAAGAGCAACATTTAAATTCAACTTGAAGATCGAAAGAAACAAAACAAATTAACAAAGACAAGTTTCCCACCCTCAAAAAAACTAGATTAAAAAAATACAAAAAAAAACTAAGAATAAATTAGGGTCAATTAAGTAGTACAATAAAGATAAACAAAATAATAAAAAAAACACCATGGATATGGCGCAAAAAAGATCGCTAATTACAAATAGAACATTAAAGCTTATAGAAGGAGGAAAACGGCAAACACAACAGAGTACTGAGAGCTGACTAAATTAATCAGCAGAAGAGTTAGAAAACATATCCAAACACATAACACGGAAATAATCAAACAAACCATAGAAGACAACTCTTCCAACATGAAAGTCATAAAATCAAAACTCTACACAGGCAAACATAAGATTACAAAATTGAAGAATCAACAAAATCACCAACAAAAAAGACTTTGTGAATTCATTATGATTTTAATTAATGTAGAAACAGTACCAAACAGTTAGAAAAAATAATATATGCGGAAATTTCACATTTTATCATACATTTACAACTACGAGTAGAACTATGTATAACAATTGTTATTTTAGAAAAATAAAAAAAATGTCTTCAAGTTTAAAAATATTTCAACAAAAAAAAAATTACAATTTCATTTAAAAATTTAATAGACAAAAATAGAAAGTTTTGGATTTTCATTTATTTCATTAGACTGGAAATGTCATTCATGTCAATGTCAGACATGTTGCAAAAAACCGGTTAAAAAAAAGTTAAATTTCGTAGTTTTGTGACAGTCCTTAAACCCGAAACCCCAGGGTCATACATATAATTCAATAATAATTTTTTTTACTAGTACATTAAAAATGATCTATGTTTTGTCAAAGTATTTTAATCAAATTATATTTGCAAACAGCATTAAACTGCACGAAAAGTACCCAAAAACGCATTTATTTCTTCTACGAGATGTCAATATATTTTTTAGCTACTTCTAACTATAATTTGACAAGATATATGAAACATATGTATTTTTCTGTACAAATTAAATAAACAATTACTTTGCTTACAGTAAAACAATAATCGCCTAATTTGTATTTAATAGCAGAATATAAAAAAATGATATGCATATTTCGACTATTTTTAGGCTTTGTTGCATATTTTTAGAAAAATATTGCTAAATCAAGAAACCGTTTTCAGTTAATTATTTCAATAAAATAATAATATTAACAATAAATAATAATCATATTAATAATTTTATTATAATTTAAATAATAAAATTATAGAAATCGAGACAAGCCGGTTACTGGCGATTAAAGTCAACATTGTCATGGTAGTGTATTCAAATAGTTTTGTTACCATTGTGTTAAAAATAATTCATTTTGATTTGTTGTTATATCCTTTTTTATTGATTTAAAAATGAATTATTTTGGAGATAGGATAAAATAATAATTAAACTATTTGCTTATAGCATGTGGTTTTTTTAATAGCTAACATTTCGGTAGCGTTGCTGCCTTCCTCAGAGCTAAAAACAAACATTACATTGTATAAGACAGTTAAAATAAATATAAAATTGTGATGACAATGTCAAGGACACTACTAATAAACAAATTAAAAAAACATATATCTAAACACAAAAACAGTTATATCACTATAATTTACCTTTAAAACTAATTGCTAAAACAAACTTGCACATACACTTTAAAAACACTCTTCATAAGATTGATTGTTTTGTTTACAATTTCGTATGTTGTAGTGGTTGCATACATTAAATTTGCTATTTGCACATTAAAATTAATTTTGCGTACATATTCGAAAGTTTCTCTTTGTCCGTTTTTAAATTAATATTTCGGTTTTTCGTTCTGTTGATATGAACCACTTCGCTAATTAGACGTTTTTTGTATCCGGATTCCGTATCTAGTATTTTAGTATCTTCAAATTTAAATTGATGGTTTTCATTAAAAGAATGTTGCGCTAGTGCAGTTTTTTCCTTTTTTTCGCGGTATTGCGGTTTGCAGTCTTGTTTGTGGTTATATAGACGTTTGCTTAGATGTTGTTTTGTTTGGCCTATATAACATTTGTCGCAATCTCCACACGGTATTTCATAGACCACGTTTGCTATCGTTTCTTTAGGGTCTTTGGTTTTAAGTTTAGTAAACAGTTTTCCTACTGTTGTTATGTTATATATCCCTAAATTGCCTATACCGTTTTTCTTTAGTTCTTTGTTGATGTTATTTGTTATAAATGGAATTTGTGGGAACCTAAAATATGGTAGTTTTTTTTGTTCCAGATGTATTATTTCATGTTTTTTTGAGGGTGAAAACAAGATCTTTTTTATAATTGGTTTAGGATACACATTTGTTAAAAACATAGTTTCCAGTATCATAAGGATTTCTTCGTAAAACTGTTGATTACTTAATTTCATCATTCCGTCTTTATATGATATTTTAAGGTATTCAGTTTTGTTGTTAAAGTATGGCTGGACTTAAAATTAATGATTCTTTTTGCACTGGTGGGTTTCTGATACCAATTAGTTACAATCTGTCCAGTATCTTGGCGAATTAGTTTCATGTCCAAAAATGGGATTTCTTTTTCAATTTCAGTTTCAACCACTATAACATACGAAATTGTAAACAAAACAATCAATCTTATGAAGAGTGTTTTTAAAGTGTATGTGCAAGTTTGTTCGCGAAATTTTTATATATGACAATTTTAGCAATTAGTTTTAAAGGTAAATTATAGTGATATATGTAACTGTTTTTGTGTTTAGATATATGTTTTTTTTAATTTGTTTATTAGTAGTGTCCTTGACATTGTCATCACAATTTTATATTTATTTTAACTGTCTTATACAATGTAATGTTTGTTTTTAGCTCTGAGGAAGGCAGCAACGCTACCGAAACGTTAGCTATTAAAAAAACCACATGCTATAAGCAAATAGTTTAATTATTATTTTATCCTATCTCCAAAATAATTCATTTTTAAGTTAAAAATAATTTGCAATGTCACCAGATAAAAAGAACGTCGCATCTTGGATCCTGGTGTGTTTACCTATAATTGCAATAATAATTAATTTTGACGTAATTAAAAAATACCACTTGAAAAAAAAAAATCAAAACAGCAGCAAATAAAAACGAAAATTTGTTTTTATTTATGTGGCATATAGTTGCATATTTTGGCATATTTTTGCTACATGCATATTTTGGACTTTTTTATTGCATATATCAGCGTTTTTAAGGTGTTTACTTATTACCATATATCCTAATAAATTAAATAAGAATAAAATTCTTCTTAAGAAACAGTTACTTAAAACTATAGATAAAAAAAAAATACAATAAATAATATTTATACATTATTACAACACACATACTATTTTATATTAAAAGTATTATACTACTACTATTACTACTACTATTTGATACTTTTTATTATATTATACTGCTGCGTACATTTTAATTTTTCCATACTAATACAAAATTAACACAGAGACAATTTTGCACTTGCTAGTTGAAAATTAAAACTCATCCGGGTGGTGACGAACATTTTAATTAAAATTTAAGCCAACCACAAAGTTTAGTTCAGTGAAAATAAACAAATTTCTAAATTCAGTCCCTTTCAGATGCATAATTGTAAAGTACCATTCACAAAAATAATCTGAGTTCACATCGCGGAAGCAATTAGTCAACCCGAGATATCTTTTAAAATCAAAGAAATGTATAAGAGACATTTATTCAATGGTTGCATTGAACATATATATCATGAGACGCCGGTCCCTCCTTTCTACATTTATTTGCCCGGTTCTTCATTTCCTTCCATGTGGAAATCAATAGAATATCTTATAGCAACAAAGAAATATCAAAATCGATAACTATTAAATAAACTACATTTTATTATTATTAATCAATGTTCTTAATATTGTAGTAAGTAATAGCAAACACTAAAGTTTTGAATTTGAATTCTTAAAACTATGACATATATATTAAGATAGTTTAGATTTTTGGAATATCAGTTTACATATATTAAGAATTTTATTACCAATGCACATGTTGCCTACAAGCATAACATAAAATAACAATATGTAAATTATATATTACAAAAACATGCTTAATTTTTATGCAGTCAACATTTTGACAGGTTAAAAAAACATTTTTAGCTAAGTAAAATATGTCACATGTAAGGGATAAACATCTAAATTATTATCCCAACTCAAATGGAAAACTTTCATAATAACTCATCCGTTTCTAACTAACATACACCACCCATGAATAATAAGGTTTCTGAGCTAATTTTGCTACCAGCATTGTATGTGTGTGTGTGTGTGTGTGTGTGTGTGTGTGTGTGTGTGTGTGTGTGTGTGTGTGTGTGTGTGTGTGTGTGTGTGTGAAAAGAAGATCCAGCAATAAATTTTCAACTTCGTCTCACGCAGAGACGCCCGTATAAACCGCAAGATTAATTTATTACGCGTAACTACGTAATCTCGGTGCACTAATTTAGTGGTAGCCTTTAGCAGGATTCCAACTCGTCCTTAATATTCATTCTAATATCTCCGTCATAGTATTTGCAGGACATTGCGGAAGCCCCCTTTCTGCATGACGCGTCGTTCATTCCATCCGACACGTCGACGCTTGCACTAAACGAAGAAATTAAAGTCTAACTTCATTATCACAAAAAACGGCAGAGCGAGCGAAGTAATTATACGCGCGCATATACACGATGAAGTTAATTTAATTAAAAAGTGTCAGCCTAGCAAAGGGACCGAAACTGGAAGATAACATTTTTATAATATTTTATATTCAAGAAGCCACCACACAAATATTCAGGTAAATGTTTATTCAATTTACACTTTCCATTTGCCAAAAGCGTATTACGTTAAATTAAATATTTTAATATCTAATTTGTAGGGTTTAATGATAACACTCCAGTGTCAATTAAGATGAAAAAATAAATTTGCAATTTAGTATAAACCAGGGGGTGCTTTTTTATTATACAAAAACATGTAATATTACTTTATTATTACGTTAACACATTATTCATATATTTATTTTTCAACTTAAGTAAGTAAAAGTCAAATATCAGATTTTGAATAAACTTGAAAAAATTACTCTTGCAAAAATATCTTCGTATGATACAATCGGGGCTATTCTCTATGCATATTGCTAGAAGTAAGATAAATATTGCTAACTAACAATATGAACTTTGTTTTAACAAATCTTGCTTGCTAGCAATATGAATTCTCATTTTAACAAATCTTGATTTTTAACAATTATAAACTGGTACTTTAAAGAAATAAATTTTTATATATTATTTTTATTTTGTCTACAGAATTGTCAGATTTGCCATGCTTTCTGATTTAATAACCGTTTATATTGTTAACAAACTTTGTTAAAATGACAGTTTATGTTGTTAGCAAGCAAGAATTGCTAAAATGATAGTTCATATTGTTAGTTAGGAATATGTATCTTGCTTACTTCTAGCAATGTTAATAGAGATAGCCCCGAATATGTATGATATTAAGCCTAAACCTTGCTTTACAACTATACTAAAAACAAAAAAAAAATGTCCAGCAATACAATTTTGATTTTATCATGTATTGCCAAAGTTGTTTCTAAAGATGACGGACAATAAAACGGATAAATTTAATCTCATAAGAGCTGACCAACAACAAACTGACTCACCTCAAATAAAATTCGTTTAATAGAAGACACTAGCTTTTCTGTTGCTATTAACCTAACAGTAGAGAATGAAATGTAGGATTGCACTACTCAGGTTGTTGTATTAAAAGTCAGTTCAGAAAGAAGAAAAAGATTTTTAAAAAATCTTTTGATATGATGAAGATGATATGTAAATGACAAAAAAAAGATGAAAGAAACAATAAAAATTGAGATTCATTAGTATCGGAACATATTAATAAAAAGCAAAATCTGAATATAGAATAAGATACAAAAAATGACTAGGCAACATTAACATAGAAGAAACACAAAAGATAAAGTGGCAAAAATAAAGGAACTAATTAATATTGTGAGAAAAAAGAAAACTGGTTTAATGAAGAATGCATAGAAGTAAATCAAAATTCCAAAAGAGTATGTGAGAAAGTGAGAACAATAATACGGTTATAGCGGTAAACAAATCAAAAGTATTCTAAAAATTCTAAAAAAATATTGACGTTAAATAACATATTTTAAGTTGTAACAGTTTTTGAAACAAATTTGCTAAAAAATCCAAAGCAAGTGCGTCTAGTTCAATCAGTGCTTATTTCTATTCTTCTTTATCATTTATAAAAGTGTTATTCTAAGAAAACGTACGCTATTGCCTGTTAATACGTTTCAGTACGTAAAAAAACAAGCCTACTATGCATGGAGTTAGTAAATAGTGTTTAATCTCTATACATATGTCATTAATCATTATAGTATACATTAATCCGCGACATAATAATCTAGAAAAATTATGTATTGTTTTTACCAACCACTGTTATTCATTATACCTAAAACGTTGGTATGTTTTTTATTTAAATTTTAGAAGAGAAGAAAGATAATAACTCATCCTAAAAACTATGTTTTGTATGCATTATAGTCCCTGAACAAAGCAATTCATACTAAGGTAAAATGAGTTACTGATTTTAGCAAATTATTCAACTAAAGTTTAGGCTAATAAAATTTAATAGCAACTTTGTACTTAATCCATACATAAAATAGATATTGTAAAAAAATGCGCCCATCCAGCCAGACAAATTGTCAGTTTTTACACTAATACTTTTTTATAGAAAAAAACCTCAAATCCTAATTACACATTGAACCAAAATAATTTTTCGAACAAATTGTTAAAAAATAATACTAAATAAATTAGTTTTAATAAACCTTGCAATTTACTTATTTAAAATATTTTATACAAAGCTGACACTTTGATTTTGCGCACAACCAAAACATAAAATAATAACAATTGTACCCTTACCAATGTTTGAAGTGTATGAAGAGGTTAAACTACGTCCTCAATCATAATAGTAGTTTATGTCATAAATTTCAAGAAGCGCTCTTAACAGTTAATGTTAAAGTTAGGGACACTTGTCAGTAACATTCGCCTCAGTACTACTCTCCCTCATTTGATAGTGGGGTGCGAAAGTGCGGGGAGAGATGCAATATTATAAAAGGGGAACTAAAAACAAAGCCTGAAAAAAGAATGTGCACGCGATGCCGTTTCACATCTGCGGTCTTAATCATTAAAATATCACAGGCGCCGGAATGGTGGAGGTGCCGGGCCAGACGCATGTAGACCCCACAGAATGCCGTGAGTGTTTCCCAGCAGCTGCTTTATGTGCATATCATGGCGAGATGTTTAGTAAAAGCGGCGGAAAAAGCCGTGAAAGCATACGGAAATTCAGAGTCACATTCGTAGATAAAGCCCTAAAAGCAATCATTACAAAGTGAGTGGTAAGACACGGAAAATATAAACGTAAAATCTGAAGATAAAAATAAAACTGTAAAATAATGAAGAAAAAGTTTGACTTGTTTTTATATCCAGTCATTATTTAAACAAGTAGCTCGTTTTTGTGCGGTAATTAATTAATTAATTATAAAACAGCACAATAGCAAGAGTTCAAATGACAAATTAAAAGAGTTGTGATGGTCTCGGCAATAAAAATCGCGTAATAATAAAAACACAAAAGCAAGAGTACAATTCAAAAAGTAAAAAATGCGTTTTATACAGCCCGCAGTTTATACAACTTTAATCCGGAGCTTCTCCCGTGCAGACATTCCAGTAATTTTGCATAAAGCCCACTGCTAATCCTATGTAATTTATACCTGGTGAGCATCCGGATATAAACTGTCACAATGTTTTATCCTCCGCCTGCATAGAACGTTTATCAATTTCGAATCCTATTCATAAACGTGTTACTACAAACAAACTGATGATCGTTATCAAAGGCATATACTTTTTACCCTCCCCTCTAAAAGAAAACAAACACATTTTGTAACGATTATGATGACGGTATAATCCTAATTTTCATATGGCACGGCACTTTGCGTAAAATGAAGTTATCACTCAGATAAATTATCTAGATAAAATGAATGAAAGTGATAAATGACGCAAACGCTCCTCTTCATTGCAATTATGCCATTAAAAATAACACGCTCACGTGCAAATAATAAATATTCCAAATTTGTATTCATTTAATCATCAATTTGTTTTGCCGATAATCAATTAAGCATGAAGTGGGGTACTTGGCGGGAAAATTATACTGACTATCATAAAATCGGATTATACAGTGTTATATTATTATTGTGTTCCTAGTAGCTATAAAAACTTTAATGGCAAATATATGAACCCACTATATATTTTCTTATTTATTAATATCATAATTCCAGTATATTAATATGACACGAGACGTAACTTCATACTTTAATTAACTCGACAAATTGTTTAGTTAACGGTCGCTGCATGCCATTATTATCAGATTATAACTACAGTTTAACAAAAGGTAAATTAACATATAGATTTTTTTGAATTGTTGAATTCTGCGCCAAATAATGTCGATACACTTTAGTGCTTTAATCACCGAGTACGTTCTCACCATTTCGTCACAAACCAACGTAGTTTGTAGCAAATGAACTTGATTAAATAATACTTTTACGTTTTTAAAAATCAACCAAACATTGACAAGGCCAAATAAATATAATAATTCGTATGAAATAAAAAAATGAAACTGTAACTGTGTAACTATTTTGATTGTGACAGTACCCAAGAGGATGGCAAACTGTCTCTGAAATATATAGACAACAGAGATAAACTGTGCACTTCTATTAAAAAACAAGACAAAGGGTTATTGAACGATACTCCACTTACTTAATGTGAACATTTCTTTGCATTTCAAAAGATAATTAATTTAGAAAAAATCGCATTACACAATAGTGCATAAAAGTTTATATTATAAAGAAGAACTATAGTAGAATATATACATAAAATACGACTAAATATAATTTTCTTACATTACAAATTTTCTAGTTTTTAATCTAAACTTCACTTTAAGATACTTAATTATAGAGACAACAATTAAAACGGTAATCGCCGATATAATCACTTAATAAAAATCCCATTACGCGCTCGTTGTATCGTGTAACCCTTGTAATTATTGCAAGTATAGAATCTGTCCCAAGAGTGTCTGCATACTTGTATTGTTTCAGGCGTTATCGCTTAAATGAATTGAGAAGTAATTAAAGAGCTTTGTCGGTACTTGTTCAGCACTTTGACGGATATTGTGTTCGAGAAAATAGGATATTATGTGCGAAAGATTCAAAGTGAAAAGAGATGCGCCAGTAGAGATACATTTTATCGCCTTTGTACTTCAGTAAGCAAATATGCACATTCTGCATGAAATGGAATAGTGAAATAATTTATTCATTCTATCAAATAAATGTAGATTTATAACAAAATGTAAATTAAAAAAATGCCACTCATACCAATGCACGACATTTGATTGTATAAGAATGGTAATTTTATTGAGTTTCGGTGTAAAATATTACTTTCTGTAGTAGGAACATTATAATTTATCGTAAGAAGTAAAGAAAAAAAATGCGCAATTATAATGAAATAACCACTTCGTGTTCTGTTAACATGAACTTAGATTTAAAGATTAAAATATATACATTTTTATTAACATCTAACAGTACTCCTTCCTGTTGTGTAATTTTATTTTTAATAACATTTCAATTGCAATATCTCAGTGTACATGATATAAATTAATTTGTAATATTTTTTCTATATTTTATAGAATTATTGCTATAGTCAAACTGTATTAATCTTTATCCATTAGCAAATGACACTTTTATGTTTATACTCACATGTAGTTAAGTATATTTACTGTTTCATAAATGTCAATCTCTTGTATTTATCGTAAAATTAGGGGAGGGTGCAGTATATTGCTAGTTTATATGACCGCGATTATGGTTTTATAACCACTAGGTCTAAAAATAAACACGGCCGGATGAATCTTGCTTAACACTATAATGCCATTCATAATAATGACAAAATGTGATTATAACAGAAATAAAAAATATTTATAACAATAATTAATATCAATACTTTAGAATTTATTTAATAGAAATTAAAATGCACAACATAAAATTAATTAAAAATAGAAGCAAGCACGACACAGAATTCTCGCTCATCATCAACAAATTTATTTCATACTTTAAAATGGTTTTTAACAAAAAGTTAAAATAATGTATAGAAAGCAAATTGCAACTATAATAATAAAATATAACACACGCATAGTAGGTAATAAACTGTGTCATGGATAATTAAAACTATCTATAATTAACAGCAGATCACATAAAACACAAATAGAATTTTAACTTAAACTTACGATATGCTCAATTTTATTGACTAATTGAACAACTCATTTGATATAGATAGATAGAGATTATTGAAGAAGTCATTGATAAGAAATTGCAATAGATTGTGCCATGCATGGTACGACAAAACCTCAATTTTGGTGACGACCTTATCAAATTTGAATTTTTTGACTATTGCTACTAAATACCTGATAATGGCTTAAATCACTCAAAACAAGTCGATAATACTACAAAATACTGTAAACCAGTATTAAATCTATTTAATTTAATCATAACTACAACTGTAAGTACAATAATACAAATTTAGAACGAGAAATCACAAATTCAACAGTTATTTAATGACCAAGTTGCAAAATTTTTACAACAAAAGCGTAATATAAAATATAAAGTAATCACTGATACTTCAAACATAAAACTAAAAACAAAACTATTTTTATAAAATCGTTCCACAACATAGTATCAATCAAATTCACAACAAAAGTATTAGCTTTTCCATTACGGCAAGATTTTATCATCTATAACAATTTTGGCATTTAAATTGTCTTGTAGTACAAAACTAAGACCTTCCTGAAAAATGCAACAAGATAAGATAGTATCTTAAATCTAGTATTCGTTTTTTTTTAATTGCAGTAATCCCCTGATTACCGAGATTACAAGAAAAATAAAATCGTGATAAAAGCAAATGCTTATATAAATGATGACTATTTTATTGTGACTAGTTTTTATTTTTAGACATTAGACATTTTTTATTTAATTGGTAGATTTTCCATTCAACTCTTTTTGAATTAATTGAATTGGCATATCGTCTTTTAGAAATAATTTAAATTATAATGCCATAAATTGTTCCATTCATAGAATAATATATAATTGAAACCGTATTAGATTCCCCAGCAGTTGATTCATTATACGAAAGAGTGCAGTGCATTCATGCAATAATTATGTGGGTTGAAAGTAATTAATATTATGCTGCATTGTTCAGCTCAGCAGATTATATCATTTATTGCATATGCTATAAAATAATAAATTCTATTTGTGTCTTCAATTAATTAAAGAAAAATGTTACATTTGTGGATATACTTTAAAGTAATAAATTAATTACATTAATTAAAACATAAAAGTTCATAATTTTCTTATCCAATTATATATTCATAACTTCGCATATTTCATATATGAAATTTTTAAAACAAGTTTGCAGATTTTAAAGGAAGTTATATAGAAATTGCTATAAATTTTAAACCTGCCGTAAAGTAAATTTCAAACTTCATATATAGTTGTTGTACAAACTTATGCGGAACAATCATAAAGTAATTTAGATATGTATCAGAATTGGAAATTAATATTATCGATATGACATTCAAATTATTATGAAATTGTAGTTAAAAATTAATAGCAAATTCTGGTAATTAATGATATAATTTCATCAAATTAAGTGTTTGTCATACATCCGAAGGATGTAGTTATTAATTAGATACTGCAGCTTGTTGATTACATACTTTCGGAATAGGCGGTCTTTGTTAATAATAAAACCATTTCAAATACAAGAGGCTATATGTTGTTAATACTATCTTACTTTCAATATAGCTATAATTTAGTCTTTCAAACCTGACATACCAACAATAGATTTTTCGATTAATTTTCATACAAATAAAAGTCATTGAAGATATGACAAAATTCCCGAATGCAAAACAAATTTTGAGAAGTTGGTGTGCAACACAAGGACGTATCCGAAAGAAAGGGGAAAGGTAAATGATCTACGCAGTTCAAGAAACATAAGAAATAAAAACCAAACTTGCCAATCTCAAACATCTACAATCAAATTAAGTATGCAATTAAATCATTAATTCACTCCAAATTAATTCAAATTTCGTCATGCATAATTCAACAAACATTACTTATTAAATAATCTTGTTTTTACGTTGCTTACAGATGTTGTTAATAGAAACAGTAAGTTAATTCTACCAAACTATTATATGTTTTCATAACAACACAAACTGTATCCAAAACTGTAATGTTGCAAAAAAGCACATGTGCGGTAAGTAATTGTATACTAGATAGTATAACTTAAATCATACACTTGCAAAATAATCAAAAAAATGATTATTTTATGATATTTCAATTTAATTGTCAAACTAAATACTTCACACCCTCAAAGTCATTAAATTATTTTAAATAATTAATATTACATTCAAATTTAAATTGATATTCCTCCTGTTTCATTAACAAGAACAAAAAATAGTAAGTATCGTCTGCTATTTTTTATTCAATAAATACTACAGGTCTCGAAAATTAGATCCATATAGGCCTCGTTTTAGAATATTATTTTATTATTACGTACTGTAACATACTATTAAAATTATTGTACCAAAAATTAATTCAAAATGAATATAAAAGGTATGGTAGAATACAAAACTTGTTGGTTATTATCTAGACAAAAAAAAAGAAAAAAATCATTCAGTTTTTCCGCAAACTGCGATAAGACCAACCAACGGTTAATAATTTTTAGTGTGTTTTAAAAAAATCTTTTTTTTTTAATATCAAAATAAAACAAGTTACAGCCTCTACCAAATCTTGTTCTGTTCTCATGTTTTCATTGCCGAAAGTGTCAAAGATAAACAATTTGTGTTTCACTTCAAAAGCTTGTCGTGTAAGTCACATTTTGATCAATACAACGGTATCTAATTAATGCCTTTAAAACCAATTAACTATATGGCAACATATGAAGTTTATTTGTTCTCAAATCAAAATTAATCTTAAAAAAAAAGAAACTATAGACAAGTGTTGTTTTAAAGAGTGATTTTTTTGCTATTTGTTTTTTCAGTGTAAATTTTTTTACACCGCACGCGTGATTCGTTATATGACAAAAATTCGTGCTCTGTAAAAAATATGTTCCGCAAATTACGTCCATTTTATGGTCGTCATAACCGACCCTCCAAACAGGTTATTCAAGATATTGTGACCAAATTTCGCACCATTTCACTTTATTGAACATTAATCCACCAACCCGTATGCGGAGAGTGCGTACCGAGGAGAAAACTGCTGCTGTATCGGCCAGTGTTAATGAAGATCGCGATAAGTCAATTCGTCGCCGTTCTCAACAATTAGGCTTGTGTTATTCGACCACCTAAACAATTGTACGTAAGGACCTCGGTATGAAACCATACAAAATACAGCTGCTGCAAGAACTGAAGCCAGGTGACTTACCACAACGTCGTTGTTAGTTTGCTGAATGAGCCTTAGAAAAGTTGGATAAAGATCCACTTTTTTATCAAAAAATTATCTTCAGCACAAAGCTCATTTTTGACTCAAAGGGTACGTCAACAAACAGAACTGCCAAATTAGGTCTAACGAGCAACCAGAAGCAGTTCAAGAGCAGCCAATGCATCCTGAAAAATGCACTGTTTGGTGCGGTTTGTAGGCCGGCGGCATCATTGGCTACAACTTTTTCAAAAATAATAAAAAACGCAACGTTACAGTCAATGGAGTAAGGTACCGTGCGATGCTTACCAACTTTTTTTTGCACAAAATGGAAGAATTGGACTTGGTTGACATGTGGTTTCAACAAGACGGTGCCACATGCCACACGGCACGCAATACCATAGACCAATTGAGAAGCAAGTTTGGTAAGCAATTAATCTCACGTTTTGGAGCAATCCATCTGACCCCACTAGACTATTTTTTGTAGAGCTACGTTAAGTCTCTCGTGTACAGGGACAAGCCAGCCACAATTGCAGCTCTGAAAGACAACATTAGAGCTGCCGTTGGTGAGATACCAGCCGAAATGCTAGAAAAAGAATGACAAAATTGGAACTTACGGATGGACTACCTCAGACATAGCCGCGGGCAACATTTACATGAAATAATACTTAAAAAGTAAATGGCAGACATTAATGTATCGCTCCAAATAAATATATCATTCATTATAGACAATTTTCTGTTTTTTTTTTTAACTTTTAAAAACCAAACGCTTAAAAAATCACCCTTTATTGAAGTTTACTAACAATTTAACATCATCTGCCAATTTCTCAATATCATACAAGCAAGCTACTCGTATTTGAATCAAATAAGCTTTACAAAAAACTTTTAAAATATTACTATTATATGCCCGCTATTTACACCACCTGACTTATTGCATAAATAGTCTAAGTATTTTTTACTAAACTAAATATGCTGCTTGAAATATTGCGCATAAGTAATGAAATATTTTTTATACTGGGTGATCATTCATCAACATGTCTAGATAATATAATCACAAATTATTCTGATTCTAAATGCATCGTTTTAAAAACATGTATATCTGATCACTTTGGACAGCTTTTAACATTTGAAGTTGACGAAGTTAAATAATAATAACTGTTATAAATAAGCGCGTTTTTAAAGAAGGTTCGATTAGTTTGTTTAATAACGCATTGCAAGATGTGTCATGGGAAAATGTACTTAGAATGCAAGATACCAATAACAAATTCAATGAATTTATGTTAATCTTTAACTAGTTGTTTAATACATATTTTCCACTTCAAAAATTTAACATTCTTTCTAAAAATAAAATTAGATTTATATCTGATCACTTTGGACAGCTTTTAACATTTGAAGTTGACAAAGTTAAATAATAATAACTGTTATAAATAAGTGCGTTTTTAAAGAAGGTTCGATTAGTTTGTTTAATAACGCATTGCAAGATGTGTCATGGGAAAATGTACTTAGGATGCAAGATACCAATAACAAATTCAATGAATTTATGTTAATCTTTAACTAGTTGTTTAATACATATTTTCCACTTCAAAAATTTAACATTCTTTCTAAAAATAAAATTAGATTTAACACACGAGAGCTTTCTGAGCTGAAAAAAACATTGGCAACATACATTCCCAGTTTTAAAGATATTTTAAAAACTTATAAGCAAAAATACAATTGTCAATTACAAAATCAAAAACAGCAACACTACTCGAGGCTGATATCTCAATCGGATAATAAATCAAAAACATGTTAATCATAAAAAATCTTTCATCAAATCCGCATAAACCTAAACTTCCATCATCAAACCCAGTACAAATTGTAAATAATCTGAATGATATTTTTGCTAATGTTGCTTCAAACCTAATTCCAATTACAGAAAATAATTTAGATAATACTGACAGTATAGAATATAATTCTAAATCAATATATTTGTTTCCAATAAATGAAATTGAACTCTCAAACTGTAAAGAAATTAAAAAACAGCAAAAGTGCAGGTTACGATAAAATCTCCATAAACTTAATTAAAAACATAATAAATAACATTTCAACGCCTCTATGTAACATTATAAACTCATCTTTTATCCAAGGCAAATTCCCTCAACGTTTGAAACTATCCCTAATAAAACCATTTCACAAAAAAGGTAATGCTGATGACTGTAACAATTATAAACCTATTAGCATTTTATCATCTTTCTCAAAAATATTTGAAACAGCAATGGCTAACAGAATTACTGATTTTTTTAACAAAAATACACTTTTACATAATTTACAACATGGTTTTACTAAAGGAAATAACATCAACACAGCTATCTTTCAGTTTACTAATAATGTAATAAACTTCATAGAAGAGGGTTTGATAGTATCGACCACAAACGTTTACTTTTTAAACTCAACAAATATGGCTTAAGAGGAGTTGCAAACAGCTGGTTTGTAACCTATCTAATTGGTAGAAAGCAGTTTGTCCAAGTAGTAGTTGATAACAAAACATACAAGTCAACTAAACTTGAAACAATATTAGGGGTTCCTCAAGGTAGTGTAATGGGTCCTTTATTATTTAACATTTATATAAATGATATGTTTACAACCTCTGTTAAAATTAGACAACATATAATAAATTATGCAGACAATACAAACTTAATATTGCATGGACATGATTTTATGCAACTATGCAGTAATGCCAGTGTGCATATAAAACAGCTGGAAAATTGGGTTACTAGCAACAAACTTATGTTAAACAAAGAAAAAACACAGTGTGTGTTGTTGTGTGTGTTGTAAATTAAATAACACAATTGAAACTCCAAACAACATACTTCTTAATCATAGACTTTATAATCTTGTCCCATCTACAAAATTTCTTGGAGTTATTGTAGACCAAAATTTGAAATGGAAAGAACACATTGATGTCTATAAAACTGGGTAGAGTATGCTATATGCTTCGTGTTTTATCAGATAATATTCATACACATATGGTAAAGATAGCGTATTATGCAAACTTTGATTCTTTGTTAAGATTTGGTTTTGTGCACTGGGGAATATCAACAGACATTAATCGAATATTTATTATACAAAAGCAAGCAGTAAGAATAATGTTTAAGTTGCGACAATTTGATTCATGTAAAACCTTATTTAAACAAAATAATTTATTAACAGTCCCGGCAATATACATCCAAGAATGCTTGATATACATGTTTAAAAATAAAAATGACTTTCAAATGTTTCGTCTCAAACATGATTATAAAACTAGACACAAAAGTAGCTTAAGATATCCGATTGTAAAATATACAAGTTGCACAATAATCTACCTAACGACATAAAACTTGAAAACGACTTCATTATATTAAAAAAAAAAACCTTCAACTTATTGTGTAATCTTGAGCCATATTCAATTGGCGATTATATTGATCTGCCAACTTAATTATTATGCACTATTTTTGACCCTATTTTATGTATTATGCAAAATGTATACTAGTATGTAATGTGTTTACATAAAATAAAGATATATTATTATTATTATTATTATTATTATTATTGTGTTCCCTGTTAATGTTGACAACTTTAAATCAAGACGCAAGTTTGTTTCTGCTATGATTTTAACCTTATCTCTTTAAAAACATATTATAAAGTTCCAAACATTATTAATATAAAATGTTATATTGTAAAGAAATTTATTTATTCTTTTGAAGTTTGCTAAACTCAGCCATCTCATCTTTAATACAATTTAATATTTATGGGTTAAAACTTAACATTTTCCTCTAAGTGTAAGACACCAATAAAGTATTTACATTTTAACACCTGCAAGATTTATGACTTCATATGAAACCTGCCCATCTTAAATATGACAGTAGCGCAAACACATAGTATAACAATTTTAATTTTATAATATTCACAAAAAACAGATTTAAGCTGTTAGGCGAACAATTAATTCAGCAATATCTGCAGCATAATTAACTAAAATAGAATATTTATATTTCATTCAATTATTCAGCGCTTCGTTCTAATATTTGCTTACCGTTTTGCATAATATAATTTTACAGCGGTGCGCGGTGTAAAGATGTGCATACATATAGCAGGATACTCACCTAGAACAAAGAAAATAGCAATTAAAAATATGCAAAAACATGCACTGTGTAATTTTGTAAGATTTATAATCTACCATATTGCATATAATAGATACATAATGTTAATTTATTAAGATCACAATTCCCAACATTTCATATACTTAATAATATGTCAATATAATTACGAAATGTGTATATTTTAAATTAATTCTACTTTAATCAATGTGATAATTTGTTTTGCTTATTTGAGTAAATAAATAATGCTCTTTCATCTACAGTTTGCAAATTTGAGTAACATTGGAAATGCATTGGATTTAAATATTAAATGATAGGGATGGGTAGTGGTTTGTAAAATATCGATCTGTTGAAGGTTCGCTCATAATTTAATATTTATATCATTTGTCGCACCGATAATATCAAACTTTCAATTCAGAAATAAATCATATTGAATGAATATGGATATTTTATATAAATAATAATGTCAAATAGAATATTAAAAACCATTTTATAGCTATAAATTAAAGATTTTTTTATAAAAATAAAACAGAATTCACATAACAAGGAAATAAAAATGAAATGCCATTAAAAACTGTAAATGGTCAATAAAAGCTTCAGGGTGATGTCAGTTGTGTGGCTATGGTATAATACTATATCATTTAACCTATGGTCCCAAATCCACCCTGAAGCTTTTCATTGGATAATTGTAGTTTTAAGTGCTTTGAGTAGACAGACAACAATAAAGTGGTCAATGATATACACAATTTTACAGATAATGTTGTGCTAGGTGTCAAGTGCACAAGTTTTGTATTTAATGTGTTTTATATTTCACTTGCTTATTATTTGCTGTTAAAACCAACCTTGTGTGTTCTAATTCATAAAAGCTTAGAGATGATTCATAAAAGCTTCAATACTTGTTTATTAAATCCATAAAAGCTTGTTTATATAAATGTCACAATTATAAACAAAGTGAAATATAAAACTATTTATATTAATTAACGGTATTCTAACAAAAAAACTACATGCCATTTCATTGTCATAAATCAAATTAATATTACATTTTCTTGTAAAATATAAAATATTGTAGCACCGCGTGCATTACTAGATAATAATGCCCATGAGCGACTTCAATCCTTTGTGCCATAGACACCCGGGCATTATAATAATTCTAATGCACTTGGTGCATAAATAATAATAATAAATAGGAATACATTTTAATAATATTTATTAAACATTGCAAAATGATAAAACATTACATAGTACATAGAAGTTGAAGCTGCATTCAAAACAACTTGCAATAATGTTAAAGTATACATTTTACAATTAAAACTTATCAAAAACACAATATGGAAAGATTATTCTATAAACTCATTCTATACTACGCATATTTGTCGTGTTTTATTGTTTCTTATTCTACAAAGAAAAATGAAATGATCTGCTAAAAACAAAGTAACACTTAGGCAAGTGTAAAGGCTGTCCAGACGTCAAAAATTACTCACCTATTTTGGGGCTTATCGCCATATTTCAAAATAAATAATTAAAGGTATAGAAACTGCATGGGCTGCATCGGTAGTGCAAATGCCAACAAAAATGAAGAGTATTAGATGAATTTCAGCTAAACACAGTAACCAACGCACTCAAATGCACAATGCCGCAAACAATTACAAACAATCTAGCACAAATAGTCAAGCCAATTACACCTTAAAAATGAGAACTAAAACCTTACAAAGTACCACAACAATCGTGTTCCTAGCAGACAAAAATCTATTATGTAAAAGTTCCTGTAAATTGATCATCAACCGTAGCATTGTTTACTGACCTTTAAAAATTCGATAGCAAAAATTGTAAAATTCTTTTTTAATGCTACTCTACCTAAATACATGGCACCCCAAGAAAAGTAACTAATGATTTGTTATATAACTCCTAAATATTAAAGCTGTAAATTTACTAAAAATTACTAAAAAACTATCAAATGTATGGCAGTAGTGTACCGAGTAGTTAGAGCTTTTATGCTAAATATTGTTAAACGTTTCAGCAATTTAGTAGATAAAACAATTTAACGCTAATAATAGCAACAAATCAAAAATATTTGTCATAAAATATTCTGAAAATAAAATATTTATTATTACAAAAAAATAATTCAATTCAACGATATTTTACGGCACAAACAACAATAGTTTTTTTTGCAATTTTCTCAAAATAACATTAGCAGTAGTTACTTTTTTCCTAAAGACGGCAATATAGTTTCTTGTAAAAAACCCGCCTGGTTTAGCAGTGTGTTCAGAAATTTCCTGATTAATAATAACTTAGAATAACTCCAGCTAGTAGGTTTTTGCAGTTTCTTCATTCGTTGTTATGGGACTACCACTAATTGTAAAATAGCGTTAAACATAACGTAGTTCGCCAGTACGAATCCACTGTTTCGACCGATCTTGATATCTAGCGTACAGAGGAAAATCCACGTTTCATCCACAGTTCATAACTGTCGGCGCAAAAACTCTTTTTTGCTTCGCTTGAATATCGCCATACCTTCTTCCAAAGTTGTCTTACGTGATCATTTGTCCACACTTATCATCCTGCCTTCGTATGATTTATTACTAACATAACTTGCAAGCTGCATGCTGTGCCGTCCTATCATGCTCATAATGAGATCCAATCAACTATTACTTCTTTTTTTGTTGTTGTTTAAGGGGGAAAAATAAATCCGCTATTATAAGGATTTACAGAATAAAACTCGGCAAAAAAAACGCCTGAATATAATTGAATAAAATTTTCACACATTATAGAAGAAAATCCAATTAGTGCCCTCAAGCTTTTAAAAAAATTATTCGATAAGTTGTTTCTCCGCAATTAATTAAAAAAAATGGAGTTTTTATTTAATGCTTCATTAATTTTTTTTTTTTAAATATATCTGCAAATCTTTAACCCAAATCATGAAAACAAAAAATATTGTACGTAGTTCAACATATAAAATAAGTGATTACTAAAATTTTATCGTTTGATATTGAGTTAGTTGACGTTTTGTACTATTTCAACCAATTATAAATTAAAAACGGTGCTCTAAATAAATGCAAAATTCTGCAAAAATGTTTTATTTAAAAAGTTTAGTATAGAGTGTATGTAATGTACATTTGTATTTACTATCCATTATTATTAATATTCCATAGTTACAGACAAAATAACTTTCTGATTTGCTTTATTGATAGTTAATTTTTAATTACAAATAATTATAAAATTCATATACAAAACTAAACTGTATACTAAATAATTATTAGTCAAATTAAAATATACCTCTAATGAATATTAACAGCTTCTTTTGTCAAAACTCAAAGAAATTTGTTCATTTTTTCATTAAGAGACAAATAAGTATCAAATAATATTTTTAATGTATCGACACGGCACCATTTTCATTTTAATTTCCCCATTTTGTAATAATTCGATTGAATCCATTCACGATAGTGTACTTCGTTTATGTTTGCAATTTAATTAACGTTCCAATATTAATTAATATTCCACGATTCGGCGATTAAGTCTAACACGTCTTTGGGTTTCTCGAGAAGTTATGTGGCCCACTGGAGCTTGAATACACCGCAGGAACGCGACGACGTCTCGCCCTGCAGGAATGCAGAGGAGTCGCTCCAATAAATGGTTTCACTTAACGCAGCTTGATTTTTATTTTATTAGTCGAGGAAAATTTGCTCTCGATAAATATTGAGACGTGATATTTTACGCGCCACTATGCTTTGGGGAAATAAGAGTGGCCATAGGCTGATTTATATTGCAAACAATGCACACAGGCGTTTTGTTTATTTTCACGGTTTTTATTGCACGTACGTTTTATTTATCGACGGCTATTAATTGTTTCCAATAGTCTGTGTAACTGCGTCAATAGGATAAAAATGTTAGTTCAAAACACAAATAGAACTAATTGTTTAATCCTATTTTAAATACAACCCTATATTATCGGTAGGTAATTTGATAATCAGATTTATAAATCTAATTAAAATTATGCAGAAATTACAATAATTTACTTGTGTTTTGTCATCATCGTACAAAGATTTAATAGTAGTAAATATATTTATTTCATATGTAGACAGACAAATAATTATACATGTTACACAGTGACGTTGGTTGGTTTGAATAGGAAAAAGGTTATCGATCGAGGTCTTTCTGTTCATGGGTGTAGTAGCAAAAATGTAGAACATTTCCTCGAATACCTTACAAAAAATACTCGAACTGCACGGACTAATATGTTTCTAAGAGTACAAAATTTGCAACATAATGTAATAACTTTTAAACTTTTGTCTGAAGAGAGATACAAATTACATATGCCCATACTTAAAATAATTAAAACAATGTATAATTTTAAATTTATACATTCTTTGAATTGTTTACTAATTACAAAAAAGCATTAGAATTAAATTACCTTTTAAATGATATCAAAAAGGTCTTTCTGAAATAACAAGCCACAGTTTTTGTACTCTGGACTTGTAGAGTCTACCTACCAGCTTAGCAACAATGCACAACTTTATGTCCGGTTGTTAAAAAACAGTAAAATTAATTTGGATAAAACATCGTTTTTTGTTACGTTTACTTTAAACATCGCTGAAGTGTGACTCCCAAGTTCGAGAGTCTCGCACTAACAAGCTCGCTCCTTAATCTGTAGAACATTACAGTTATAAACGCTTTGCTACCAATCTAAGATCGTAAATAACTATTTTTTTTCAAGAAAATAGACTGAGTAGACATTCTAAGACAACTATATAGAATAAAAGTAACCAAAAACTGTTAAAGACCTCATTCTTCCATAGACAATATGCATGTACCATACTCGTTCTGAAGCCAAAACATCAATAAAATTAAAAAAAGATGTTCATAAATTAAATATGCTCACTTACAATCGGAAACAAGACAAACTATTCTTAAATATAGTAGCAACAAAACTATTAAAAAAAGGCAAACGCCTGCTTATAATGGTCTTGTTTCAACAGTTTTGTTTATATACGTATTCCAATTATAAATTAAATAAACGTCATTAAAATATCATATATTCTTACTATGCTAAATTATTGTTTATTTTACAAAAACAGATTAATCTTTAGTGTGTTTCTCCAACTTGAAAAATACGAGAATATAAACTATTTTACACGATTTATAAAGCAACTTGATAAAAAAGTGAGATGGAACGACTGTAAGCAGTATTAATGGAGATTTTTAAATGCATTATTCGCTTGCCACTCACCACACTTTTCTCAATTTACCCAGAAAGTGATTTATGTATAAAGCTTTCCCGAAAAGGAAAACCGTTTTATTACCCGGTGACCCTTCAAGTATTTAAAGAAAACTCAATTCTTATTTATACTGGGTAGTAAAAAAATCAAAAAATTTTAAATATATGATTTCATGTCATACAAATTCCATAATTCCTTGAACAAGATTATATTCTTATAGGATCTTTTCATGATCATATTACTTTTTATTCCAGAAAAGGTCGGAGAACATATTTATTTTGATTGGATTTAGCATATTATCTGCTTCACAAAACTGAATTTCCTTGTTACTTGTAACTGGAACACTTTCTATTTATATTTCAAATTGTCGTCTTAAGACATTTACGTTATTTCTTCCTTGTTGCTTTTAGCATGTCTATTTTAACTTTTATGAATACCTATGTCAGTTGCTTTATTTTAAATAAGTGGCACATTTTTTCCTATTTAATTACACCAAGTAATTTGTAATAAATTTAGTGATAGAAATGCCAAACTAGCTTCCGACATAAAATATACTCTGAAAATACTCTTCGTTAACTTGAAAATAATAAACCAGATCTGCCCATTAAAGGCAATATAAATTGCCAACTGTAATTATTTAATTTGCAAAATTCCAAGTGACTGCATTTAATTTCCCTACAATGAGACCTTATTTAATAATACAAAGTTTGTTAAATGGATCTTGGAATCTTACATTGCCCTTAATGAAATACAGAAAGAAAAACAGTCAATTTAATTGGCAGTGAGGAAGGAAATTAAAGATTTATTTTCCGACATTTTAACGAGTGATTCTTATTGGAATTTATCAACGCAATTATCATCCACCATTTTATGATGATTAAATTAAACGTGAAAAAATGTATGAAATAGTAGGCAAGCGATCGTTTAAATTTATTACTAGAATTAGCGGATTAATAAGGAAAAATTCAGGCGTCGGCACTGTGTAATTATACTCGCTCTAAAAGGCGTGGGTGTAATCTGTTTAAATTTCCTTCGTTTATGTGTGTTGTTTTATTGTGACGCTTTAATATAAGGTCGGACCTAAAGCAAGTGAATCTGGATTGTGCGGGCCAATATTAATTTAGTTCTGGGTTTTATTATCCTGGCGATTAGTCCTAATCCTTGGAATGCAATATGCGGCACGGTGGCGTGTTTCTGTACACAAGGTGGTTGGTTAACAGTTTAGGTCACTTTCTACGGTGTAAACCTTTTAGTTACAATTAACATTGGTTTAAGAAAGCAACCTTCCATGACCCTCACGCAGTGGAGAAAAGGTTTTACACACATAAAATAAACTACATTACGCTAAAACTTTAAAAGCTCCTGAAGATATAATACTATTTTTTAAGAAAAAGAATAAAAAACGTAATTAAATTAAAGTTTTTAATTTTCTTATGTTCATTATACATTGTGAGAGAAACCTACGTTAAGAGTCATCAACTATAAAAAAATACAATGCATTTTTATAATAAAAACAGCAAATGCTAAGCGATTATATAAAAAAATGTATATTAATAATAATAACTATTATTTTATTATTATTATTATATACTTTTTATACTTTTTTCATCTGCAAACTGTTGACCATCTTTGGTTAAACTCTTCTGTATAACATTGACCCCACTTCCGGCTACTTATACTATTAGATAACAAGAGTTATCCCACCCCGGTGTTATTACTATAGCAGTTCCCAAGATCTCTCGACAACAACCGAGAACGTAACAGCAACACTGGACACTATCTGCACCAGCTGCAGAGACGCAAAATCAGAACACATTAGTACGTCGGAGTCGCAAAACGCCGCAAAGAAGAGCAAAAAAAAGTGAAAAAAAACCTTTGGAAACGCCTTTACGGAAATTGCATTAGCAATAATACCGAAAGGTTGCCCGACTGCTCTCTCAATACTAAATACACAAAATCTATCAAATCATATTGATGTATTAAAGCAGGGGCATGTATCACTCTTTGTGGGTGCATTCCTAAAAATCCTACGTGCAGACAAGCCAACCAAGAAGTAACTCTCCAGCACAATTACTGAAAAGAGCATTCTTGAAGGCAAGAAACTTCAGAAAATTACAATTGATCAGATTAAAAAAAAGTCTTAGCATAGATAATGCTGCTACAACGCCAACAAAAAAATCGAAAAGTAAGTAAAAATGTTAAAAATCGTACAGATCTATGTATATGTGTACATTTTGAAACATGATCGCCTTTCTCCTAAGATTTGCAAGAGAAGAACAAATATGCTAAGTAAAACATATACTTAACCTAATGCCATTATAGAACCATTGTTCCAGAGACCTAGAAACAGGCAAGTTGACCATAGTATAAAAAAAGATCTGAAAGTCAGTTCTGATCTTGGCAACTTTTGTCATTTTGTCTCATTTCAGTGACATTACGTCATTTTTATGAGAAAAAGTCACCGATGACAAAAATCACAGTAATCAAAATCGCACCACCCTTCTACAAGAATACAAAAACCCGATAAAAACTAACTGGAATAAGTATAAAAAAATACTAATTAGTCAAATCGAAGACTGTCCAAAGACAGCGAGAACACAACAAGTTACGTGCTAGATATAATGACAGACACAATTGTCAACTCCATAAAAAACAGATTTTAAAATGTCAAAAACACTACTAACAAGATCACCTGGTAAAATAGAGAGTTGCCAAGAGAAACAAAGACTAGGCAAAATTTAAAACCAGTCTCACAGCATATAACAATAATATAGAAAAGCAAAAAAAAAAAGATAAAGATGTAAAGGCGTACAGAACAAACCCACATGCTTTTGCCTCTAAATGAGAAATCAAGCACATGATTACAAAAAGCATTAAAATGTATTAAGCATTTTTGTTAATTGCCAAAATAAATTGTTTTTGTTATAAACAGAACTCGCAGCATAACCTGAATTTCACAAACATCAGATTCAATTTCTTATACGTAATACAAATTAAAATCTGTTTATAGTAATTTACTCGGACTTCATTCATATTAAACCAGCCAAAATTAATCCTCAAAAAAATTATAAAATTAAATCTCTATATGATATTATCATAATAAACATTTGACTGATCAAGAAGTCGTTTATACTGTTAATATAATCAAAAACCCGTTTATAATGTTATTATAGTTTACATATTCAAGCTTTCAATTTATAAATGGAAATTCACTTAAATTCACAAAGCAATGATTTTTCACACACATTACATGCAATACATATTTCATCCATTTTTTAAGTTAAAAATAATAATATGTGAGAATCATGCGAAATATTTCATAACGGTAATCAGAAACAGACATCGGACCAAATTTCCTTTCACCTAATGAATAGAATCGGTAAGAATTGAAAAGAGAAAAATGGATGACTTCATTCACGATCCGATTGCTTCCCAGTTTTATGACTTTCTGATAGTTTTTAGTCTGCTGAACATATGTCATATCGGTAATTGCTTCTTTGAATAGTAATACATCTGCAAGAAATCGAAAAGCATGCAACTGGAAAAATAATTTAAATACAAAAATATAAATATTGTATATAACAGTACGGCAAGAATAACAAAATTAAAATTTTATCATGCCATAAATTTAATATATTGCGTTATAAAACATTCAGCACAATGAAATGAAAATATTAGATTGTAAATCTATAGCATTCATATAACATACAAGATCCCAGTAACTTGCTCCCCTTATACGTTAATAATGTAACATGATCTAAGACAACTTACTCGTACCTTCAAAATTTGTTTTAAGCGACAAGGGACAAATTAAACGAACAGTTTTGGATTAAATAAAAACATACATATTTAAAGTTTCGTTATTTATTACATAGTTTTCATTAACAATATAAAAAAAGTAAATAAGCATCAATTGATTTGTTGATTAAAATATGACCATTAACGTAGGTTTCTAGCCGTTCTCTAATGTAATTGATTTCAGCACATGCGGATTCTATTAGACACAATTAATTCACGTCACTACAAACTGAACCCTACCCACTAAAGTCGAGCACAAACTGACCTGCTTGAATTTAAAGTTTAGTGTGCCGGAGAGTAAAGCTTAATGATATCAGTTTTAGGTATTCAATAATGACCTGCGGTTGTAATGTCGTTAGGATTAATAATATTATGTTAATATGTATTAGAATAAAATTGTATGTTTATAATAAATAACCGGTTTCTAATTACTTACAGGTCAATAATAAATACATAATTAAATTATAATTAACTATTATACAACTCAACACGTATTTTATACAGACAATTAAAAATAGTGATCAACTAGTAAAGAGAATTAACGCTTTTAATAATATTTTAGTAAAGTAAACTTCAAAGCAAACCATTAAGTATTAATAATATACAAGTTCTTAAATTTAAAAGAATATAAAGAGTGATTTAGTTTGCGCTTCCACATGAATGTAGTAAAAAATACATCTATGATTAGAATTTTTTAGTTAGAAACGTCAGTCCTTATTATTATATTTATAGTTTGTAATTATTTTGACCACTAACGGTGGCTCTATTGTTTCCTGCTGCGGTCTATATTCTTAGTTTTTTTGAAATATATTACAGTCTTCCATATTTTATCTGTAGCGCCCTACCGAATTTTATAATGATGCAGTTCCACTCTCATTGAAAAGTTTATTGGTTTCTTCTTATTGTCTTTCTGAAGTCTAAATTATCAATCTACTGTTAATTTGCAATCCATAAAATGTATCTGAAATACATAAACTTGATTTCGATAGAAAATAACCTAATTTGAATTACTTTGTAGCCTGGTCCGGTTCAATATATCAAATTATAATCATTTTATACAGCTCCCGTATACTTAAGTTATCTCCCATGAGCAAAATACAAGTTCTACTCAGACGCCAACCAATAGTTTTCTTGACTGCCACCTGATATATAGCATTTTTCTTACTATAGCTAAAACATCGGAGCAATTTTCTGAACCTAGGTCCAAAAAAAAAAAAATTTCGGTAAACAACAAGAGCACTAACGATTGCCGCTAATTTGTTCTCTTTCGGAATACTCAAATCCACACTAGATTACATTTTATTAGTTTTAGCCCAGAATGCTTGTGCATCCTGTTGTCTGTACACCCGTATTTTTTCTAGAAGGTTATCCTCCTAACATTTGTTAGGTCGCCCTCAGAGACCTTTTTATATACCCTCTAAATGAAAATGATTTGACCCAATGTGATAAATTTCAGCCAAGTAACTTCAAACATAAACACGAAATATATTAATGGTATTAACTCACGTGTATTGTACAATACTTTAACATACCAACTTATCTACTATTGCTTCCGTATGTCATCTACGTCCCTGTTGGCAGATTTAATAGCAGACCATCCGACAGTAAAGCGTCATGGTAGCTGGCATTCTAATTCCCAAAAACTATATTTAAAATTCTGAAGAAAATTAAAAAGAAATAGCATCAAAAATTCTTAGTAAAAAAGAAAATATTTAGAAAGAGAACAGAAAAAGAAATAAAACAAAGCTATCAGGCAGTGCCTTACAAAGACAAGTTTAAATAATCAAAACTTTAATGTATTAGCTAATAAATTCGGCAAATGTCGCTGCTTCCTCAAGAATTTATTTAAAAGATTATTCTATTAACATTTATAATAAATATTTTTTTGTCTTTTAAAGTTTTCAATAAAATATTTTAAAAATTACTTCTTGTTATTAATTTAAAATTGAAAAAGGGTGCTATAATGAAAATGCGTGAGTTAAAAGTTTCTTATCTTACTGGCGTAGATAAAATAATTTAACATCACCTAATTCGTAGTAACAGTATAATAAATTATAATATTGTAGTTTACTACTGAAACTATGATACCAAACCAATATAATTTTATATATTACAGCCTTTATAAAATATTTCTTCAGTTGAACAAGATGGCAACTATAAAATTCATATACGTATCTAAAAATTTAATATCTTACACTTTATTTACCTTTAACACAGGCAATAATAAAACGCCTTGACAAGAACAACATCGAATGTATTGACATAATTCTTACATGGTATGGTAATGGGATCGTACATCGGACATAACTATTCTAACCTAACTTTTTAGCGAGATAAGTTCATTGTTTATTTTTAGTGTATTTATGTTAATGTGAAAGTTGATGTGAGAAGCAATTAGGTTAGTTTATAAAAAAAACACAATTTTTTTATAAAACCCGTGTTTTTTATTTTGCTTTATAACTTTAATTTAAAAGTAACCAATAAAAATAAATGTATATTAATCAAATATTAATAAAATATGTGCATCTTTTTTGAACGAAATTAAACTAATGTATTTTTGTTGGATACTAGTCCAGTCAGTTAATGTACTAGTAGGTACAAATAATTATTAATAATAATAAAATAACCTATCGCTAAAATTAATGTGTGATTAACTTCCGATGTACTGCGATAATAAAAAGGCAAATATAAAAACATTTTCATAAATTTTTAAAAGTTTATATTGTAAACCCAAAACCTCAACTTAATTCTGCACATTTTACTTCAAATTTTACAAAATTTATTCCACAGATAGGAAGCTATGGTGGGTGGAGTATTGCTTGTTTCCAATTATTTGTTCACGATCCGATAGTGAAAACTAACAGCTGCAACTCGTATGGAATTAAAATTGAAATGTTTGTGCCCCATACGGATGTAATATAAATTTTCAATTATATTATTACTACCACCACCACAACTAAACGCTACCGGCATCAATTCCTATAGCAACCATAAAAAATATATCCCAATTGCTTACTGAATTTGAATGACTTATTTATTACATATCTTTGTATATAGTTCATATTCTGTTTTGTCATTTTATTGCCCATATATAAGACTTTCCAAATAAGTTCCGGTTTATATCTTGCTATAAAATACGCAATAAAAACGATAATTAAATGTACGTTTTTTATGAGTTATGTTTTATTTTATTTCATCCCTGTGTGTTCATTAATTGAATTTAGTCAAGTACAGCCCGCTCATTGAAAAATTATTTACATTGCACAATAAATTAAATGACATTATCGTTTAATTTAATTAGGAGCAACATTGTGATGATATTATATATTCTAAGATGCTTAGACTTGTAAACTCTTTAATTACCAATCCATATAGGACCTGTTTCGCATATATGAATATAAAGTATAGATGTTGTAAAAATTTGTAATTAAGATGACGTCTGCAGTAAAGTAATATTTTAGTTTTAATTGAGTGTGCTTTTAAAACTCTTGAAAGTTGTGCAGGAAAGTTGTAATGAGATTTTAGAGAGGCTGACATTTACTGACGTCTAAATCAGAAGGCATTCCACTATTCCTAGTTCAAACCGATAGAAGTGATTAAAAACAATCCATCCCCTAACGCGAATTCGTCTGCAATTTATGAAATAATTAAGACTGCGGCTGAAGCAACTTCATAAAGTACGTTGTTACCTACTATAAAAGCATACTACATCTAATAATATTCCAAAAAGATACCTTTTATCGGTTGTACTAATCGATGACTATCGAGTCATAAAATATATTTGGCCAAATGCAAGTGAAGTTAAGAAAGGTTTGACAGAATTAATACCAATAATAAATAAACATAAACTCCATAAATTTGTCATAATAAATTAAATAAAATAAAACACATTTACTATGTACTATATCACGTAATATTTCGTATAATGAACTATCACATAGTATAACAGCCACCACCATTCAATTTATCATAATAAATTAATAGTCTCATTAAGCTATACATATTTCTTAACATCCCTGTTCGCACGAAAGTAAATTAATGCACGAAAAGTTGTATACAGAGAAAAAACCTAATTGAAAGCGTTGTAGTGGGGAGGGGACCTGAAAACAAGCAGGAACTGCATAAAAACATAGATAAATTCAGGCAAACTTTATAATTCAATTAAGACTAGCTTTCATATAAAAAGAAACTGTAATTCGGTTAGCCGCAACGTTTCCTGATGCATTTTGTCTGCTTGTTTTTCTCTTCCATCCAGAATAAATGTGAAAATTTCATGTTTCAGATGTTTTAAGTGGATTATAAAGAAAATATAGTTCTAGAATAGCCACACTTAGTACATGTCAATGTTTATGTTATGAAAGTATTCTTTTTAAACCATTCTTTTATGTTGGCTAAGTTTAATCAATGAAATGAAGTCTGTAAAATCTCGGAAAATACTATTGGAAATAATACATTTTGTTAGTTCAATATTGCTTAAAATTTAATCCAATTTTATCTAAACTGTGAAACAATATGTCTGAAATGTTTTTGTTGTACCTATATATACATATACGTATATATACGAGTCTAGTCACATACATAATAATGTCGTAAAAGAATTTATCAAACATATTCAAAAATGAATGTACACTGTGCACAAAGTTTGCGAGATAGTACGATTTGGTAATAGCGTGTAATAAATAAGAACGGTGCAAAGCTAATGTTAATTTATCTGAAATATTATTAAGCTTTAAAGATTCTTATTTATTTTATCACATTCTTATGCACAGTTATATACAATTAATTAGTAGATCATTGTTAGAATCCATAATATCTTTTGAAAATCCGACCAGGCTGAACATAGTAAGATTCACCGATGTCGCCAGTGTTATTACGGTCAGATTAAGAATAAAAATAGTATATTAAATATCAAAAGCAGGAAAGCATTGTTTGCAGCACGCCACTGTTTAAAAAGAACGTAGTCGTGTTTCGTGCCGATTTTCATGTGACCAAACATAAAATATGTAATAATTAACAATTTTATCTCTCGTGAATGTAGCATAGTCCGCTCACAGAATTTTATGCAAAAAATCTGAATTAGCTTCATATTCATGTAAAAGCTATTCACAAAAAACTATTCTTTTTCCGAATCTCTAAAAAATGCAAATCTTGATTAAATTGCAAATGGTAAGTTTTTCTTTTATCTTTATGAAATGTACGTAGTACCTTAGATTTTAATACTTTAAGTTGTTGAACTGCCCTTCAAGAGCTGAGCCTAGGATTTAAATCAAATAAACAATGAATGCGGTTATTATTTATCTTTTGAATTGGATCTTCATATCTGTTTGGCTCAGCATTCCAATTCAAACCTAATTCACAAAAAAGTCAGTGCACATCAATAAATACTTGAGCAGTTAAGAGCCTCCTATTTGAAAAACGCCTTTTGTACAAGCGCAAAATCCATAAATAAAATGAATGTTTGCATTTCATAAGTGGTTTGACATGATACAATACACGTGTCAAACCATTTAACAAAGTCTCACTCACTACACAAATGTCTATTATAAACAGATGAGTTACAACTTATTTTTTCACAGTTTACTTAAACAGTTAAACAAAAAAACATCTTGGTTAAAAGCATTTAAAGATACGAGATTAAAGAAACTTTTTTTATTCCAGTTGAACACACTGTTTAAGTTTACCAAAAACAATTTGGACAAATACATCGCCATTTTTAACAAACATGCGTTTTGTGTAGAAATTTTTACAAGTTCTAATTTAAACATATATAACCATTGTCACAAAGGTGTATTTGGAAGGATTATTTCAAGAAAAACTCTACACATTGTGCTCATAATTCAACTTTATTAATGTATTAATATAGCATTAAACCATAAATTTATATGGCAGTTAAATTGTGTTTGTTGACACAATTTAACTGCCATATATAAAGTAGATTTATTAAAAGTTAGAAGTGTATTTCGCAAAACTATGAGTGTGTTTCGCTAAGAGAGTGTATTCCGGGTATCAATCAGATAACCAAAAATAACATGGTCTTACCAAAACAATACACTGTTTTAAATAAAATAATCATTCAAATTACATGCATCACTTTCATTCAAACTGCTACTAATATCTAAAAAAATCCTTCAATGATATATTTAGCATATAGCTACGGGACCAAGGTGTTTGAGCTTGCCTAGTTCTAAAGCTATCTTGTAGGACGCCGGAACAATACAGATTGATCAAACAAAATCAAATACTTAAAATATAAAGAACGGGATCGTTCGTCCTAGATCCCATTTTGTTTATAATTTGCGTGAATGATATACAAATACAGATTTTTGTTATAAACGTAAATAAAGTAACTCATAACGCTAATCTGAAACTAGATAAAACACGCGATTACTTGCATGTTTATGCTTGTTAATAAATCCTAATAAATCCTATTCATAACTACGTATGGTCTTGAAACAACTACCCTTACCAACAGATCTGCAGACAAGCTGCAAACTTGCCAAAGGGCAATAGAAAGAGCCATGTTAGGTATAAGTCTAAGGGATCACATGTCGAGGATGTTATCACACGAGTCGCAAACCTTAAGTGAAGCTGAGCAGGCCATGTTGTAAGGCAAGACCCAGCAAAGTGGACGACACGGGTTATGCAGTGGAGACCACGGACCTCTAAAAGAAGTGTGGGAAGACCCCAAAAAAAGTGGAAAGACGACATCCAAAAAGCAGCCGTCTATTCGTGGCAACACAAAGCTAAAGATAAGACCGTGTGGTAGAGTTTAAAAGAGGCCTATGTCCAGAAGTGGATAGATACAGGCTGAAGAAGAAGAAATAAATCCGAAATCTTTATACATTTCAACAAAATCAAAAATTAATACATTCAGAAAGAATTAAATTATATTTATTCAGAGTATTTAAGTATTAATTCAGTTTTTCAAAAATCAATAGATTTAAATTTCTAATTTTCTCAATTTACAGTTGAATTCAAACAAAACACAAAACAGACTGTCTACGAATGTGATATTTAATTAAATGTGTAAATTGTAGCCTCACCTATGATCGAACATTTCGATCACATTGATAAAATTAGAATTTTGAATTGGTTCTCCTCCGTCAATCAGATCAGTATGATGTTTACGCTATTTTATTTACTATAAATTATTCTTACCATGCCCATGGAATTAACAGAAAACAAATGGTACTCACCTAAAAAAACAAAACAGAATTAAAAGTTGAAGTAAGAATATATATCACATTATATAATAAAATAAATAAGTCAAATAAATATCATTCCTCCTGTTTGTTAAAGTATCCGAGAATCGTTATTAAATTTGTTATTCCTGCAATGAGAAAATAATGGAAACTTTCTGCTAACATGACACCCCATTTGCAATAGTGCTGTATGGGCATTGCAATTTCATACCCTACATCAACCCTTATTATATTCGGTTCGTTATAAAATATATGCAAAATATGTCCCGAGAGTCAAACGGGTAGAGGAATATAATAATATTTACGTTTATTCCTCTGCGGTCCTACCCCTTCTAGTCAGCATTAATCAAAGACGATATAGAAGGGCAACGCGATCGCCCCTTTCAGTCTCATAACATTTCACCTGATTTACTTTATTTCAAATGGAACGCACATTAATAATAATTGAATGACTAAATTTTCAATTATAATGCGCCTACCTACATAGCAATTGCATTTGGTTTCGATGCAAATGCAATTATTGTACTGTTATATAAATGAAATACATCCCACACCAATTTAATCCAATAAAAAATGAAAGATATTTTTATGTGAAGTCCATTTTCTATTTTAATCACTATAACCCAACCTGCCGATAAATAACTGAAAACCCTTCCCAAATAGCCCCCGATTGCAATAATAAAAAACCATACATACATTCTTTTAATCGGGAAAATATCGTTCATAAAACCGACAAGCGGTTTGAAACTTTTTAAAGTTCTTTTATTTTTTTTATTTTAAGAGCACAGCCCCTGTTCTTAGTTGAAAGTACTGTTATTGTTTCCGCGTGGTTGCGATGGAAAGAGACGTGGATATAATTTAATAAAAAAAACTGCCTTTTTGAGAAGGGTCGATCCAATATTTTCCGGAATAAATGTAAAACGTCAAAAATTCAATACGAAAAATCACAACAAATAACGGCTTGGTTTTTATGGATCCATTTCCATGGAAAAATGATAACGGTAAAGCATCAAACGGTCAAACGAATAGAACGCCACTAGAATTCTTTAAAGGGGTGCACTCATAAATCAAATGTAATAAATTAAATTCACTTTTATAATAATATCACATTTTTTTAAAACACCATAATATAAATTTGATCAATTTTCCATTAAACTTTATTATTTTGTTAATAAATAAATAATAACTATTTTTTTTGCTATTGTATATTTAGTTAATAAAACCATGATTAATATATTAATTACTCATTTTAGTAATGACAATACAGTTTAATCTGGTGAAACCAAATGTTATTATTAAAATTTATTAAATTTATCAAAGTAAGATAACATTAATTCCAATCCATTACCGCGTATAATAAATTATGTAATGAAAAGACTGTACGCAAGATGCTTTAAAATATGCCGTTGCGTTATCTACAAACTATGACCCAAAGGACGGAAGCAGCTATTATCATACAAGGATATAAATTCACCCTATAAGATACGTTTTATAACTTCAGATTACTAACATAAATTTTCATATTAGAATCATAAAACCGTTAGGACATTTTTCTCCATCTTCGGGGAAATCAAATTTTAAATCTTTTGAGATAAAATTGATCAAACATAATTCTACTTCTCTTATTAAGCAAATTCCCCGGTTTCTTAATCTACTTATTCTGTCCTTCTAGTGGAGATAATGGTGGATTTTGAAATGTAATAAAAGAAATGCCGTTCCCTTATCCGTATTCGAAGCGCGCAAAAAACCTTAATTAGTCTCGTTTTAAGATTTTCATTTAGCTTCCTTGCTTTTACGGCTAAAAAAAAAACGTGAAAGTGGTCGTCTTGAATATAAAGGATTATAATATAAATACATAAGAAGGTTGCGCTTTCAATATATTGTTTGCTCTCCCAGATGTATGAAAAATAAACTGACAATGTTAAACTTAAAAATATAATTAATATTTGCTATAACATTAACAAAGTTCTTTCATTATATTAAATTTTCGTCCGCTGGCATAAAAATAGCTGCCATTAATACTAAATGCGCAACACATATTTATAAAACCATTTGTCGCCTTCTACTGGATTATGCTTCTATACTTTTCTTAAATTCCAAAAAAAACATACCCTACAACATTTGTATGTTGCTGAAAGACCTCGTCTATGTGCCATCTCTAACATTCGCCACAAACGTTTATGTAACCTTTCTAATAAATTATTATATGTCAAAGTATTCCCACTAGACAAACGCCAATCACCAATATTTCAATAACTCGACGTAGTCAGAAAGATTACGGTCACAAAAAAATTCTTATTGACCAGTCCATATACGGAGTTTCACTAACAAATGTTTAATTATAACATATACATTCGAGACGCAATCAATTTTGACAACTGTGTCAAAGTCACAATGATGCCATTTAAGTTATTAGTGTACACTACTCCAGTGGAAAATTTAAAAAAAAATGATAAATCTGATAACTGATGAGTGTAACGCAATAAGAAACAAGCATCGTAGCTGTTGGTAGTGATTTCAGATTTGTAATCTTGAAAGTAATAAAGTCTTGTAACTTTTCTAAAAGTTGTATCGCCTTGTATCTACGCAACAAAACGTCATTCCAAAAATCACAAGACAATATAAATGCAAAAGTTGCACAAAATAAAAAAAAATTGCTTCTCATAAGAAATCCTACTTTTCTAGTTACTTTCGAAGTCAAAAAAGTGTTTCAAACAAGAAACTGGTCTACAAGCCTTTTTTGATATTGAAAAAGCTTTTGACAACATTACCTTCGCATTCATTAACAAAACAATAAAAATCCAGAAAAATAGCACGTTTTGTCCGATATTGGGTAAACTCTATGTTTAAGAACAGGATTGCAACAATAATTACATTATAGTTAAGACTGTAAAAACCAAAAATGACTACAGTGTGCTAACACCTTGGTGTGTTGTCATGGAGGCCGTCCAGGCTACAGTTACTAAATGACATGAGCGTATTTGTCTTAAGCTACGCAGATGCGTGAACTAGAACAACTGTATCTAACATAATGCAAGGTGCACACACAAGACAACAAAACACTAAAAAACTACAAAATCTAAAAATGTATAAAAACATACTTATGATAACTTAAAAAAATGTAAAGTACTTGAATCTCACGCTTGATACAATTCTATACTCATCTGAAAAATTGACTAATAAGGCCATACGGGTGCTTTTTGCAACCAAATCCGTAATCAAACATAAAAACATAAAAAAAACATTCAATGATTATATAAAGTGGTGGTTAGACTCATCATTACTTACTGCGCTCGTATGAGGTAAAGTATAAAAGTTGGCATGTCTAAAATAATAAAAACTCCATAACAGCCCATAAACCGATCTACCGCCAATGCACCCAGTTGTGATGATGAAGGCAAAACATAAATAAAAAAATAAACATACTAACTAAAAGGCACCAAAAATAAAATAAGATTTCATAAAAGGTTATTGCATATACAGAAGTCATAAAATAAAATAAGATTTCATAAAAGGTTATTGCATATACAGAAGTCATTTGATGCAATAATAACAGTAAGGAACAATCTGGTATACAGATGGTATCAAATACCCAAATAGCATCAGAGCTAGAGTATACGGAAGCAGTCATCAATTGCATGCTATTGAATGGTGTTGTAAAAACATGACAAGTCGGGACAACATTTCAACATACTAATAACCATCATGTCCAAGAGTCAAGTGGCTCCACAGGCGTTACGCTCGCAAATAATAAAATACAAAATCATGATAAGACTACATAATCATCCAGGAAGCATTAGCTACTCTTTCGTTTTTAGATCAGATTGTTAAAAAAATAATTCTAAACTAAATAGGTACAAACATTTCCTTTATTGTAAAAAAAATTATTGTTATACATACAAGCATATGAAAGCTAGTACAAGAATTTACATGCAAAGAGCTTTTTATAAAAACACCAATATTAAATAATTTACCTTCGTTTAAAAAAATAACTAAATCAATAATCGGTAAAATAAAAATCATACATTTTTTTCTGCTTGGACGTTTACCAAGTTTTATTTAATTTAAATAATTATATAGTTTCACACTAAAAATTCATCTTATTGTAAGCAAAATAAATTTTTGGTTCCCCTTAAGAAATCAAACTGAAAATTTAAATAAAAGTTTAAACAAATAATTTAATATAAATATATTTAAATTAAAAGAAAATTGTCACAATTGTATACCAATTTGCAATATACAATAAAATATGTACGTTGAATTGATAATCAAATTGCTACCCCAAATCAATATTTGACCTCATTGTTTTGCCTTGTTTGGGGGCTATTGGCTCCATACACGTAGCATACATATAAATCTTTGATAAGAGAATCTCTTTTTTTATTAAATTGTCTGTTTCTATAGCCACATTAATATTATTTTCTTCGCTGTGAAATAAAATTTTATTTTACAGAACACACATTTATTTATTTATTTATTTATTAGTAAGAATATGCTACTGTTATAATAAATATTTTGAGACCTAGTTACAATTTAATAAATATTACACTCTAATTTTGGTTAAACAGTAATTCCTGTGTTCGACACAGTTTATTATAGTCCCTCGTGTAAATATAGCAACCAACATTTCCTGGAGTCTATGAATTTATCATCTCGTAAGTATAGTAAACAAACAGACAATGTCGGCTCTGTTAAAACACACTCTACTTAATAAAAGCTATTGTTTTAAGAATAAACTGATACTGTGTGCAAAGCTGATAATCTCTTATAAAAAAGCAATAAGTAGACTTTTCAAATATATCAACATGTGTTAAGCCGGATGTGAGACATATTTGTATTGCTGTATGTATGTTTTCAAGACATATTAAATTGAATTTTCTATTGGTAAATTGTATTGGTAATTGCATCCGTAATTATGTCTAACAAGACTGAATCGTTATGGGGGTTGGAATTTTCTCCCCTTCACAAGACTGCACCTTAATTTCGCATGCAGAACATGTACAACGCACATGTGAAACCTAGGGTGCAACTAATTTTACCTCTCCAAATAAAAAATCAAATCTAATACATTTTCCGCAGGAAACTCATTTTCCCAGACACCATCCCAACTATTAATACAATTTCCCTAAAAATATCACTTCAATTTGTATAAATTTTCTTCATTGTTATTCAAGTAGTAGTAATTGAATTATTATTCTTTAAAGAAAATAGAAACTTTTATTATATATAATGAAATTCCGTATTTCATTACAGAAAACATTTTCCATAAAAGTAATAATTACATTTTCAAATAAGATTAAATTTAGCAAGCAGAATGCCATCAAGTTTTGTTGGCAAGATGAAAGTTGGAACAAATAGATGTATATTATGTTTGCATGAAGTTAAATATAAAATAAAATAAAATGTAAAAGAGTGATAATATATACAGTTAATCAAAATGTGCATAAATAAAGAAATTGATCACATATACAATATACACGAGTGAAACAATAATAATATATAGACCTTTCTTGACAAATTACAATCCGAGAGTTTGGAAGTGTAGTCATTAATCTAAATGCACGCTTCGGCCTTTCAGTATTTTTTCCAGAACATTAGGATTATCATGAGAGAGAAAGCTTGATAGCGGGTACATTTAAGAGATTAAAACATCTTCAACATGTGTCTATCAGCACGGAATAATAAAATCAATGCAGCCGTAGCAGATATTTTAATATGATGGTTAGCATCGCTATCAGACTACAAACTGAAGATGCAATTAAAACACTAATTGTAGTTCTAATTCAAGCTGTGTAGATGTAAATGATAGCCGCTACGTGAGAAGTATTAATGAGTTACTTGAGGAATTAGTATCGTCATTGTGATTCATTTGTCCGATGGATTGGACACTTCCCGTCCATAAGCCGGGAAATGATCTCCCTGCGTTTAAAACGTGTGTAGAAAACACAATTAAGATTAAAACCCTTGCATCATATAATCAACAGTTTGGTATAAATATAAAACTATACAACCTTTTTTAATATTAATTTATAATAACACAATTATTTACTACATGAATCATTTATACAACAAACGAGATTTCGAGAAGTTGCTTGATTTATTAAATCAACGTAGAATTAATAACCAATAAAGAGGAAGTAGTCTGGACCTCATAGAGAGGCCATGTATCATATCATTTTTCTAATGCAAATGCGATTTGTCATAAGTACAATGCGTATAATATGATGGGGAAAAATCTCATATAACTTAATCTATTTTTTTCTTTGAAGTAGCCCGCGTGATCGTAAGGAATAATGCAAGGGTGAGTTAGGATTATTGAAGACATTCTGTTATATATCGAGGGGTGCGGACTTCTATAATAGAAGGATCTAGTGACCACACAATACCTGTACACGGAATATAAGATTATCCTGTATGAAAAGAAAATGCTTACACAAGTTATATTTTCATTCAAAGACGAAAATGAAAATGTTATTGCTTTTGAATGTGTGTCTGAGTATGTGATGCTGACATTAATGCCTCTTATGATTTGAAAGCTTACCATGCGTGAATCCAATTTCAGGAATACATTACAAAAGTCCCTTGTGAGTATTTTCGAGTTGTATCTTAATTATAAAGATTATAAATAAAACATTTTAATTGTTCATATTTCAGCATTATATTCGTAATGATAGAATTATCAAATTCCCTTTTCAAAATATATGTTCGATGACAACTTGCATGTGTTGCACATCAATATTGGTCAAGTTACACACATGCCCTCAACAACCCCTCGTGATAGATCGCCTACTTGTACTTTCTCGATAATTAAAAAGATTTAGCGAGACCATTTGTATTGTCATTTATATCACGTCCCCTCTTATATTCCCGACTATCTCTGTACTGATTTATGGACAAACGCAGACTATTTTTAGTCAGTATGTAATTAAGACTTTTCATTTGTCGGTACACACTTGCCAACTTATAAATATGCTTAAATATTTAAGTAATAAACCATTTCACAAGCCCTCTGTAAGTTCAAACGGTACATAATAATTTCAATCATTCGATGAACATTTTAATCGATTGAGGTAATGTCAAGTATTTTGGTAATAATTAAGTTCGGAGGAAGGTTTATCACCCTTATATCATCGCAATTTTCGCCCGTAGTAGTACAAAGGACAATATGCGTGCGGATTCTAAGGGAATAAATTAAAATCAAACAATTAACTCCCTTTTCTAAATTAATTAATTTACTGCAAATGTAAAATAAAATTTATACCTTCTAATAAAAGCGCTGTATATAAACAAAACAATATATAAATTATATAAAATACACAACAAAGAAAAATAATTAATGTCTTTGAAACAATTCATTTTCATTATCCCAACGGAGTTCTATTTTCAGTCATTTGATTTTTTTCTCAGTAGCTGTTACCTAGTAAACTTATTATATGTATGAGTTTAATAATTAATGATACTGAATAAGCCAGTCGACAACATAATATAGATCTACAGATAGGAATTATTTGCAAATTGTTAATAATTATATATATAGAATGCGCAAACATACTGCAGTGCATTCATAATCCTCTTATCGCGTTTTAACAATTCATCATTCTTTTTACTAAATTAAATTTATAATGGATGGCTGAGTATCAATAGCAAATTGGACATGTTTGCTCGTATATAGCTCTATAATATATTGGCGTTTTTTATACTCTATCGACCTTACCCAACCTAATGGCCTGGTTACACAATACGAGTTGCTGACCTGACAGTGGACAGCTACTGCGAGAGGCGAGTAAAAACAAAATTATTTATAGTAACGCAGAAGCAATGTACTGAACCATACATGGCAGTAACTCGTATGATGCAGTCACATGGTGGGAGTAGCTGCACTACAGTAACTGACTAGGACAGCTCGGATGCTAGCTCGCACTGTGTAACCAGGCCTTTACTCAAGCAGGCAGTAAAATCTCGATTAATATTTATTATACAAAAATCCCCAAAAAGATTATAAAAGACGCATACGTCAACGTCAAACTTGGATATCTTTTTTGTGAAGATGTTGAAAACATTTTAACAGCTGAATTGCTGAACAAAATCATATCCAAAGTCCCCCAACAGCAACTAGGTGGAGACAAATCAACGGCTCATACACAACCAATTTATCGAAACCCACTTTCCAAGCTGTACTATCCCGGCACAAATCAACCCCAATCCCAGCAGCAGTAACTGTTCGCCATCTTGTTGAAGAGATGCGTATAGCATGGGCAATTAAAAACTTCTGTCCATACAAAGCGAGAGAATTAGATAGTGTCTTTCCTGCTCTTCTACAATGAGGCAAAAACTCACCTGACAAGAATCTATAAAGCATGCATTGTTTGTCGATACATAGAGAAAAGTAAAAGTCGTATTCATACCAGCGATTGTGCAAAACATCAATTCAAGAAACGGATTTCACCAAATGTCCACCAAATCAGCGCTACTTCTTGTAACCGAATCAAATGTCCACCTTGGGCGTAATTATAGATATTAAAGGCGCTTTCGACACAGTGTAAACCCCACAATTAGTGGATGAATAAAACATATATGTTGGATGAAAGAACCATGACTGTTACCGTAGAGGATTCAAAGGTCAAGAAAGTCGTTGCTAAAGGTTGTCCCAGAGAGGCATATTATCTCTACTACTATAGAATATATATAGAAGACTTAATCTCAGGAGCACCAGTGTGAGAGCTAATCACATTTACTACTAACTCATACCACCGCTTAGCAAATGGTCGCTAAAACCATGAATGCCACAAGGCGGTTACTGTGTTGAACAAATTCACAAATAATTTATAATAGAGTAAAAAACTTGCTATCAGAACCTTCAGTGTGAGAGCCAATGACTAGTTTAGAAATAATGTATGTAGTTCTTATCACAGAAAAAATGCTGTTGTATTACCAAAAATCACCGGTAATAATGTGAAGCAAACGCTTATTCGTTTTTTGCAAACAAAATTGAATAAACTAAAAAAAAAACACAATACATAATTAATATTCCTAATATTATCCAATATAACTAATTTGTCTCTTGTATGGCAAGAGAAATGATAAAGGCAAGAAAATATAGCCTATACCATTCCTGTGATTTAAAGGCAAAAAACTCGCGGCATAATTTTCCTACCACAACAACAAAGTTTGCCCAGAGAGAAAGTGTGCCATTCGACCCAACTGCTCGCTGTGCAGTTTTTCTCAAAACTTATAAGCAGCAAATATTCAATTTCAATGTTCACAAACTTCTTAAATCAAGTCTTCAATGTGATATGTTTCAACAAGTGTAATTTCACTTGTTGATTGATTGAAAATAAAACTCAAATTTTAAAAACTAAAAAAAAAGGCAAATTCATTAAATAATTCTGCACTACAAGCTCAACAGATGATAATTATAACTTTGTCACAGACAGCTACGCTTTTGAATGTCTTTCTATGTTATTTTTGTTTTTATTCAGTACAAACATTTTGGCGTACATATGTAAAAATGTATTATCATAGCAAAAACTGTTTACAAATATTATTGTTACAATTAGAAAGTATTTTCTTGACTAAGCAAAATATCCTTAGCATGTTACAATACAATGTTAATTCAGGCTGTATTTCGGCTATAATGCGTCGAATGTTGGCTTCCAAGTGCTAAATTTTTTCTGGTTTATCGGTGTAGACACTTTAGATATCCCCAGAAAAATAGCAGCAATGTTTTCCGCGGCCTATTTACCAAATGTACGGCGCAAACAATGGTCGTGTGGTTTCAATTCCTGTACAACTTGAATCTTGTAAGCTCGTAAACCAAAATCTTTTTGCAAAATTTTAATTGTTGAGCACGATGACGAATTGACACATTTGGATTATCATTAACACTACGCTGCACACTATCAATTGCTTCTTGTGTGCGCATTGTACGACGTCGTACCGGATGCTTATTATCGTTTAGATTAAACGTATTGCAAAAACGATGCACAGTTTCTCAAATTTATTGCTCTGATGAACAATTTTGAGCACCATACAATGCACGTAATTCCCGATGAGTTTCTCGAACTGAACCATGTTTTTCAAAATAAATTTGAACAATTTGCAAACGTTGCTCCGGCGTGAGTTTATTCATGATAAATTGGCAAACCAAACTAACCTCAAAACAACCCAGAACTGCCAATTTAAAGTTCGCCGCCTCTAAAAAAAAACACCCTTTATGTTGTTTTCAAAATAACGACCTACTGAACCTGATACCTATTAACCGGTTTGTTTAAAAAAAAAATTCATATAAAAAATATGCAAAATGTATAAATTGTTAATGTCAATGTGGTTGAGCTTAGTTGGTTGGTAGAGCGTTAGTGTATGTATCGGGGTTCAATTTAAGCTTGGAGCGTTTTCTTAGAATAATCCTAACATGCCACAACGAGTACAAAGACTATCGTAATTCAAAGCTTGTAGTAGTGTTGACTTAATATAATTCACCTGCATTTTCCTTCATGTCTCTCTTTGTAGAAAAATATAGTTACTATGAAAACTGTTGGATAAACTAGTTATACAATATGTGACTATAATAATAATAGCCATAATCTTCGTCAGAAAAACATATTTAGTACAGTGATGTATTTAAAAATAAGTTACATATACAATTTAATTAATAATTATGTCGATTAGTGATTATTCTTCCAAAAATTAGGCTTATTATCTTTCTTAATCGCAATGACGCTCTTCTTAAATAATAATAGCCAAACGCACTTTTCTTTGTATAGCATTGTCCTTACGTGCAAATTTTCCATTTATCTCACAATATTTACTATTAATTATTATTAGTTATTAATTTTAATTACTTTCTCCACAGCACTTCTGATTTTGAAATTAATCCAGCGATTATGTGCGATGGAGTTATGTATTTTATAAATATTTTATTCATTATTTAATTAGCTATCGAGAGCAATAGCGCTTACTGATTTTCCAACACATTTACCACTATTTATATATTATGGTCTATTAATACCCAATTAAATTCAATCGCCATAATTTCCCTTGTATTCTTCGCAGCAAAGCTGCATTGAATTAATGCGTTCCCTTCGTAAATTCATTGCATCGCTTAAAATTTTAATTAACTATTAATGTATTACTATAAATTTCGCCTTAAGATTAATCCGTAGAATATAAATTTACATAGATCCTTCCGACAACAAAAATGCAAGCCTTATATTTGCAATTATAAATTTTCTAGATCCCGCATCCTATTTGATTTAGATTTTATGTTATTATAGAAGAAATATCATTTTAAGCACGTAATATTAATATTTTAATGTGAATCCAGATGGCGACGGCCAATATGCTTTCAATTACTATTCTGCTTGGTTGTGGTTTCGCTGGGACATTTTAGTGCCAAGATTTATATCATTGGTCACAATTAATGATTCATCTAGCGTGTTTTCTGACTAATTAAATTGCAATTTCATATAAACATAGTGACCATGTAAACGGTCGAAATGGACAATTATGAACATCCGTGTCCTAGGGTGGGATCTGCTCTCCCTTCGTGTGTGCAGTTGCGGTCAACTGCCAACTTCGCAGACGTATCCCGTATAGCACTTACAAAGTTACGACTAGTTCACGCGACCCTCGTACTCTGTTCTCTCGATCTATTTTTCGAAAAATTTCACCGCCAGCAACATTTTATGTAATTTGAAGTTGAGAGAAATTTATTTGCGCCCGAGCCAACGTTTCACTGTCTGAAAGCATCCTTGGGGCACACTATGTAGGCAAAATAAATTATTGTTCCGCAAGTCAAGAGCTATTTATATTATTTTATTACGTTTTGTTTATTTACTTTGCAAAGAATAGTGTAGCCAAGACAGAGATGGAAATAAAGATAAATGTGAAAACAAACACACATAAACAGAATTTTTTAAGACTATTTAGAGAAGAAGTTGTTGGCACATTAATGCGGATTATCAGATTACTTGGCAAAATTTATGTTTTGCATATGTCTGCAAGAACAATGAGTGTTATGAAATCATTATATAGTAGTTAATTTTACATGTTTCTTTTTGTCGAATAACATTAATCTGCAAAATAATAAATCATAAGCTTGGCAATGTTAGTTACATATCTTTAGATAGATTTTTTCCATAATCCATTGATATAAACATCACACAGCATTTCTAACGTAAATGTCGATAAGATCTACTTGTGCAGTTAGACTGTTAAACCAAGGTAATCCGAGAAGATTCCTGCGTTAGACACTTGGGGTTGCGGGAAACCAACTTCAAGATATATTCCACAGGGATATTGAATAATTTAATTCATGAATTTATAATTGTAAACTATTGAAACTTCGTTAATTATAACTGTTTGTCTGCATGCAAGAGGGAATTAGTTATAACACCTTCTGCACTCGATTTGTTATCAATTGAAACGTCAACTACAATTACCCTTTAATTTGTGGAAATTGTGCATAACAAGTACTTTTTTAAATATATTTTTAGTTCAATTAAATCTTGTGTTAAGTAATGCTACGATATTCAAAGGTTTGCAAAACGCAGTGTAGTGGAATTCATGAAGCGTTAAAAGATTATGAGGTCATTAGTTTGCAACATTTATTTTATCTATAATGTTTTGCCGCAATTACAGATGCATATAATTATCTGCTAGTTTATGTAATATTTGAGTATTTCTTAAGCGCATGAAGTACAGCATGTTAATTTTAAACTGAAAGCTCTATATTTGAAAAGTAATTCTATACATACATGTACAATGTTTTCTGGATGCTGTAGCCTTTAGGCTAAATGCAGAGCGTAATAGAATTTCAGCAAAAAAATAATTTAATTGCTTGTTGAGAATTACGATAAATACATAATTCCCAACAAGCCACCGCATCTACTATAAAATGTATGTCAATTTATATTCGAGTATAAATATACTCGGCAGGTTAATAAAATTTTGTAAAAAGTTTCTTATAGTACGGTATAAATGCGTTTCTAAAATGCTGCGTGTTTTTTTAGAACAATAACCGGACTATTAAATGTTTTTGACCCCACAACAGTAATATGAACTATATAGTGATTTGCATTTAGTATTATCGATGAATTATAACTGATAAGTATTTTTAAAGCCATTCATGTCTGTTTAATCGCATATTTCATTGAAATTAATGTTAATTGTAACTAAATACACCGCTCAAAATAATATAAGAAATAAAAGTGATTTTCCTCATTTTGATTGTTTAAAAATATCAACAAAAAATTGATTTATTAAAAAATTATATTAATTTTTCCAATTTGCCTTGCTTAAAACCTCTCTATACTCATTTTAAAAAGCCGGTCGAGCTTCAACGTTCGCTATAATTGGTGAGAGTAACGTAGTCACGGTAAAACTGCAATAATTTCCAATTAAAAATCCTATTGCCATCTACAATTTGAAGAAAAACATTGACGTGCATATACAACAAGTACATACAAGCAAAAAAATTTAATAGTATATCTAGATACGAGATGGGTTTTATGAGTAAAACTAATCAAGCACATTCTATATAATAGAACAATTTCAAAAATAGTAGCAAGTAAGGACTACTTCAAGATTTTACATGTAATCCTCACTTTCATTAATACAATCAATAAAATATTTGCCCATGTGCACCCTATATTTCTATATAAAGACAAGCTCTGTTATTGTCATGACAAAGTGCAAACCTCTGATAGTTTGGTCTGAAAAAAAATACTCTATAAACTTTCCGGAATAATGGGCCTCGACAAAATTGCTAAAGCAATTCTTCGAAACGGCTACTTCTCAAAAGCTTGGAAAGGCTGTCACGTCATAAACATTCCAAAACCTGAAAAAGTTTCGTCAAAACTACCGACCAATCAGTCTTTTATGCACCTTAATTAAGGTGATAGAGAAGTTGATCTTAAACATCAAAGACAACACAAAATCTAAAGATCTTCTCCCCACCCATCAACGACTAGTCCACTAAATAAACCAAGTGACTGACCACATTGTCAAAGGTTTCAGGCTAAGAAAAAACACAGAAATTATCTTTTTTGATGTTAAAAAAAGTTTCGATCAATTTCTAAAGTGCATTACCCCACAACCCCACCCTACAGCTTATACGGCGTCTTAACCAACCTTCTCCTAAAGTGTAATGCTTTATTAACTTTACAACTCTCTACTTTAATTAATCTTGTATCCAGATAAACTTCGTTAAAATTAAACTATGGCAGATTTGCAAAAAAAATTAGTACCGAGAAGTCATCAAATTCTTCACACTAGAAAACTGGTCCAAAGTGATCGCAAAATTATCAGCAATGTCAGGGCTGTCAGATACATCAATTCGCCGAATACTTCATGATCATTGGGTGAGAGGTGCAAGATAAGTCCCAAATCTTCTGTCTGCTGTTCAATAACAGCATTAAGTTGATTGTGCTCGATCTTTTTTGAAGCTATGTCAGGGAGACCAAGAAGAAGTTCTGCAACCTATTGTTACGTGAGATAAAACTAGGATCTTGTATCATAATCCAGTATCCAAAAAACAACCCATGGAATGGCGGCGTGCAAGTGAACCACCCCGAAAAAAAGCCAAAGTATAAATTAACCAAAAAAATCATTGCCACAATCTATTGAGATTATAAGAGCATCTTAATGAATGATTTTAAAGAAAGAAATACCACGGTGAATAGTGCTTATTATTAATACCTTATTACATAAGTTGAAAGAAAACACTCAGAAAAAGCGTTGAAAAACTACTTCCTGTTTTCAAAACTAAAAAAAAAGAAGAGGTGAAAACTGCTGTTTTGGTATTTTGACAATAAATCTTGAGCCTTACGGTCTCAAACTTCCAAGCATTATCTAAGGAAAGTTTAGTTTGTAATTACTCTTCTTCAGAAGGTAAATCAGACAGTCTTACAAAGTCAAAGCAGACCACCAGCCGAGGTAACAACAACACCAAACCAGAGTGAAAACCAGATTATATCCGGGTTCAGAAAAGTCTATCACCAAACAGCGTTCAAACAGAACCAAGCAACATCTGCCCTGCCGCCCTGCAGCCCAGTGACGTCGAGATACATTCTAAACTAAATTGCACACACCGCCCTTAAGAGTTGTAATTCAGGCGGCCACTTAGACAAACCTAGCGCTGCTTCAACGCCAATTCACGACCAACCCCAAGTTGCATCTGAAAGTCCCTAAAACAAGAAACCACCACAGTTGCCCAAGACAACCGTAACACAAAACTAAAAATAAAAAAATCTCCGCGGAACAAAACTATATTAGCTATATATTATTATCCGGATTTGGTGTATCAACGACACCATCTTCCCCTTAGTGGATCGTTTTCCACCCTAAGGACGGTAAAAAAGTAAATCGTACTCTCATATCTAACTAGTCATAGTAATATTATAATTCTTTATACAAGGAGTTTATAAATGAATGGGTTTATGTAATCACTTTAAATATGCCGCCTTTTTAAAATTGTCCACTATACTATTTGTTTTGACAGTTCAACTTTGACAGCTGTCAAGCAAGCAAAGTTATAAGAATGTATACAAAAAAAGAGAATATTTTTATTATTGTATTCTACTTTAGGAATGGGCGGTTTGATAATGGGAAATGGCTCTATTCTATTCCGAATTGTGTTCGAGAGTTTACAACTGATAATCATAAACATGTAAACATATGAAAATATTTTTATTATTGAATTCTAAGATAGGCAACTTTATTTACGCATTTTTAAATTAAGTTGCTTATTATACACACACACACACACACACTATTCGTGTCTAGCTGTATGTAGAGCGGCACAAACGTACATTAGATAGTTACATAATCCCAACATTTATAATCACCTTGTATATTAAAAAAAAAACAATAATTCACGTTAATAATTTATTTAGTTCTTGTAAAAATTACTTACCAGTTATTAAATTTTATGGATTAATAGAAATCTCAACTTACCTGAAACAAAATAAAAAACATAATTAATAAACAAATATTTCAGTCATATACAGGTCTTTTGTACTGAATTATTTCACAAAAAAAATTATAAATATTTGTGTGAGTAAAAATGAGGTTCTTGTATTTAGCTCATCCACAATAACATTTTTGATACACCCACAATTGGGTGTAATAATGCATTAACCATTAATCAACTTAGTGCCAATTGTTGCTAGGTAATATTTGAAAATCTTGGTGCCTGATTGGCTAACAAATTATTTTAACAGCAATGTTAGCTAAAATAAAATAATAAAACAATCACATTTCATAGAATTTTAGAACATAATTTGAATAGATAAATTCGACTAGATTATATAATGAATTAAACTGTATTTCGGAACTTTAATATTCAACAAGTTAAATCAACTGAACATAATGAAACTACTACGAATATCAATATTTGCAAATCCTCCATAGACAAGACTTCATTTATAAATCATTACTGCCAAGCTTTCAACATTTCCCTTAGCAAACCCATCGTTAAAATAATGCATATTTTGCAGATAAAAATGCAACATGCATTGCAGCGTTAATAATAGAGCAGTTTATTTATATGGAGAGCCCTAAATGCGTTGTAAAATATGATTTCAAGTATGTTCCCTCTACCCGTGAATTACCTAATAGACTAGCAATAAAGTACACCAAGAAAATCCGCAAACATAAATATTGGAAAGCTATACATTAAAAGTAGCCGGTATCGATCCTCTATGATCATGTGATATATTGAAGGGCGCTGGTAAGGGTAAGGCGGTTAATATAAGTGGCGAGTATGTGTCCCCCAAATACGATCCAATCTGTCTCTTTCCTCTCGATTACCTCCGGCAGATTAATAATTAACAATTAATCCCATGGTCGTGCTAAAAACGACAGCTGAGTGAACGAGGTTTTAATTGCATTTCGCTGCTGTATAGTTTGGATTTCATTCAAACCAGGCGGAATATCCAAAGTTAAACTAAATCTACTGAGTAGCACAATTTTCCGACATATTTAGAGGCAAATATATATTATAATATTATTTAATTTACGTTTTCATTCATTTATGTTACATATAGTGGATGTTATTTGTTGTTGGGTCGAGTTGTTCTTTATGCATGGGCGTTCGAATTCTGCATTAGATAGACATAAAAGTGGATTGTGTCTTGCTTGTTATTTCGATTAGGTGCATGTTGATGCGGAAACTTTACGGGCCTTTTATAGATATCATGACTCACGTGTTGTTAGAGCCGGACTAATATCTCTTACCAAATACAATATAATTGCAACACAAATACCGCACATTTTATTATCATGACCGAACATCGTGTAAAATCTCAAAGCTTATTGAAATTCGATGCTCGTCTGCAAAGCTCTACTTTTACACCTCTTTTATATCCGCAAAATAAAAATCACAGCCTATTTGCAGATATTTTATAGCATCGGATGAATAATCTCATACGTACTTGTGGCAATTGATTCAATTACTTCCGTGAGCTCGATCTTTTGTTAAGCTCCAATTTTTTAAGCCTCCACTCAGACAGTCACATGAATATTTGAACATTTTCCAACCGTATGAAAAGACTTTATGGAATCTCCTCGCCCCCATTGTTGTATTACTGGAGGAGTTCTAAATAAACCTCGTATTTTATTAATTTCGAGCAAGGATAATGGCTAAGAAAAGGGAGAAAGGCAATTCGGATATGTAACTCCACTAGGATGAGCCTTATATAAACACATTTCTCTCTACTAATGTATTTTCCGAGTAGTTCCTGCACTCACAAAAAAATCTATATTTTATATAAGATTCCACGCACAATTTTGTTGTTTCCATTTTTCTATCAAAAGAATGCGATTTATGTGTCAATAGTTGTGTCCACAAAGTGATATTTTATCGGTAGATTCATATGGATAGCTAGCATATTTCTTTATCCGTCGTGTTATATATCATTTTCTAAATTGGAGCACGAAAGAAGCCTTTTTTACTCGCCAGTTTTGTAATGCGTTCACTTATGAAGATTGATGCCAGGCAGACGGAAATGGAATGAAATTGCTTGCCAAATTGAATAAAGCTCTGTATTTTTTCGTTGTGATAATCTCTCCATCTCTTGAAGTTTTACATTGACAAAACTCGTTTTTCTATTTTCATTGCTAATCCACGAACATAGATCTATCCACCTTTTACCTTATTAGCTCAGGTTACCTGATTTGACTGCGGAATGCTGCTGAATGATAACCGTGCTTGCTTTGCGACCTAAACACTGAGACTTGTTTTATGTTTACATATCCTCGCCGCATGAACCCGTGAGACTATAAATAGATATCTATTCGCAGTTTACGTTTTTTTTATTTTTTAGTGATGAATATAATAAAATTGATATAAATGTTATGATTATTTAAAAAATCCGATTTTTATTATTCATAGATTAAATTATTCACTATTATTTTTACTTCTGTTTAATTAACCCCTTAAGCGGCTCGATGTATTAGACGAAGTGACTCGCGTAGTGGGCACGTAATTTTGTCGCTAGCGTAAATATTCGTCATATCCATTATATAAAATTATTTGATCGTCATGTCCATTGACTTTTATTTTTTTTACGACATACCCATTAACTTATATTTTTTGCAGATCATTTTTATTTATTATTTTTTTTAATAATATGAATTACATTTTACTAAACATTTATTTAAAAAAATATATAAAACTTTTTTATATTATTTTATTTTATAGTTATATCAGGTCAAAACAGAAATTAAAAAATACAGAAAGGTAAACATAATATTAGAATTATTCACAATGAAACAAAAACGTATAAATTATTCTTTGGTATAACTATTATAAACAATAATTCATTCTTTTGTGTGATAAGTTTGAAAACATGGAGCTGGACATAATCCTGTTTTACAATCCTCGCACTAATACCTTGACTCCTTTCGAACTCCTTTTTTATAACAAACATGACAGCGTTTTGTAGGTTTAGCTTTAGTAGTTGGTGGTATAAATGAAGGAAAATGTCTTTCCAGAAGTCTAGACGGCTTAGGCGTTTTAGATCTTCTTGTAGATAAATTTCTTCTTACAGCATATTTTTCTACAATTGCTTCCCCAAGATCTAGTATAAAATATAATCTTTGTTTTTTTTCTCCTAACTCTTTATAGATTCTGTAACAGTTCAAAGTTGTCATGTCTAGAAAATGACGAAAAATGTTCATATAATATTTTTTTAGTCTATTTCTTGCTGATGAATAGTACTGCAAATTGCTGTCAGCTAGATCAACTCCTCCCATGTTGGAATTATAATCTAAAGCAACTTCTGGCTTTTCAACTAATCCTCCTCCTGTAACTGGTACAGGTCTTCTACGGTCATCATGCAAACTACTTGCAAATATCACCTCTCTTTTATCATACCATTTTAAAATCATTTGTTTTCGCCTGTACATTGCAATATGTTCTCCCTTTTTTAGCTTTTTACCTTTTACTTCTGCAGGTATATTTGTGCGATTTTTTCTTATTGTACCAACACAATCTGTACGTTTTTGCGCCAGCTTATCTAACAAGTCTATATTTGTGTAATAATTGTCTGTATATAAACAATATCCTTGATTCAACAAGGGGTGTATTAATTCTAATACAATTCGTGAAGAGATTGGTTCATCGGGATAGAGTGAATCTCCATATATGGTACTTGCACCAGTATACAAAAAAAAATTATAGACATATCCGCTCGAGCTTTCGCATAAGGCAAACATTTTTATCCCAAACCTTCTCCGTTTGGATAGAATATATTGTTTATAGGAAAGGTTACCTTTCCATCCAATTAGAGATTCGTCAATTGCAATATTTTTTTTTGGAACGTATATAGACATAAACTTACTTTTTAGGTAATTTAAAATTGGTGCAATTTTATATAATCTTTTTGTAGTTTGACCAGTAAATTCTTCGTTATTACAAAAGTGTAAAAATTTTTGTAGTAAGAAAAAACGTTTTTCGGAAATTATTCGAGCATAAAACGGTGTTTCAATACTTTCACGTCTAGTAAAATATAATTTACTATCGGGTTTTGAATCAACTCCTTGAATAAGCAGCAAACCTATGAATGTTCTTATTTCATTTATGTTTGTTTCGTACCAAGAATTAGTTCTAGATTTTGGTTTCAAATTTTCTATGTTTTTATCTATGTATTGTCTTGGTTTGTTTCATTTACAATTATTTCTATTAGTTCGTCGGTAAAAAATGCTTTAAAAATACCTAATATATCATCTTTTGAAAGAGCAATTTGAACGCCAGAGTTCCCTGTAAAAGGAAATGAAGGTCGCGGAATGCCTGCAGAAGTCCATAATACATCAATTGGCGTAGGTGTTGTTGTTGCACCACTATCTGAATTGTCATCTTCACTATCATCGTCTGTCCAATCACTGCTATTATTTTCTTCTTCAGAACTCAAATCTATATCTTCATAGAATATATATATATATAAAACTTATTCAAAGTACAAGATGTATTAGGTATTTTTTTTCTTGGTTATGTTCCATTCTAATAAATTTCTATCCTAAAAATTATTATTTGCATGAAGTGATTATCAAAACTTACCTTAAATAAAAATAGATTTTTACATTTTTTGAATCACAATAATAATAAAATATTGTAATATGAATGATATAATATAACTAAGTTAACGTGTTGAAGAGCACAAAAGCAATGATGTTTATATTATGTTTTCTACATCGTAAATAACTCGGCGACAAAACAAGTTGTGACTTGCAATGCACACATCCCTTCTCTATTAGTAGGATTGATTGCGCGAACATATTCGACATATACATTAAGAAAACGAAGTAAATTCAAGATGCGAATATATTCGTCAAGAGCGCTACATAATACAATAGACCATGACGAATATATTCGACTTAACCGCTTAAGGGGTTAATATTAATCGCATTCTATTATAATAAATTTTGAATCATACTTATTTTAATATAACTTTTAATATTTTTAAAAAGAAAGTTCTCTAACAAAATAAGTTTAGTAATGAGAAAATAATTGCACGGGAAAGTGAAAAATAATTGTAAATAGGAAGACAACTAATTTAGATAATTATGTTTCAACAAAAATTAAGTTTAGTACTTTTAATATATCTTTTAGAACTTTTACCTGTTATAAAGTGTCGCCATTATTATTATGAATCAGGCAATGTTGAAGTTGCTTGGTATAAATACATACTTCATCGTTGACTGTAGCATGCAACATGTTGCCTCCTATTTTAATGTTTACTGTCATAGAATAATTTTTCGTAGTTCGCTCAAACGCAATACACTCAACGTCGTCGACTGTCATTAAGTAATTAAAATATAGACTCGCCATAGAATGTAGTGTATAGTCCCCAAAGTCGTTCGAAGTCATAGTAATGCAAATAAAAAGCATTGCCTACAATGAGAATCTGTTCTGTGCGAGCAGCCGAGTGAATATAGTTAACCATACCTTATGCATCTCAAAAAATATACATCTGACGCTAAGAACAATTATACCACAATGTTTCAAGAAACGCAGAAACTACTTGCACGAATCTTGTAAAAATGCATCTATAAACAGTGTCTTATAGGTTTTGGTATTTGTAAAGATTGTTAGATAATGTTTTCTGGCGATCAGACATGGTATGTGGTATCAGCACGATAGTGTCCCTCCGCACTTAGAGACGCATTTTTAGAGGCAGCAGAACTAATTCACAGTAGCAAAACGTAGGAGAATCTCTTAAAAAGATCCAGAATGTGTCTAAAGTGCAACAAACAATCTTAATAGTAAATTTAAACTAAAATTTAGCTTTTCTGAACTTGCAATTATTTTATTAATAATAACTAAATTTTATTTTAGGGCTTCATTAAACGTCTTAACTATATGTATTTGGTCTAAAGATTACATACACGAAGTTGTTACCTCAAGTCGTGCAACACCCTGTATATTTGACTAAATTAAAATTAAATATTTGATTCTCATTATTTAATACTTAATCAGCAATCAACCAAAAACAGAAACCAATGGTATAAAAACCACTTATTTAATTCGTAAATACACGCAGCTTCGAAGAAAGCTTTTAATAGTAACAACGGCGACTATAATGCTAGACATCAATATAGATTTTAGGATTATATGAACCCTCTAAATATTATAAACTTAACGTGCGCTTGTTTGCTCCTACTTAATTATCTAACACTCAAAACCACAATGTAAACACTGCACAATGAAACGTAATACATTACATGCACAATTTTCATTGCATATTGTTACAGCTATATGATATCAAATAATATCTGGCAGATCATTTAAATAATAAATAACATCAATTGTTGGAACAATAGAGTTCAAACGCATTGTGATAATTGGATATAACTTATCATTCAGATATGTAAATATCTTTAAATTAGCAATTATTAAAGTTAAATTTACAATGAAATAGTATAGTATTAAAACAAAGTTTATAAATTTTTAATAAACACTTTTAAAATCAGCCATGATGAATGAATGATATTAATTTTCAGAAAAAAGCTGTAAGTTATCGCCTCGTTACAAATTTAGATGAATTTGTAGCGCTAAATGAACTGTGAAATAAGTCACTTGCATCTGTGTGATTTTTTTCAACGAATGAGGTAAATTTAGATTTGATATCGAGCAGAAAATAGAATAAAAAGTAAATCTGAGATTATGTGCTATTACAAAGAGTTCTTGAAATATTTGAATTACTTGAAGATTGATTGAATTTGCCATTACATGAAAGCTCTTTGTAGTATAGTCCCAAAGGGAGTGCCTATCAACAGCAAATGAATTTAAGTGGAAAAATCTTATCTGAATACATTTAATTTCAATACGTTTTTGTAATATATTTTTATTATAAATAACACGAAGTAGCAATTATATTAATGATGCAAATTCATATAAAGAAAATGATTTCCATAAGCTCCACAATATAGCTATTAATATTAATCAATTTAGCACAGATTCTATCAATTAAAAGTACTTTCTAGCAATACATATAAAGCAAATTAATAACAGCAATCAACATATTTTCTCTTCCTTTACATTTTTAAAACAGTACGACTAATAATATATTTTTAGAGAAAACAAAAATACACAAAATGGCTTGAATAAATGATCCTTTTTAGACTCGTACAAAGTAAAATGATTAATTATATATACAACAAATCTAAAAAGTTTACAGCCCATTAGCGAAGTAAATACATATGATTTATAGTAAAAACATATTTTTTGTTAAAGTTATATTAATCTATAAAGTGATAATTTATTGAAATTGCGGATAGACTAAAATGTCTGTCGCGCGATTAGATTACATAATGTTAATTTATTCATGAAATAATTAAATAAAATTATAAGCGAGGTAAAAGCATCTACAAGACGGCGGCGAGGTATAAGGTAAATATGGCAGCTTATACAGAAAATCATATTTTCATGTTTAAATATTGCAATTCGCAAGAAATTATTCGGTCGGATTTTCGATTGTACTCAATTTTCCGGAGGGCATAATAACTTCTCTCAATGAGTCTAAATATAAACGATCCCGACTACTCCACTATATACAGTAAATACTGCTGGCTGGTATTTCTCATATTAATTGTTGTACATAAATATTTGATCTTGAATAAATTTGACCTTTATTATACATGGACGATATAAACACACCTTAGTTTTTGTAGTTGCAATGTGATTTTATTTATTTACAAAGTTCAGTTCAACAAGGTAAATCAGAAACACAAAATTGTTGTTCGAAACCCTTAACGGTGAACGAGATAAAAATGTGAGACAAATATTTTCTTTATCTGCGATATGACCACGGTGCAAGAAGGTTTACATTTATAATTTTTTTTTCTTCAAAGTATGTTTAAAAATTACTTAATATGTCACAACATAGACCTTTAAATATCAACAAATTGAAACTATTATATTGAAGACAAGATTTTAGCAATCTTTAAACATTGTTCTGGAATATTTGGAAATTATAAGTCTCGGGAAATAATTAAATTGGAAGCTTATCCAGTCAGATATTTTCAAGGTCTTTGTTTATTGATGCTACAGATTCTAACCTAAACATTTCAAAATACTGTGATATTCGTCAATATCGTCATTGAAAAGTATGAAGTATAAAGCTATCATCTATAAAACTATGAATAGAACCCTTGGTTATTTGAAAAAGTTTATTAATGTACATTAAACATAAAGTAGACAAAAGAACAGACTCTTGAGAAACACCAGCATTAATGTTGTTGGAGTCAGTGTGGTTTTACATCAATTCTAACTTTAATTTTTCTATTGATAAGTCCTGCAGATTTGTGATCAAGACCTATACAATGAAGCTTATGAATAAGATTAAAATGCCATACCCTATCAAATGCTTTAGAAATGTCTAGAACTAATGCAAGATTTTCTCCATGTTTATTTACAGTAGAATTCCATTTGTAACTACGTTAGTTACAAATGGAATTCTACTGTCAGCAGATCTGTTGTCAAACAATTGATGGGTGTCAAGCCATATGACCGTGGCTTACTGACATATCCTCGTCGTAAAATACCTTAATTACAAAACTTCTCCCTCAGCAAATCAAGCATGGCATTAGCTGCATGGCATGTAACGCCGTTTTGTTGGCCCCACATCAATATCAATGTTCTCAAGTTTTAACCACACAAATTTGCGATTTCAATAGCGGTCGCCATTGACAATTACATCTTGTCCCTCCCCATTTAGAAAGAAATAAGATCCGATGATGCCGCTATGCCATACATTATTTTCTTTAAGACTATTAAGGACCATTAAAATCTCATACGCCATCAGTCAACTTCATCAATTGATGCTTATAATCATAAACCCCTCACTTATTAAAGAACTGCCCGCAATCTAAAGCATAATAGAGCGTAACGTTTCATAATCCATAGTATTTTCCAGCAAATGACTGGTTATATATGGGTAATTCCATTACTTTTCGACCAATTTAAAAAAGTCGACTTCTTCGATTTTGCTCAAATTTTCAGGGATCAAAATATGAATGAAAAAAATGAGATTTCCAAAATTTTGGACCTTAGAATATCGCCTGTTCAAAATGACACACATTTGAAGGTCAGAAATTTTACAATAAAACGTCTTTTTTAGCTTATTTTGTATCATAATTTTTGGGCTTCTGGAGAAAGATAAAAAGATCCACGATGACTCAAATTATTCCTTATTACATGTACTTTAAAACCCATATTTTTATATTAAATATTGTGGCAGTCATTTTGATATATTAAGCTTCAAACATTATTCCAAAATAACCCGTAAATTTAGCAAAATCACAAAATTTTGCTTTCTTTAAACCGTTCTAACTTTGTCAAATCTTAACAAAATTTGATCCATGAGGTCTAGATTTCTTTGTGTTTAATCCCTTTTTAAAGTGATCACACAAGACTCACAGAATCAATACGTATACACCACTATTTTGATGCAGAAAATTGCACATGTTTTCGCGATCTTCAAAACTTGTACTTTTCAGGTCCCGAGAAAGCGCTGTCACCCTATGTCGATTTTAGTCAAAATTTCAGTAAATACTCTTTAAAGCACAAGAAAAAAGGTTATCTATATGAGAAATGGTATATTTGGCATTGAAGACTAGATTTAAGCAGTCTGTGAACATTGACATTGAATTTTTGTGGTTTATAAGTCTCGGAAGATACTTAATTTGGAAGTTTATTCCATGTGTCCATAGTACGGTAATCTCAAGACTTTAAATAAATGTTCCATCAAGAAAAACGTAGGTGATGCCATGCATTTTTGGCAAAGTGTATATAAATTTTATTACTTATCTATTATATAAAATTTTCCAGTTGCATTCCACATGTAACATCAGTGAAATAGTTACATTAAAATTAAAACTGTGACATATATCGTACAAATTAAAAGAAAATTCAACACCTAATATTTGTCTGGTTTTTACATATTTATACGTAGAAAAAACATAATGTGTTTAATCACAAGAATGTCATCTTTGCAGAATATCTACTAATATATCAACAAAAAGTTAAATAATGCATTTTTGTGAGAAGTTCATATTTCGTCCGGAGTAATGATGAATGTAAAGACACTGCAAAAATAGTGACTAACTTAGCTTTAACAAATAATTAACAAATCAAATAATTTGTATTATTGTAAACATACATCATATGCTTGCATATTAATGCACTTTAAATTAACATGCTGTAACAATGCCTTAAACAATTTAGGAAGTATTCATAAAACACACGTCTGCATTATTTCCTTTCACACAGGAAGCGACTATACACACCTACAATTGACATTTAATTTAATCAATTTTATACAAACATGCGATCTATTAGTTCCATGTTGAGTGATATGTCAAACTATTATTTTTTTAATAAATAATAAACACCTTCTTAACAAAATCGAGTTAGTTCACTGCACATCATTTTTTACAGCAAAAGTTGCAACCTGTTTACTACATTCTCAAAGTTATAAATATATAAGTTTAAAAGTTTTCCTTATAAATTCCCATAATAACGTTACACAAAAATCCGATACAAACTCTTTACTTAACTTCTTACAATGTATATCAGGCGATATCATGTCATAAATATTCGTAATACGGCGTTATAAATGCGGTGGCAGTAGCAATATAAAGATTGGTAGATAAATCAAAAGCAATCAATCGGAAAGTACGTTATCAATCATAACTTCGCTTCGACATAAATAAGGATCAGATTGAAGAAAATTCGCGGCAGCGTAAGTCATCGTCAATGATGCTGTAACAGTCCTCGAGACGAAAAAAAATGGTTGGGCTGCCTGGCAGGCATCTTACTGATGGATGACAGGCCTGAAAATCGGAAAAGCGGCATCTAATGTACAAATGGATGTCGCGGGAGCGTGTTTGTCGGATATACACTTTTATACTTTACGCGAGATAAACCTCGGGAAGTGCAAAGTTCCAAGACAAGGGAGACAGCATACAAAAAACTTGCAGACAGTTGTCGGGTGAAGTAATCTTTTCTCTGTGCTAAACACTATAGACAACTCTCCACCACACAAAAAAAATGTAAATCTACCCTCATTACTAATACAATATCAAAATTTGCTGCAGGCAAGGAACTAATCTACCATCCCAATTATTAGCATGGAATATATAAAATGTGAATTAAAACAAAAATTAATGTAAATAGCGTCAGTATTTCATTAGGAAAAGGCTAGATTATGCATTTATTAAAATTACAAGTGGGTACTGATTCTTTAGAAAAGGGGCATTGATGCAAATTTTCTCAAATCATTTAAAAATTAGATTCGCTCGGCGAGATTTTCTTCTTGGGTTAAATTGAGTTATATTATAGTAAATTTCGTTGCAAATTGTCATGTGGGATAGGCTTTATTGAATGTTGATTCCCCCTCTTCAGCGTTATTAGATAATTATGAGTAATTATATGACGTTCAATTTAATGGACTGACTCAAACATGAAATGTTTTGATTGATTTCGGAAGAAACAAATTACGCAAATTCATCATAATATCATCATGAAATGGATTATTGATTTTATCATTACAATTTGTGTGAATTGATAGTATAATAATATTGAATTATTGTGCATTAATTCAATTATTCATAATTCTAAAGCAAACATTTTGTATTTAAAAAAATTATATATTTTCTAAATCACGTCCTGGCAGTTTCCAGAGGGGCTATAAAAAAGACTACCCAGGAAAATCGAGTGCTTGCCAACGTATCCTAGATAAAATGTTTTATGCCCTTACTTTATTCTGTTGCATTATGCAACATTGTTTAGTCCCTAAGATGTTTCATCAATCTAAACAAAAAAGGTATACTAAATATATTACTGCACTGTGATGATGGTAACAAATTGCGCTCTTATTAAAAATAATAATTTATAAACTTTGATTAATCTCAAGATTAATATAAAAATAAATTAAATCTCATCAAAAATAACTATCCCAAAAATGGTATTAAATAGTAAGTGGCTCCTTCCTCATTTCGCCGTCTCGATATTTCCGGTTATTCGGACAATCACTGTAGGGACACTGATAAACTACCATCATTCCAAACAGCGTCCCAACGATAAACGAATCTAATCAAGACGTTTTACCTACTTATATGTGGTTAGTGCACTATTGCATCCCCTTATCGCCCCTAAAAGCGATGAGAGATATTTTTTTCAGATAAATTACAACATTTCTTCTGGGCAAGCTTGAAAACGTCTAATATATCACTTTTATTCGAAAAGATATAATCCCCACACCCTCCCTCCTTAAACGCATTATTGATTAAATATGCAATTAAATTTTACTATATAAAAGTTAACAATTAAAAAGTAGCGGTGACATATTGAGACATTTCTAAGTAACCTAGATAATCCTGTCTAGTAGAAACAACACAACGATGCATTCTAAATAGAGAGCTCAACGTTGACAATTAAGTGGAACATTTTCTCCGTTGCATTAAAGAAAAATTATCTTGGCACATTAGCATGACTCGCATACAAAACACTGTTTAAAAATTAAGCAGAACACTGTCAGCTGATATTAAAATTTTAATGTTAATTTGAAGGCGTTGCACGCTTTCACGCACGGGACATTTCGTAATAAAAAAAAATCAAGTAATTATAGGATAATTTGAAAGATACCCTGTGAAATTGTGCAGAATAAACGTAGTGAATAGTTAAGAACATAGACTGGGAGGGCTTTGGCGTGTCGCTTTACAATTGACTAGTAGGGCGCGCAGCGACTTAGCTAAAGCCTTGAAAATTTATTGTTAACACGATATTCAATTTTACCGAATCTAACTAAATAAATTCTAGTATGTATTACATAGTTTCTCATATACGCTATATATGAATACTACAGATTATCTGCACACTGTATATAATAACCAAAAGAAAAAGAAAATCTTCGTATAATTTTGTTGTAAAATACAGTATAAAACAAATCTGTAGGTATTCTAAGTTTATAAATGAGTTACGCGTAAATAATACTTTATGACCATCCACGTTACTAGATGATTTGGTAGTAATCATTTATGAAATGTTCTATATTAATAATGCTGAATTCGTGGCTTACAATACAGTAGCTCTTTAACTATTAATATATTAAAAGTTTGAATTCACAATGTTCTACTATTTGATCTTATTAAACCAATACTCTAATCAACAATATTATAAAATTTAACAGCAGATATCAAAAGTAAAATGCATTTGATTGCACTTTTCATATTTGATTTAATTTGAACAAAAAGCAATGCACGTTCGCCATTAAAGCCACATTAGAAGCCGTATAACGCCTACTACAATATTTGTTACCTTAAAAAACATCAAAACTCACTTGTTTAAAACAATGTAACTTTTTTGTCCATCCGAGTATATACAGGGTGTTAGGTAAACATGTGGCAAAAATTCAAGGGGTTATTTCTTGGCCTATTTTAAGAATATTTTGTCCTATGATAATTTCTGAAAAACCCCTTTGTTTCGAAGATACAGGGTGAACAAAATTTGCGACAGTTACAACATTTTATTATCAAAAAGTACATGTAACGTTGCTGATTCTACAGAGTTCTTTCTAATTGAGTTACACCACCACACTTCAGTTTGGTTGCTCGTGATTATTTAACAGCAACATACTGAGGAGATCGCTGGATTGGTCGAGGTGAACCACACGCATAGCCTGCTCGATCCCCAGACTTAAACCCCCTTGATTATTTCTTATGGGGCTATCTGAAGTCATTAGTTTACCCTACTCCAGTGGAGAATTTGAATGACTTGCAAAATCGGATAATTGCTGGGTATAGTACTATAATTTTGCTATAGGCAAATTAAACACAATTTATTTTTGGATATAATGTAGAAAACATACCACTGCAATAATAAAATGTTTGAAGTCATTTTCTCTATCTTTGAGTCATTTCTGAAATACAACTTTCGGTATGGTGTTCAGCAATTCTGTTGCATATTAAATACTCGGTATTAGCAAAACTTCCCTACTATATATTATATAATTATAAAATTGAAAAATAAAAGTTGCAGAACAAAAAAAATAACAAATAAAGGTTTTGCTCAAATTGTTAACAATTTTCAAACAAATTTTGCGTATTAACAGTTAACGCATAGAAAAGTATTAAAAAAGCATTTAATTAATTAGTTAATTAAAACCAAAACCTCCTCGGCTTCCAAAGCTCCCCAAAACTGATTAGAGTTTGCAAAAGTTCATGCTCATTGTATATAGACAATTAGTATGTTAATATGTACATATAATTTCTAATAAAATCGAAGTGAATGCTGATATTATAGAGAATATCAGCAGTACGTCCTATATTAAGTAAGGATCTGATTTCCATATCTCCTTTGAGATTTAAAATGCAGAATGCAAGAAATCCCATTTCAAACTCAATAAGTAATAACAAATTTAAAAATTGCAATATTAGAATTTTATTAAAAGTCTTCTAAAACGTGATATGACAAACAAAAAAGAGTAAAGACTACTTTATTTATAACAAAGAATGAAAATCCCCTATATTAGGTTAAATTAAGCCCAAAAGATGAGCAACGCAATCTATTACTATTTTAAGAGTTTAGAATCAAGTTATTATGTATATGAGCTGTGTTATAAAATTACTAAAAGATATAACAAAATTACTGTTCTTTTTAAAAATGACCTTGCCTATTTTTGTGAGACAAAAACGCAAATTAATATCCATATCATACTACAAAACTTAATATTAAAACCATATTGTTATCAACAAAAATACACTGTTATAAAAGATAAAGTTTAATAATTTCCAAATGTGTTATCATGTTTATAGATACGTTTGTATGTTGTTTTCAACTACATGCATAGAATATAGTCAATGAAAATATTTCGTTTGCTATTTTCCATTCAGATAACATAAAATATCAAGGGAAACTACTGTATAGATAATGTCGATTGTGTTTTTATAGTGAGTCGCATTTATGTGCATTATTTTACATTTTATATGCAGTTTAGTGTTTTATGCAACTGATATTTTGTTAGCAACGCAATTTTTGTGATTACTTTATTATGAATGTTTATTTTTCAACATTACGATTTTAATGAATAATTCATGAGCCAATGCGAACAAATTCATCAGCTATAAAAAGTGTGGGAATGTAGGAAAACGTTTGTGTTTACAATAACGTATCGGGGTTTTAGACTAATTAATTATGTAATAATTGTTCGTGTTTGTAGGAGATTTATGAAATCGTTGATATATTTGTTTGTGTAGGTTTACCTTGACGTAGATTTTTAATTTACAACTAAATTAGTAGATTCAATTAAATAACAAATCATATGACCATGTTGTCAGGTATATAATACTGAAAAAGTGTGGTTTTATATTTATACAAATATGTTAATTAGAACGTAATCAAGTTGTCAAACAGATCTTAAATTCACATCATAACCCATATTAGATATTAAATAATTACATATAACTGTATTATTTTTCGCGACAGAATAATATATTTACTTATTAGTACATATTGAATAATTGAAACTTTACAAAAATATTTTTTTGCAATTAAGTTTTATAAATAAAAGATTATTATTGAGTTTTTAGCAAATTTGTATTTTACAGAAGAAAAGAATCTGAATCTAATTCAACGTTAATCTAATTTTTCATCAAAATTTTAGATATGTAAATCAGTTTTCGGGCTCAGAGAAGAAAGTTTGCCAATTCATGATATTGCCCAACAAATTTGCAAAAGTGTCAGTACAATAGCTCGATGTTGGCGTAGATGTATCAAAGAAAAGAAGTTTCATTTTGAATAGGAGGCTATTTGGGCAGCTGTCAATTTTGAAGCTATTATCTTTTGACATTTCAACAACGCATTGAAATTATTAAAAATCACTACAAAAATGGTGAAAACTTTTCAGTCACAGTTCGCAAAACTAAAGCACTGTTTGGTCGTCGTAAAGCACCTTCTCGGCCGGCAATAGTAAACCTGGTGGAAAAATTTGAGCTGATTAGACAAGTTTGTGATGTAAAGAATCAAAACCGTGTTCATCGCTCAAGAACACATGAGAATATTACTGATGTAGCCCGTAGTGTTAAAGGAAACCCAGGTTTGTGTCGAATCCTCGTCGATCTTTGAAATTAGACATTCCACAAACGACATTACACCGTATTTTGCATAAAAACTCAAGTATTAAGGCTTTTAAAGTTCAGTTAACACAAAAACTCAAGCCGGTCGATCACCATAAACGTAGTATCTTCGCTGATTGGGTCCTTCAAATGCATCAAAATAACCCAGAATTTCATCGAAAAATCCTCTTCAGTGATGAGGCCCATTTTCACTTTAGAGGCTACGCTAATAAGCAGAATTGTCGCATTTGAAGCTCAGAAAATCCAAGAAAAGTCTTTGCATCCTCAATGTGTCACTATTTGGTGCGGTTTTTGAAAATGAGGCTGGTGCAACTGTTACGGTAAATGGATGGCGCAACCGAGCTATAATTAATATTTTTTTATGGCCGGAATTGGAAGATATTGATGTGAACGACGTTTAGTTTCAGCAAGACGGCACAGGCAACGAAACAATCGTAATTTTGCAAGAAGAGTTTCCTGACCAAGTTATTTCTCAAAGAAGTCATCACAATTGGCCACCAAAATCTTGTGATTTAACACCTTTAGCCTTTTTTATGGGCCACGTGAAAGATAAGGTCTACGCCAATGCTCCACAATCAATTCAAGATAGAATTCGTGAAGTTATCGAGAACATACAGCCGCAAATGTTCGCACATTAGTCATAGTTATAGAAAATTTCATGAAAAGAATGTGGTACTGCAACCGTAACCGTGGCGGCCATTTGACTGAGATCGTTTTCAAATGTTAATAGCATACCTTCCTGAAATAAACATTTATTGATTTCTCTTAAAAAATACCCGTTTTTTTTTTAATATCAAAATGAAACCTCTTAATGATGATATTATAAAATATTGAATAAAAAAATAATTTAATTTATACTTTGCTACAATGTCCGATTCTAATCAAAAAAAGCCACGTCATATTGATATCATTGCAATTCGATTGTGATGCAATCGGTATGGCAAAGTGTTAGCCGAGACTCTAAATGTATGACGCAACGCAAACTGATATGAGCTTGGTTAATACGTCTGAAGTGCCGTTGAAAAAACCAGGAGTTACACACATTTACTTGCAAAATGCTCAATCTACAGAAGTGTTGTAAGGCAAACTCACACAATGCCATTAATTACCTCTAAGACTATTCCTCTTGCATATCGTACTTTTCAATGTTTTTTTTCTATAATACTGAAAATATTCTTTAAAATTTCTTTGTGTTCGTTTCCTAAACTTCTAAAGACCTTTCAAGTCTTTAAGACGTTCTTATTTGATTTTTTCGCAGACCTTTCAAAGTCTTATAAGATGTATCTCAAAAACTCGCTTTTGCTTTTGTAGCTTTCAAAAACAGAAAATATAAGTAAATGTAATAAAATTTAAAAATATAAATCAAGAAAAATTAAAAAAATAAAATTCTTTAATACTTTAAAATTTTGTCCGTCAATAACAAAAATCAATACTTGTTTCTAATTTATCAATAACGACTAATTAGTTATCATTATCTTTAATTTTTGACCTACACCTCTGAACTGATATATGTCATGAATTCGTTTTGAACAATAACAATAAAAATTCATATACAGCATGTACAGATACAGTAAACCAATGTTGCAAAATATTTAACTCTAATTTTTGAGTGCGGTTGACTCAAGGTCATTAAACCTCTTGTGTGTATTGTGGTATAAAAACATTACAAATATTTTTTCCAGCAGTCATTTTTTTATCAATTCAATTAAGTATAATAAAATTCAAGTAACTTCAACCAATCTTGCGGGCTTGTTCTCGAACTGTTTAAATTGTCAATTTCTGCAAAAGTGATTAGACCAAGCTTCCATGGATCAGCGCGATAAATCCGATTAATCAATTTTAAAGCTAATAGCAAAATTTAAGCGAAATGACTTGACCATTTCGCTCAAATTGATGTAAAATTGCCAGTTCGAACTCGTACTGTCAGGTCAGCCCAAAACATTGCCGCTGTCGCTAACAGTGTTGCAGAAACCCCAGGTTTGTCTACCCCAAGACGTCCATAGTAATCAATGATCTCACAGTCTAGCCGTCATAGCATACTGCATAAAAACCTTAGCCTACATGCTTATAAAGTACAGCTGACGCAGAAATTGAAGCCGACTAAGACAGCAAAGTGCTGCAAACGCTTTCTTGTCCGTGGTGCTTACGACTATTTTTGTTCCATGATAAAAATTTGTTACTATTATTAAAAAAAAAATGAAATTATTATAATACATAATGCGACCAATAAATTAACTGGGATACTGATTACATTATAATTAAAATGCATTCAATATAGTTATTATTATTAAAACAGAAAGAGTGCAATTTATTTTTATACAAGATGCTACAATAATTACACCAATTTCCTAAATGATTCTTACAGTAATCGCCAACATGCCTTTATTATTACACTCTAGTAATTCCAACAAATTACATCTTGCTATAAAACATGAATGAATGTTAATACCCATTCATCGCAATAAAGTGAAACGATAATAGAGAATTTTACTGTTCTTTCAAACCACCTTTTCTCCGTGTTCATTTAGAAATCATCAATTCATTGAATACTGTTGTTATGTTATTTTATCTACATGTGTTTTTTGGTTACAAATTTAACGGCAAACATACATATATTTAAGTATGTCGACGCATAAAGGAAGTGAGCAACATTAGGCCTATAAAAATAACAAAATAAAAGAATCATAAAATAAGCCGAAATTATTTCACGTACAATAACAGAAATGGTAAACTTTGAAGCAAACTTGTTTGTTTAGTACAAAAATTTGTCAAATCATATTTACTTTTAAAATTAATCTGTCGTATATTTTAAAATTTGTATGTAAATAAAATTATATGATAAAAATTAACTTAATTATCTATTAAGACTGTAACTGTTATATTCTCACCAAACTATTAATAACGTTCGCAATTACATAATTAAATTAAAGATTAGTATTTTTTTATAATGTTTTAGTTAAAGTAAAAATTTAAATTTACCAATTACTAACGAATAACTGCTGGCAGGTGTTGTATATACCCGGTATAAAAATTACCCAATAACCTTTAGGCTAGGTGTGGTTCACTTTATAATTCCAGATATTTTTAATTAAATGCATTAACGACGCATGGTGCAATTTTGTGCAGGAAATTGAATGTGTTTCCTTACTTAAAAATGTACGAGGGGTCAAAAAGGGGCGAGCAATTGTTATTTCCGCAAAGAACTGACAGATTTACGTGACAAAAAATAGATTGCTCCAATTTGTAACTAGTATTTGAATAACTAATAGAAAACAATTAGAGCGTGTTGGGATTGAATTGACAAATTTTTTTATAGACGTTAACATAGCATTTCACATAAATCGCCAATCAGCATGTGCGAAATTGCCATACTCCTGTAGACTAAAATACTTTTGAATAATTTACGCAAATCTAAATAATTGTAGTACTTGATGATGATACGTTTCCTGGAACTCATATTTACATATCTTTGTTTCTCTTTCCTGTCGATTGAAACAGACCTTGAAGCGTGCATTTGTTTTCTATTCTTGTTTACATTCAGAATCATAATAATTTCCTATTTTTAATAAACATGTTAATTTATCGAATGTCACGGAGTATCAATTAAATAATAATTTTAATCCATCTATGTAGCAATTAATTTCGTTTCCACCATAATCATAAACAAAATTTACATGACAATTATGATAGTATTAATTTAGTGCTTATGACAAATCGTTTAAATGCGTTCAAATGACCGTGTGACACTATTCGGTGCGAAGAATTATTGAGGTTTTAGAAATTTATGTGTGAAATGCCATGTTTCATCGTGTTATATAACAATTTTAGTATTTTATTTATGGTGTGTAAATAATATTCCTAGTGGTTACATTTTGCAACAATTTACTTTAATTTATAGTTAACACATAATTTATATTTTGTATATATTCGGTATAAAAGTAAAATTTTATTATTTTTAAAATATAATAATATAGTAAAGTCTGGTAATAGCAAACCCGCCAATAGTAAACTCTGGATATAACGTACTTAATTTCAAACAACAAAAATTTCCTTACTTCCTTTCTTTACTGATTTTGCAAAATCTGCTTATAGCAAATTTTCGGATAAAGCAAACCGAAATGTATCTAAAATTGTCACATTTTCCTATTATAGCAAACTTTTACGGAATTCTCCTCTGGAGTTCCCCGAATTATAAACGCTATTACGCAGAATTTTCTTGGCAGCTAAAGCCATCTCGCCTAGAGCTTGCTCATGAGCAAATGTTCGTGTAGAATTGTGTATAAATTAAGATGTTCACAATCTCAGCATCTCTTTTATTTTCATTATTCTGCCAGTTGACATATCGTATATAGCAACATTTGCAAGAAGTGTCATTCGTGGTCACTTCCGATCAATTATAAAAATCTGATATTCACGTTAAATTCATTAAAATAATATCTCAAAGTAGATAGTCCTCATAAACGGGATGCAACTTCACTTTGCTTTCCTCACGTCTTCCCATAAAAAAGAAATAAAAACACTGTTCAATATTGCTTTTACATAGTTGCAATCAAGCACAAACTTGCTTACTTTAAGCTGTCAAAAAATTATATATATATACAAGGTGTTAAAAAAAAGTAAAATATTTAAAGGGGTGTTAGTACAAACCACAACAAACAAAAAAGTCTTAATAAACATGGGTTGTCATAGCAACGGTTTCGGAGATATGGAACATTATTCATTCATGAGTTGTTAATAACAATAATTTATTTGTTATTAGGCCATTTTAAAAATGGATATACAAGTCATAGATACATAATGTTTAAAATTTACAAAATACATAATACAAAAAATATCACAAGATAAAAACAGTTACGGTTTCGGAGACATAGAACATTATTTATTTTTATTATTCCTTTTCCCTCCATTTTTTATTTTGCAAAAACGAGCATTTTCTAATAATAGTTGGATGATGTTTTGTGAAATAAACATTCAGAACTTGACAGGTTTTGTTACTGCACAAGTTTTAATTGCTATGGCTGATTACTCTAATGCAGAAATAGCCGATATGCATTTCATGTATGGTCGTGCTAATGAGATTGCCACCAAAGCGCGACGTCTTTATGTAAAAGCTTATCCAAATTGCCAGATTCCTTCACATCATATGTTTGGAAGAATTCACCAGAGATTGAGAGATACCGGTTCACTTCGAAAACAGTGCTATCTTTCCGGCAGACCAAGGTCTGTATCTATTACTAAAGCAGAACAAGAAATTATAGCACGGATAGAGCATAATCCAGGAACGAGTGTGCGGAGAATATCATCCGAGGTAGGAATTAGTGCTACTCTTGTTTGGAAAACCCTCCACGAGCAGCAAATTCTTTTTACGGATAAAGCTGGGTTCACACAAAATGGAGTTGTTAATTTTCATAATGCACATCGTTAGGCCGACGAAAATCCCCATGCTGTAATTGAATGTGGACATCAGACACGTTTTTCATTAAACATTTGAATAGGTATTGTAGGCGACAGGTTTCAAAGTCCTGTTGTTTTATCAAACCGATTAACAGGCGCTGTTTACCTCAACTTTCTGCAGAATACAATGTATGATCTTTGGATGACATTTCTTTGGCCCACGGGCAACAAATGTGGTTCCAGCATGATGGTGCTCCAGCTCATTTTTCGATTGCCTTTAGAGAGCATTTAGACCAAACTTTTCCACATAGGTAGTTAGAAAGAGGCGGACCAGTTTTATGACCAGCAAGATCGCCTGATTTAAACCCTCTTGATTTTTCTTTGGGAATATTTGAAACCATTAGTGTATGCTACTCCTGTAAATAGCCTCAAGGAGCTGCAGTTAAAAATTAATAAAAAGTGCCAAGAAATCCGAGCCAATGAGCGGGTTTTAGAAAGAGTACGAATGTCTTTCAGACAAAGATGTCGTGCCTGTTTAAAAATGAAAGAAGGGCACTTCAAACATCTTCTATAATTCTGTTCTTTGTAAAAATATATAAAAATAGATAATGTTCCATATCTCCAAAACCGTTGCTATGACAACCCATGACTAGACTATTTTGTTTGTTGTGGTTCGTACTACCACCCTCTTCAATATTTTACATTCTTTTTTGAAGACCCTGTATATAGCATCCTAATCTTATTAACACTCTCCTTGCTAACAAATTTTTGGCAGTATATAAATAACAACACAGTGCGCTGACGCACCGCATGCGTCGGTAGCAGCAAAAGTGTTAACAAACTCCATTGTATAGGTCTTAATCACAAATCTGTAAGTCTTATCAAGAGATCCTTGATAACAGAAAAATTATAGTTAAAATTGATAGTTTTAAATCTGACCCTAAAATCATAAATGCTGGTGTTCCTCAAGGGTCTGCTCTTTTGCCGACTTTATTTTTGATACATTAATAAACTTATAATAACCAAAAGTCCTATTCATAGTTTTACAGATAAAAGCACGCTTCATACTTTCCAAAGACCAATTCCACAAATATGACAAAGCGTCTTGAAATTTATAAGTTAGAATCTGTAGCATATAATAAAATTTGAATAAAAAACTCCCTTGGCCAATATTATCTCAAAAAAACTCAACTTCTAGTGCTTCAATATCAAAATCTAAAGTATCATCAGTACCAAGTATTTAACTAAACAACAAATCCATATCTAAATCTTTTTCGATAAGTCTTTTAGGTTAGGTTAGGTTACATTAAATGATAATTTTAATCCATCTATGTAACAATTAATTTCATACCTAAGACCCTGTATTTAAAACTTTTATTCGTCCTATAATATCCTATTAAATATTGTTCCCAAGTATCCGGAACTACACTATCTCTTCTACATTCTATTCAAAAACGAGCTATTAGGATCATTGTCGATCCAAAATTGACTAATAACTTAGACACTTTACAATACCGGCGTAATTGCAGATCATTGCATTTTCTATAGATATTTCCATAGACATTGTTCAAACAAAATACTTAATATTTACTCAGTAGTACAAAGCTAAGAATTCTAACAAATATTCACTGACAGTTCAAAGATGTGGGATCAAAACTTTTAAGAAACATTTTCAGTATTTCCCGAGACTTATAAACAACAAATATTTAAAGTCAATGTTCTCAGACTGCAAGTGTCTTACAAAACTTCCTCAAAAAGTCGAGATAGGCATTTAGTGGATATCATTTTCCACAAGTAATCGCAGAGTTTGTACTTTGAATTTAAATAACAAATTTTGTACTACTTAAAAATAAATAAATGTTTTTTTTTTAAATAATTAAAATGGGACTTCTGATTGGAAAACCCTATAGTTGTAGTCATTTGAAGTATATTGACCCTAAATAAGTGTTTTGTTGAAAAATCTTATAAACTTAATAGTAGCTCAACACGCATAATACAATTTTAATAGAAAATGTTTACATTATAACAATTTGATAGAATGTAAAATACGATCTAACATAAAATGTAAATTATGGAATTAATATTCAAAACCAATCTCGCATTATTCATAGCCCCAATAAATTATTATTAAATGCGGACATGCAGTTAAATTTTACATCCTGAAACCATAATTTGCGTTGTTATGCTTTCTTGCACTAAATGCTATAATTCGAATATAATATGATGAGTGTAAACAATTAACCCATAGCCAATATGCAGTTTACATACAGTTCAGAGTAGGAAATCACATTTCACTTTTCGAGAAAAACTTTTGTTAATTGCATGGAAAATTTATTTAGATGAAAAAAAAACTGTAATTGCAAGAAAACATGGTCTATCTGTAGTAGATTGCTTTTTAATTGTAACTTATATTAGATATGTCAACGGATTTATCATATAAGTAATGGCAGAAATGATTAATGTTGAATAATTATTCCATTTTGAATTGAGAACAAATAAAAAATTAAATATAAAAATTACATGATAAAATAAATTGTGCTCGGCTCTTCTTTATGAACAACGAGGTTAACTAGTTTAGAAGATTGTAGATCTTTATGTCTGGCAAAGTTTCCTAAACAAATCTATACGTTTTATAAAATTGTTTTGTTAGTATGTTTGAAAATCATCATAATACATATAAAATATGACTAAAGTTTCCACGTATATAAAACTAAGTTAAAATAAGTTTGCATTAAATATACAAAGGAAAACATTAAGATCATCACCACTCGTAGGCAAAGCATAAAATGCGGAAAACTTTATACAAACTAAAAGTATTTAAAAAAATATAGTGAACAAAAATTCTAAAAACAACCCTAAAATATAATATTCCTACATTTGCTCACAACGAAAAGTTTAGCTATTAAAAACGTCACATACTCAAAACTTGAATGAAATGAACAATTTTATAATATAAACCAAACTCATGCAACATTAATGTCTAAAATAATCGTATTTTATGGGATATATTAAAAAAATTTAAAAACAACCAAAATTATTACCATTTTTAGGATGCATTTAAATTAAGCTGTATCTTATTTCAATTGTCGATAAAAGTTTTATTAATAAAAATGAGGAACCGCTTGCTTGGCGAAAATTTCAATATGAAACCGAAGGATCCATTCCAATGGCGACGTAAAAATTCTATAACTTTTAAGAGCATCTTATGTAATATAGAAAACGTCGACTCCCTTTTATTACTTGAATTATGTCCAGAATGCTCGAGGCAGGGGGCTGAATTGAAATCAGAGTTTGAAAGTACTACCACCCCTGGTGCCATCATCGTTACTGCATAAAGTATTCCAACTATTTGAAAATAAGGGTGCGAGAAAACTAAGCAACGATTAAGCGTTGTTGCACTAACATAAATCAAGAATCCACTTGAACACGAAATATGCAAAATATATAAATTGAATGTGAATCAATATTATTTTTATTGCTCCCCCTATAGCACTTAATATAGCATAAATTTTTATTTTAGGTGAGAGTCTATTGTGGTTGAAATGCTTCCGCACATTTCTGTCTGTACGCAGGGGTAATAATCTATACAACTAGGGTTGTGGGATAGAATAAAGCACTTACATAATCGTCCGAAGGAATGCGACAGTCTTTTCCTGAGTTTCTGCATTTTGGAGGACAAAGCGCCACTTTTCTTTTCCCTCATCGTGACTCCTGAGGGAAGACCGACTGAAACACACAAAAAATGTCGATTTAAAAAGACATTCAGATAAACATAAAACATACATTAATATTTTACATAAAAATCTATACGCACTATTCAAATTCTAAAATCAATACAATTTATTACAAATACATATCTAAACTAATTACACATGAAATACACTAAATATTAACTAGTTAATTATCATTCATGAATCACACAAAAAAGTCAATAAATAAGACATAAAAAATTAAGGTTTAAAATCAATACCAAGGATATTGCCTTGATATTGTAGTCCACTTTCCTTGAAAGTATTTTTTATTATTTATTTTACCAATAAGACTTCCGCACCGAAAGCGAGAGACAAGGTTCAATTCACACGGTATCCTAAAATAATTTCATTACTCTAACGAAGCATAGATGTTTTTTTAAGTGTACCGTATAATTATCAATCAGCTCGTGTGCCTAAAATAGATAGAGGCTTTTATAATCTAAAAAGAGTTTATTATAACCACGGCAAAATAAAAATAGTTTAATTTTTTCCTTTATAATTAACATGGACGGATAAGTGCCATCTGTTTAACGCCTACTATTGGGTGTATAAATATCCTTGCTAAAAAGAAAGTGTGTATTGTGGTGGCGGTGGTTAGTGTGCAATAAAAAGAATAAGCTTTTTTATTGTATTCTAAAAATGCTATTACTATTTCCACACATCATAAAACCATAAGAATAAACGTTCAAATGCAATTCCACAGAAAAGTAATTATAGTTACCACGGAAAATTACGCGATGAAAGGTTTTACCTTCACTGGCATAAATACATTTCAATTAAAAAGAATGACAGAAATACCATAACAAAATTTAAATAATTGATAATAGAATTAAAGCATTTACTGTCATCACTAGCTAACATGTGTTTAATATTGTGTTTAATATTGTATTTAAAATTGTTGAATTGCTCATGTCCTCATAGAAATTGCATGGCAAAATTAATTAAGTTTATTTATAATAAATATTGCTGCTCCAAATGACTATGAATACGGCCAATAATTAACTTAAAATTAAGTTTTCTAAAAAATAATACATAAAACAAATAATATTGCAAGGTAGTACAAAATCTTCATTTCTCTTTGAAATGATCAAAACAATCTAGTTATTAATCCAAAAGAAAAAGCAGATATTTTTGCAAACCAATCTAACTCTACTATTATAAATCCTCCCATTGCTATACCTACAATGCCGGCTAGTGAAAAAATAATGGGTCCAATTCATTTTAGACAACGAGTTGACTTGATACTTCTTAAAACATTTACAAATAAATTAGTTCCCATTCTGACTAAAATATTTGCCTTATCATACAGAAAAGAAACATTTCCAAATTGTTAGTAAATTGCAATATGCAATGTTCAACCTATTACCTCAAAAGAAATACAATTCTGATTCTTCAAATTATATTATACTGTCCAACCCATTAAATAACTTTAAAAAGTATATAAATTTCCACATTGTCAAGTTCTTAGAACAAAGTAACTTTATCTCAGGTACTCAATATGGATTTCGCTTAAAACGTTCAAAAACAAATCTTCTGACATATGTTAGTCATAAATGTAATTCTACTTTCCAAAGCATTTGATAACGTATGTCACCCTAATCTTATGAACAAGCTCCATTGTACACGTCTTGATCACACGAGTCTAGGACACTTCGGCGCCGCCGATTAGGGCGGTCAATTCGGCGCGGCCGACTCGGCGCGAAGACACATCGGCGTCGGCCATTTCGGCGCCAGAACTTTTCAAATAAAATAAGTATTTACATATATATTATAATCATAAAAATTTATTTGTTTTATATACATAATAAATAATGTATGATAAATAAAATCTTTAGTATGGTATTTTTCAACATTTTATATTGAAATTTTATTTGTTATTTATTTTAATAGACTATTAATTATCCTTTATACTTTTCAGGTCATTACCTATAATTAAAAAGTAATAATTAATCACCCATACATTATTTGCGGGCCAAAATTGTATTTAGTTATTATACTATATATTGTATATTTGACAATTTAAACATACGTACGTACGTACATATATTATGTTTTTGTTCTGTAATTTCTGATTGATATTTTATGTAATTTTTATGTATTTTATATTTTATTTATCATACAATATTTATTATGTCTCATAAAAGAAATCAATTTTCATTATAATGTATATATTTATTTAAAAAGTTCTGACGCCGAAACGGCCGGCGCCGAATCGGCCAGCGCCGAGGTCTCCTCGCGCCGAATCGGTCGCGCCGAAACGGCAGCGCCAAAATGGGGGCGCCGAAGTGTCCCATTCCGTGATCACACACCTGTGAGTCATATCAATAGCTTCATTGACAATAGAAAATTTAGTTAGAATTGATGGTTTTAACTTTTGACTTCATAAATGTCGGTGTTCCTCAAGGTTCTGCTCTTTAAACAACTTTATTTTTTATTTAAATTAATAAACTTCTTCAAATAACCAATAGTCCTATCATAGTTTTGCAGATGATAACACCCTTCATACTTTCCAATGACCAAATCAACAAATATGATAGAAATTTCTAAGTTAGCATATGTATCATCAGTACCAAATAAAAACAAATTCATATATAAATCTTCTTCAATTTGTCTTCTAAGGGCCGCTTTTACAATTGTTAGATAACTTAAACCAAGAATAAATTTATCTAAATGTATAAACCTGGCATAGCATTAGTTTTGCCCTTGTTACAGTCTACATAACCTATTGAAACGTCAATAATGACTTATAAACTGACGTATAAATTATTTATACGCAAATTTGTTGTGCGCGTTACTTGGTTACTATACTAGAGAAAACTACTGCTTCAAGCACCTGATAAGTTATCCCTGGTTTATTTCTTCGAAACATACAAATAAAGTTTTATGAAATTGCTAGGACTCGGGGCCATTGTAAAATTTCAATAACCCGCACACTCGAGTAGAATCTCTATTCAATGAATCCCAAATTAGAACTAGAAATAAAGACGAACCACTTAAAAGTCTCAATGATTAGGCCAATCAAGCAAATAATGCTCGACGATTATCAATTTTCTTCTGTGCAAAAGTTTTTGCAACAAATCCTACTTTAACTGTAACACGTTTATGCATTTTCTAAAAAATCATTTATCACGAAAATGGCCGTTTCTGGAACTGACTTATAAATTGACGTATACGTTGTTTATTATCTAATTTGTTGTGCGCGTTAATTAGTTACTATACCAGATATAAGTTATAAGAGATTGTAAAAGCGCATTTTTATATATTCCTTAGATAGCGCTATTCCTTGTTTAACCGACAATTGTAAAAGCGGCCCTAAGAGTTACAACTCACATAATCTTGTTTTTGATATAGCTTCAAAAGTATCTAGAAAACTAAGATTTCTCAACTTTTTTCGTATATATAAAATTTATATTCGTCCTTGTGTTGAATGTTGTTCAGTATTTCTAAACTCTATTCAAATAATTGTCAATTCAAAATTGAATAATGACTAAGATACTTTACAACACCGGCAGATCTTTGCATTTTTTATAGATATTTCCAAAAATAGTTCCAACAAAATACACAACATATTCACATCTAAACAAATATTTACTAGTAGTACAAGACTTGCTAGAAATTCTAACAAATATTTACTGACAGTTCAGAAATGTAAAACCAAAACTTTTAAGAATTATTTTTTTAATCGCACTATCGCACACATGCTAAATTCAGTATTTCCCGAAACTTATAAGCTGCAAATATTCAAAGTCAATGTTCACAAACTGCTTAGATCTAGTCTTTAATGTGATAGTTTCAGCGTCTGTGGTTTCATTAGTTGTGGTTCAAAGATATTTTTATGTTGTTGTGACATATTAAGTAATTCCTACATACACTGTTCAAAATAATTAAAAGAACACATATTTAAGTCTTAATTTTTTTTTTTTTTTTTTAACAACATGTAAATCTAATAACGCTTAATTCAAAGACTCACATTTTGTCCAAATAAATTTGCAAAAACAAAACAACAGTAACAGTGCTGGAACTCAAATACTGGAACAGCCTTCAACTGGTCGATAAAAGCCGCTTAAAAGTAGTCCCAAAATGACGCCCCTTTGAGATAAATTTTTAATCTCGGGAAGAAAAAAACTCGTTTATTAAAATTGAAGTCTGACAAAGCGCATTGTTGTAATGCAATACTTAGTTATTCTTTATTTTTGATCTCAAAAACTTCAAGAACCTTTTGGTAAAACTGTTGATTGAACGTTTAGCCTTAAAGCAGAAATTCTTTGTAGACAATTCCGAGTCGTACTCAAAAACCCAAAACTTGTCACCAGTAATAATGACACGTTCCAGAAAATTTACAATCAATTCCAAAAAGTCAATGTTTTCTTGATCCTGGTCACAATCTGATAAACGGTGTGTGAGCTAAATTTAACTATTTGCCGATCAACGCGTTAGTTAAGGTCAACTAACGCGTCCCGACGATCTGAACGCACAAGACCCCAGGCTCGACATTTTCATCGGTTCTGAAGATGAAAAAAGATGGACCCTTGACAAAACACTGTCCCCGTAGACCTACTAAAGTTTTCTAAAAATTTCCGTTGCACTGTGCTCAAGTCTGAAACAAAACCTGATAGCACACCATTGCTTGAAACTGATGACAATCATTTTTAGAGAAACTAAAGCCGTGTCACATGTTCACCTGCAATGAATAATATTATATTGCTATAAATAAATTGCCATAATTTTTTTAAAGGGTAATAAACCGTTTCGCCCTTATTGTCATGTTTATATATCTAGTTGGTTCGTGTTATAACTGTAGTTGTATTTGTTATAAGAACTGGAAAACAATGTTCTGATTTACTTAAAGGCTTTCCTAATTTACAATAGAATATTCAGGATGTTTCCTAACTGAAGGTAAAAATTAAAACTTTAGGTAAATTTTAGGTAAATTTGTCAAATTTAACGATCCGTTACTGTAACTGACTTTTATGAATACGGGCATAAGAACAAAAATAGTTCTACCTATTTGTACGTGTTGCAAGAAATTGTTCAAAAAATTGAAATCAAAGAAACACTAATTGAAGTTAAACTAAAATATCCCCGGATTGTTATAAGGTTTTACCAGCCGTTTTATATCGGATATTTTAAATTTTGAAATATCCATAAACATCAACCCCAACAAGTTCAACAATGTTTAAAAATTTTTTTATGATTGTAAAAAATACTCAAAGTTCACTTGATATTCTTAATTTTGTCGGTACTTTCACATATTAAAATGTAGACTTTGGTGAAATTCGGGTCTCTTACAACAAACTCTGAAATCCAAAAAATGTATAAGCAGATTTAATAAAAGAAAAACTCCATCTGGTGTATATAACCGTCATTACTATATTACCAATATTTTGATAGTTTATAAAGTCAATCTCCCGACTTCAAAACATCTTAAAAGTATGCAACTTGCATATTCCCATAATTTTTTTGATAAATACAACAATTTTGATTTTATTATATTCCAATTAACGTAAATGGCAACGCTATATACAAATCACAAGTTTAAAAACATACTAAGTGAATCTAATATTAATAACCAATAATTATACTTAATAATTACATATTTATGAATACAATATTTGTTCATTTGGAGTTCCACAGCATTTGTATTCTTCAGACAACAACCTTTCTAACGCAACTGTTGATAGGCGGCAGCAACACATTATACTAATTAACGACATGTGTGCATATTAAAATACATTAAAAGTAATTAGCGACACTTAAACATTAAATAATGCAGTTGCAAAATTATTATTACAAAACAACTATAAAACCGTTGAGAAATTGCTACATAAATAACATTCGTAAATTAAATTGCCGACATTTCTAGAAGATAGTAACATAGATGTTTTTCAATTTAAACTTTAGTTTATATGTATTTTTAAAATGAAAAATGTCAACATTAGAACAAGATATATTGAGCTTGATCAAAGCACAACATTATTGTTAAGTGTATAACCGTTGATTACAATCCAAAAGAAGACAATCACGATTAAAGGTAAACATGAATAATGCTATCAGGACAATAGATACAAAACTAATTTAAAAATAGATTAAATTAAAAAGAGTTTTATGAAAATCAATATGCATAGAAAGCAGTAAATAATAAACGATGTAAAATAAATATAAAATATTTGTCAAGACAACAAGATATTAAGTATTTATTATAACATAAACCGTATTTAATGATCTCTGCACATTCTTGAGGATTTGTTGCAAAAATGTTTCCTTTCATGAGAAAGAATGTAGCGCGTAATTAATCAACAAATTAAATCCTTATAAATCATTACAAAATTCCAGGCATTCAATTAACAACTTATGTTCCGAATTAAAACCTACTTAAACGGTTAACCCAAATTCAAATTTTAAATCAATTAACATTTTGTAAATTTATTTGCATTAACGTTTAAATTCACATCATAATTTATGTATAATGTTATTTACTTAAAAGCAATTAAATTACATCTTAGATTAACATTTAAGCTAGAGTGATTGCTTCATATCAGCACCAGACGAGTAACAGGCCAAGCGCATCCCTTTCTGATGAGTCTCGTGTCTGTACAGTACCTGTCACTGATGGGAAATAATTAGTGCAGCAATTTACTTCAAAGGCAGCTCTCACTTTAATGGAGATGGTTAAGTTAATTGCCTCTGATGGAAGTGATTGAAACCAGTAAATAATATTTGAAACATCATGTGAGTGGTGTAGAAATTATATTATTATGATACATTAATTTAACAACACTTGCCAAACAATTATACTTGTAGTTAAAATATTCCACAAACTGATAAATCAAAGTCCTGTATACTCATAATGAAACTAAACGTGTTGTACATGAAGGTCAAAAATCATTACTAGTCCCGTGACTAATTTCCTATTAATGTGTTTATCATTACAATTAATTTCATTCAGTAACTATTATTTAAATAAAGCAAAGAGCTATTCTTTCGAACAATAACAAACTCGTTGCATAATCGGACAACTCAATAAAATGAACAAAAATAGTGAGGTTACTTACAATCAATTTATTTGGATATGAAACATTATATTATATGGTCCGGTTCCAACAAATGCTAGTCTTCGTTCGAATCTGTTATTAATTTCAGTCAGCAACAGGTTAGCCAGGTGCAAAATGTGCGACTTTAGTATATACTTAAATTAGGAAGTTTCAAAGTAAAGTTTTAATTAGAGACTAAATGTTAGACGGCAATGTAGGCCACGACAATCTTATAAACTCTCCGATGTACATTTGTTTTATAATTTTGGAGATAATAATTTTTATTCATACCAATTAGGAACATTTTTCATAAGCGAGAAAAATTCATATTTTAATCATTTATTACAAAGGAATGATATTCTAATTAAAAAGTTTCATAATATAAACTTGTATTCTTATTTTCAAATTTTATAAAATTATTAATAATAATTCTAAATCGTCGCAAAAATAGCTTCGATAAATTAAACCTGGTAATATATACCATATATTGGATGGTGTAAGACTCATTCATTCGTTTATTTTAAATTATAATTAAGAGAATTACAAGTAAGTTAATTATTTACAGTAATTCAATTGCACTGCAACCAACCAGGCTTATATTAACATTATGTATACAAATATATAAATTTAAAAGCTTTAATAGTGGTAAATAAAATAACACTGCATTTTGCACTTTGCTTTTTTTAATGTTGTGTAAAATAAATGATCGGCGAACCGTGCAAATCCATGCACCCACATAAAATAATGTTCTAGGCAATCTTATACACACATTATTTGGTATGTATGGTTGATGCTCGGTTCTAACAAGACTTAAAATTTAAAGATATTGTTATAATATATCAAATAATCCTGCAATGTTTGCTATTTAAAAAATGAGAAATATCTCTTCTTGTTTTAAATGTAAACATCAAAACTCACTGTGAGTTGTTTTTTTATGCTTCAATAAGCAAAAAATTTCTTATTTCCAAACGTTTTTAGTTAAATCAATTGATTTAAGAAATAATTGAAACAAACGCTGTTTGCCATTGATGAAGCCTTTTTCTGTACGTAAATATGCAGAAATGCATTTTGTGTATTGCTATTGTAATAGCAATTTACGTGCAGCTGTTGTAGAATATCGGAGAAGGTATCCTCACCGACCACCAAACATTTGATCAATTTTACCGAAATTTGTATGAAACAGTTATGGTTAGACAACCTCATCAAGAAGAAAAATCGTTGACAATAAAGTTGTCATTATTGACGCAGTCCAACAAAACCTATCAACAAATACTAGAAGAATTTCCGGTATTGTAGGCAATTATATTATCAGACCTTATGTTTACCAGATCGGTTTAGTAGTGCCAGTATATAGACTTCCTAGATAGTACCTTAGTGGAAATATTAGAATATATGCCTTTCGATGTACAAACGAAGCACGAGTGGACAATGCGACAAATGGACAAATAATAAATTTTCACTGGATTGGAAAAAGTCCAGCAACATGTAGCCAGCTTGTTGTAAAGTGCCTTAAATAAAAAGTTGAAAACAGAGATAACTTAGTTAATAGAATAAATAAAGCTGTTGAAAATATTCAAAAAAAATCTGTTTTAGATTATCAGGAGATAAACAAATTATATGTAGAGACAAAAGTAACGCCAAAGTTACTGTTTTCGTTACAATATTGGAATCGTAATAGATTTGAAAAAAATAATAATAATAATAATATCAAAACCAGATAAAGAATGTCTCATAAAGAGCGCCGGATTTAATTAATAAATAAAAACACATTTTTTGTTAAATTAAGCAAATATTTTTATTTCAACGTCAAGAGTAATAATTGCAATTAAACATGAAATGGGACACCCGCCAAATGGCCACAACAAAACCTCTGGCACAATGTCAATCATTTCTTAAAATTCTGGTATTTCTTTTTTAAGATGTTTAACTGTTTGTGGCTTGTTTGCATACATCTTTTCTTTCACGTAACCCCAAAGAAAGAAGTCCATCGGCGTTAGGTCGCATGATCTTGATGGACAATTCTAGCCTAAAAACTAGGTCTGCAGTAACACCATTGTTTCTGGTGCTCCATGACAGGTCGCACCGTCTTGTTGGAAAACATATCTTCCACATCAATTCGATCCAATTAGAACCACAAAAACTCTGTGAAAAATTCGAAATAATGCACACCATTAACAGTTACCACATTTCCAACTGCGTTTTCAAAGAAATACGGCCCAATAAATATAACAAACAGTTACTCACGAAGCGGCGGATGCATTGGTTGTTTGAGTATTACAATAATAATTTTTAGCATCCCAAATTCGACAGTTCTGCTTATTTACGTACCCGTTGAGTTAAAAATAATTTAGTGCTTCTTCAGCACCCATTCAACAAATCTACGGCAAGTCTTGAATTGTTGCGTCAATTGAACCTTGTACGCAAATGCAGTTCTCTTCTGTTCAATTTAGCACAATGCCGAATGAAAGTACCTCGACTCTCGGCCACACTTTCTCTCACTTCGGCTATGTTTTTGAGAAACAACTAGGACAGCGACAAACACTTCTCATCCATCAACGTAAATTTTGTCTCAATTTTTTTAATTAAACAAACTGTCGAAAACTTTTCCCATTTTTGTAGTGCGTTTTCACAATAATTAAATGTTGCTCGTTTGAATACTTCTCTATAACTTCTAATCGTGTGGTATGTACTTTACAGCTGTCAACAAATAATCACCGTCTACGCACACAAACAAACAAAATAGAAAAAAATTTAAATTCTTCGCTCTTGTTGAGACACCCTATATATAAAAAAAGGCAGATTCGGTTTCACTCAGTCAAACAAGACTAACTGTCAGGGTAAAACAAACTTCACTTTTTTTAAGTAAGAGGAATAATGTATAATTTGAAGTGTTTGTGCAGGTTTTTTTTCCAAAACTACAAGAGATATTTCAAATCTATAAACGCTATTTTATGAAACTACTAAACGAATTTTTTTGGCATTTAAAACTTATTACTTTTTATTACTATTAATATATATGCCGTTGCTGTTTACTAAAAGTTTTGATTCCAAAAACGTAACATTTTGATAGAGAATTATTTTTAATCATTAACTTTAAAAAAATTAGATATTTTAGATTCAATAAGTCGTTATTTTGAAAACAAAATTAGTTCATAAAGAAAACTTAATACAAAAGTGCAGTCCATCAATTGTTCCAATAAAAAACTTCTGCTTTAAACAAAAATCATGTGATTATCATTTTGTTATTTGTGACACTCCCAAAAATGTTTTACGTATTTTGGTCTAATCTAAACAAATGCTTTTGAAACTTAATTAACATTCAAGCGTTTATAACTTTATGTTAATAGTACAGGAACTTAAACAGATGAAGAATATGAAAATTTCATTTTTTCCACCTGCTATAAATCACCCTGTAAGTTGAAAAATAAAATTTATATGATTTACCATTAATGGATATATTACCATAATAAATAAAATTAAAAAAAAAAATACTAAAAAGTTTAAATAAACTAATATTGATACATTTATATTTGTAACCTAACCAAACCTTAATAAGAAATATCTTGTAAAAAAAACATGTTCGTGGTCTCGTTTTTGAAGCTACATAAGTAAAAAATAGATCTAAGAAAATTTCTATTTGTGCCATTTATAGGGGTGTAACTTATCTTCCTTCTACTTCTTCCAAAAGTTTCGTGTCCTGTTGAAACCAAATGTCATCCATTTCATACTCTTCAACTTTTGGAAACAAAAACTCGTTTATCAGGCACAGAAACGTTCGCTATTGACGGTAACGACGGCTCCTTGCTTATTTTAGAAGAAAAATGACCCAATAATGCCGCCGGACCAAAAACCACACCAAACGTTTACTGGTTGTGGATTCATAAGCTGTTCAATAGTCATGTGTGGATTCTCTGATCCCCAAATGCAACAATTTTGCTTATTGACATAGCCTCCGAGATAAAAATAAGCTTTATCGGAAAATCAATTTTTCGATAAAAATGCTCATCTTCGGCCAAACGATCTTTAGCCCATTGGATGAACTGAAAACGCATCGGATGGTCATGAGACTTCATTTCTTGGACTAATTGAACTTTGTAGACCTTCAAACCAAGGTCTTTATGGAAAATTCTCCCCAGAAAAGCGCGAGAAATGTTCAGTTCCTGAGAACAATAACGAGTTGACGTTGATGCATGTTCACGCACACTCTGAGCAACAGCATTGATTTATTCGGCTGAGCGCACTGAACGAGAACGTGATGTTTTATCCAATAAAGATCAAGTTTCGCAAACTCGCTTCAGAAATTGGTCCACAAACTACGTTAAAGGCACTTCTTTTCTATCAAATTTGTTTAATAAATTTCTTACCCTTTGAGTAAAAGTGTCACCACTTTGGAAGTAAGTTTTCATTATTTCCCAACATTGTTCAAGTGTAAAGCGTCCCATTTCGTAAATGTCAAACATAAAACTAAATTTCTGTCAACTCATAAATGTCATTATACCTTTGAAAAACAAAATACACGGTAGTTCAAATTCCAAACGTTACATGACCCACCCTTTACATAAAGCCCTGTTTACATGGCCTCGGACTCATAAACCACGTTTCGTGTAGACTATTAATTAGCAAGATACAAATGCATAAATTAATGTGACCAAGTTTCGTATCTAACAAATTGGTAATAGCTCACAATCATGATTCATGACCCATGTAAAGTCTTAAAGCTTCTATCCATTTCAAATAAAAAACGTTGCTATTCATAAACCGTTCTGCAACATTGCAAGTGTCATTTACTATTGTGAACACTTAGAAAAATTAGTTAAGTGCCAACAACTTTATTTTAGTATATATCTTGTTAACTGATGTATTGTTTCTAAAAAAAAGTTCTGTGTTCTATAATCAAATTATTGTTTTCCCTTTTCCAAAATCATTTAAGATTCCCTTTAAAATCATAAAATAAACTATTTTAACTTTTGGAGGTGTCATGGTTTCATTTATTTTTTGCGTATGCTTATTTTGTCGTCTGGTTCTTGGTTTTTAAATCATATAACCCATGTCTCATTAACAATCACAAGAACTTCTTCAAATTTTCTGATTATGCTAACAATAAACATAAGTGAAGTTAACTTTTAGTCTTGCTTTATATTTTCCTTGTAGTGTAAATGTAAAATACATTTAATACAAAAAAATCCTTTGCAGACCAATTATTTCAATTAAAAAAAAATCAAAAATTAGTTAAAAAAACATAACACGGCCGTTGGCTGCATTTAAAGCCTTACCAGTTCACTTGTCTTGCCCCGTATATACTATCTCGCCTATAAATCCTTTGCCACCGGTCTACTACCGTAAATAATTATAATTATATACTAATATTCAGTTTATTGAGAAATATCTTAATCGGCAATAAAGCAATTATGTTAAAACGTAATAAATCAAATACTAACACATTCGAACTATTGACACTAGTATTCCCATTCCATAAATGTCTTGACCTCCCCTCGTTTATAGAACAAAGAATTGCAGAGTAAAATAAACGTGCAGTTGACATATTACATATGTTAATTTCATGACAATAAAAAAATCTAATATAAAAATATAAAGCTCATCTAATACTATAACTAATTTGCAATTCAATAAAAAATGTGTGTGACATTATACATTAGCGGATAATTACACTTATTTTTTGTTTAAAATTAGTTCCACCATTTTCACCATTAAATGCCAACACAAAACAAATGCAAATATATTTCCAGTAAGGCAAACAATAAACTTTCTATTCTTCTACTATTAATATTATTATTCAGTATAATGTGTGTTGTGTTCAAATATGTGTAGGTGTTGCCATAGTGTAATATCACGAAAGGTAAAACCTACATGTTAAACAGCGGTGATGTAATATTTTTTCTGCTTAATTCACTGGCATTTGTATACACCATTCAAATGAATTGTTCGAAATCGATTCGTATAGGATGACGCGAAACGCTAAACTACCAAATAGAATTCCAATAATCAGCGTATTGTATTCAATACAATAATATTTGAAAACAGATTTTTCACTTTAGCGGCACGTATTGGGCATTAAACATGTGCAGCAATAAAAATGTCATAGGTTAAACTACTCCCATTGATTACTCATATCAATTACAAGAGATTTTAATTAGTTCGGCCTCGTTCGTGTGTGATCACTTAAATCTTTGCAGCTGTTTTTGTTTTGCATATGCTTTTCGCTATGAAAGCAAACGCCTCTGTGCTTGACGTTGCACAATATTACAGAGACCAATAAAACTATATTTTAATTATCGTTGCTGACATTTCCATCAGACCAACATAAGGATTTGATTATATCGTTTTAATTAGCTTATGCAAGTGGTCAGCGTGTTGTTTTTGCTTGTCTTTATTATTCCTGCTTTATTTATCTGCAGCACCAAGTAAGAACATGGTGAGTCACAGATGTTAATAATATTGAGTGTGTTTATGTTTTGTTATAAAAGCGTTAAGAAAATATTCCTATATCAACAGTGCATGCATGTTACAGGAAACATTATTTTAATTAGAGACAGAATACAATAAATGACCAAATAATATTAGTTAATAATACAATATTAAAATTAATAATACATAATTTTTGTATTCATAAAATAATACAGTCGATAAATTGATGATATTATGAACATCACTTTCGTTTTGTATTCATGGAACGTTGAGTTATAGTTTGTAATTATCAAAGTAAATGGGGCTTTGTAAAATAGGCAGTAAAAACACTTAATAAAAAATACGATTCGTTTAATTCATATTGTGATAAAAGCATGAAATTTGCACCTAATTGAATGGTTTAACTTAATAATATAAGAGAAACTGTTTTAGATGTGCCAAAAAAATAAACAATAAAACTGTTGAGAAATTTTAGAAGAATTTATTTATGAAGGTCGCACGCGAATTAAATTATTTCAATAGAATTGAACTTGACCAAATTATTATTTTTAATGTAATAATTTTATATACTATAATAGAAATAACTTTATATGTTTTTATTTCAAAATAATTACAGCGGAATTTTTTTGTTGACATGATGTTAACATCTTATTATTTTCGCTATTTATAAAATAGCTAATTAGTATGTAGTAAATATTGTTTTCTATAGTATTTCAAATAACAAACAAGTCTGGTGTCTGCTTTAAAAAAATGAAAGCTTTGCAAATTACTACTGGGCCTTCAATAATTCTGAATCAGGAAACCTTTTACTGTTATATTTACTTTGTATTCACTTTCTAGTTTTTCACAATTCCGGTAACCGCTGAAAACAAAACTTGTGCGTTTTTCATAAAAAAATTTATTGTTAATTAGTAAATATTTGCTTAGAATGTTATTGTAGAATGTTGTTCAATCAAAAATATTCGAAGGTCAGTAGTGTTGTTTTCTTGTGTGCAGTTATTGTTCTCTATTTCCAGACTAATATCATAAATAAACAACTCAAAAATGATGAGACGTGCAACAATCTTAAGCTATGATAATTCATTTTATAATTTATTTTTTTTAATTTGCGTTAATAATTATGGTCTGAAACGCTTAGCCCAAAAGCTCGGAGCAAAAAAAAACTATAGAAATATAAACGGTAGTTTTTTAATATATCATTGCAGTAGTGATACACATTAACATTCTAGAGTCAGTCAAAACAGGTGCCATTGATGCCATTGATGCGTCCTCAAAGATATAAATACCAGGGTAGTAAAATAAGTTTATAAAAACTAAAGCTTTGGACGCTGATTAAATATTACGTATAATGAAGAGTTATATAAGGTTTTCCAATAAGAGGATTCATTTTGACATACGGGTATTTTTTAAGAGAAATCAATAAATGTTTATTTCATTGTAAAGAGGAAGGTATGCGATTAACATTTGAAAACGATATCAGTCAAATGGCCGCCACGGTTACGGTTGCAGTACCACATTCTTTTCATAAAATTTTCCATGACCAATTCGCACATTTGCGGCTGTATGTCCTCGATAACTTCACAAATTCCATCTTTAAGGTCTTGAATCGATTGTGGAGCATTGGCATAGATCTTATCTTTCACGTGGCCCCAAAGAAAAAAGTTTAAAAGTGTTGAATCACAAGTTGCTTCGTTGCTTGTGTGGCACGTAGCGCCGTCTTGCTGAAAATAAACGTCGTCCACATCAATATCTTCCAATTCCGGCCATAAAAATTCATTAATCATAGCTCGGTAGCGCTATCCATTCACCGTAACAGTTGCACCAGCCTCATTTTCGAAAAAGTAGGGTCCAATCACATCGCCAGCCCAAAAACCGTACCAAACAGTGACACATTGAGGATGCAAAGACATTTCAACAAACATTCTTGGATTTTCTAAGCCCCAAATGCGACAATTCTGCTTATTAACGTACCCTCCGAGGTGAAAATGGGCCTCATCACTAAAGATGATTTTTCGATAAAATTCCGGATCATTTTGATGCATTTGAAGGTCCCAATCAGCAAAGATACAACGTTTATGTTGACCGACCGGCTTGAGTTCTTGTGTTAACTGAATTTTAAAAGCCTTAAGACTATCTTTATGCAAAATACGGTGTAATATCGTTTGTGGAATGTCTAATTCTAAAGATCGACGAGAAATCGACAAACCTGGGTTTTCTTCAACATTACTAGCTACATCAGCAAAATTCTCATGTGTTCTTGAGCGATGCACACGGTTTCAATTCTTCACATCACAAACTTAATAATAATAATAATAATAATAATAATAATAATCTTTATTTCTAAAGTACATATACACAACATACATAATATAAAGTATACACATAGTAAAGAAAATGCGTCAAAAGTATTCACTCATGTTGTATGGTTCCAGGTTGCACAAGTAATCATACAACTTCAATTTGAACTGTTTTAAGTTATTAATTTCTTTAAATATTTTTGGAAGTTTATTGTACATTTTACTAGCCGCATATAATGGACCTCGTTCACTTATATTAAGCCTGTGTATAGGATAGGAATAATTTTGGTGGTTTCTCGTATTAAAGTTATGTTTAGTTGTCCCAACAGCTCAATTTTTTTCACCAGGTTTACTATTGCCGGCCGAAAAAATGCTTTACGACGACCAAAAAGTGCTTTAGTTTTGCAAACTGTGACTGAAAAAGTTTCACCATTTTTGTAGTAAATTTTAATAATTTTAATGCATTGTTGAAGCGTGTATCGTTCCATTTTTAATAATAGCGTAGTTTTTACTTGTCAAATGTCAAAAGATAATAGCTTCAAAATTGACAGCTGCCCAAATTGCCTGCTATTCAAAACAAAACTTCTTATTGGAAAACCCTTTAGTAGTCAGCCAGGTGTATGTAGAAATGGGAGTTATAAACGTTTCAGAAAAAATGGCTTTCCAACTTTTTTGAACTCGAGCAGTGCTCAACTGTAATAACAAGTGATACAATCAAGCTTAATGAAGTTGGTGTAAGCAATGTGGAATTGGAAGCTTACAATGAACTGGTCTGGGATCAAATAACATTGAAAAATATTTCATAAGTACCAAAACGTCGTCGTTGTCAAGTCGAATCTGAAAGATGTCTGATGTCAACTTCGATTAAAATTGGGCATAAAAGACTCGCACATCAAAATGTCAAGTACGTCAGAAATATCCTTGACAAAATTGGCATTAAGTACACAGATAATTGGGAAAACTATGTATGTGAAAGATGTGTATATAACAAGCAACATCAAAACTTTCACCCCAACAGTCAAAAAACTGATGAAAAGTTTTAGATTTGATTCATGTCAATCTTTTCGAGATGAATATCGCGGCGCAAAGTATTTCTTATTTTTCAAATATGATTTATTCACACTTTATTTCTATTTCTTAAAAACCAAAAACAAAGCGTAGCAACATCTTAAAAATGGTGCAAAAATCAATTTGATAGAGAGATTAAGTGCTTAGTGCCAGGCAACGGCACCAAAACTGAACATTTTTCACATCCAACAGTTGTGGAGTTAGCACGTACCATCATACATGCGCAAAACTGAAAAGAAAATGTATGGGCTGAAGCTGTGTATTATTCAGTGTTCACATTGAAGCAAATAGGAACCAGCTCAACCAAGAGTCAGAATCCAGCAGAAGTTTGGGCTGAACAAAAAATAAAATAGAACAAATTAAAAAGCTTTCGGTATAATTGTTATGTGCTTATCCGTGACCTCAAACAAGAAAAGATGAACAGAAAGTCAGAGAAAAATATCCTAGTTGGTTACAACGTGGATTCGCCGTTTAATCGTTGAGGAGTACAAACCTGAGAAGAGTAATACGCAGACCAACCGGAACCGGAGAAGAAAACCTAGATCAACCTAAAGCCTGCGATACACTAGACAAAAACTAGAGTAGATTAGCGCAATCATCTCCTGCACGTAAAGAACCGGAAGACAGACAAGAATTAGCAGTTAAACTAGTAGTAAAAACTCTGAGAATGCCAAATCTGCGCTTATCAGACTTTGTAGCTAATAAATTATCTTCGAAGGAAAAATCAAGCTTGTTTAGCAATAATAGGAAAAGTAAAAGATATCCCTCTTTCTAAAGTACTGAAGAACAAATAAAAGTATACAGCCATAGCAGACAAATTCAACTCCTTGACCAAAATAAAAACCAGATCTCAAAAACCACTAAGCTGTCGTTAGGTCTTGCGTGAAAAACAGGATTGTCGTTTAAAAGCCAGTCTTGTTGCAAAAAGATTTGAGCAGAAATAAAATACCGACTATACCAAAACATTTAGTCCTTTGGTACGTCATGCATCAACTCGGCTGATAATTAACATTAACATTTGTATAAATGTTAGAAGGTAACAACTTTTGATGTCATGACTGCTTTCTTGAGAAGAAATTTAGACGTATCAGCCTGAAGGTTTCCATGATAGCTCAAAACGAGTGTGCAAACTGAGGAAAACAGTCTAAAACTGACTTTTCTTAACACAGATGCATTTTTTAGGATAAAGACAAAAGCATTATCATCGTTCTTTTTGTGGATGACGGACTTTTTGTTGGTGAAAGTGAAGTAGAAATTATCCATCAACAGTAACTTTGAAATCATTTAAAAAAAAAAAATGCAAATCGACATTAAGCCAGAGAATGTTTTCGTCAGCCAACCCAAGTACACCAAAAAAATAATTCAACGTTTTCAAGAGCAACTACCCTACTTCAACTCCTATTAAGAAAAAAATGATGACCAACAAAGAAACCCTTTTAAGCAATGAACCCTTAGAAAAATCTATTCCCTATCGTGAAATAACTGGTAGTCTACTGTATCTGGCAACAATTTCTCGTCCAGACATCAGTTTCACAGTAAACTACTTGAATCAATTCTGCAGTAAGCCAATAAAAAATAAATAAAAAATTACTGAACGAGTCTATTGCTGTTTGAATGGAACAACAAAATTCGGTAGTTTTTTCGATGGAGATGATAAACTTCATGTATATACCGACTTGGACTATAAAGTAAACAAGCAGTCAGAACATTCTACCATTAGAGTACTGATGATTTGAAGTAGACTTATTGTCTGGTATACTCAAAAGCAATTGATGATCAGCTGGATTAGACGTATCAGTGGGGAACTTCATATTCTAGATGCCAAGAAACCAACTACTTTGTATGAAGACAACCAATCTGCAATTCTTATGTTAAAAAACACTTAATAATAATGACTAAACAACAAAAAAAAAAACAAAAACATATTGATATATCAAAGAAGTTCATTAACAGCACATTGTTTTTTTTACCGTCAACCTAAAAAATGTAAAGAGTTCTGACCAACTTGTTGATATTTTGACAAACCTGATAAGTTTTTGTAAATCTCCAAAAAAAAAAAAGAAATCGCGGTTAAAATATTTTGTTTGTATTGTTTAAATTTTTTTTCTAGTCGCCTTATATTTAAAAAAAAAACTTACTGCATAATAGTCGGTTAATAAAATAATAAAAAACTAGGTCTAAAAGTTATTTTCTTCCCTGTGAATATGTCTAACCAGTACATGTACATGCAAGTTATAATTAATAAAAAGAAATTGCAACAAAAACAACTTAAAAGTCTTGCTTGTCCATAAACGCTGCCAAAAGTATTGTGAACAAACTTTGAAAAAATAGAGTACAAGAAGCAGATGTAAAGTGATGTAAAATGTTCTAAAAACTGAAGAAAAATATATCAAAAAGGTTATAGAATCGCAATATTATTTTGATATATAATGCATTTAATAATAATAATAAACTTTATATATTAAATATAAATAGAAAAAAGTTTATACTGAGTCTGTTCTCTCACCAATTAAAAATGTTCACAATAAATTTGATATAATTTTAATTGCTTTCAACTTTTTTTCCTTTTATCCTTCACTCTGTACTCCATGCAACATGTGTAATGTAATCACAGTAGGTGTTGTATGCACTTCAATTACTAGACTAATGTATACTCATTCCAATCACCTATGTAGATTCACCAGCTTTAGATTAATTCACGATTAACCAAAGGATAACTCACCTGAAACAAAAATGAATTATTAATAAAACTGCTAAGAATTTTTTTTTTATATTAACAGTTTTTTTTATAATATGGGGATAATTAACATGCAGATAATTTGAAAATCAATAAAGCGTGCATGTCATATAAGTCACATTCTTGCAGTTAGTGTAACAAGCAAATATTAGCATAATACATAGTGTCGAATAAAATGTATGATTATGTAAAATGTTAAACATTTATTATTGCCATACAATATAGCCAATACATTACTACAATAGTATATATTAAACTGTAAACATTATACAATGCAATTAGTGTTGCTAACAGTTTTGTTATTATTCAAAAAAACGTTAATTCTAAAATATTTAGATAATTCTAGACCAAAATAGTATTAAAAATGTCTCGATTGATGCCATATTAATAACATAATTTTTAAGCAGTTATTTATAGAAAGTAAATTATATAACGTATTTAATAAACTGGTTTTAATTTGCCACCTACGTGAGGTTCAAGCAGTTTACAACTAACTAATTTAGTTGATATTCACGCTGTGAATACTGGAAAGTGACTTAAAATAGTCATATAGATAATATACCCTATTAAATAAATTATATAGCAATTTATGCTATAGGAAGAGAATAAATTATAATTTCAATAAACAGGGTTGTTAGATTACATCGTAAAGAATTTATACATACATTCGGTGATAATTAACAACATAATCCAGTTGTACTACTATCTATTAATGCGCTGGAATAATAGCATAGCGTTGTTATGTTATATATTTTTACAATTAATGTTCGAGCAATTGCGTGAACTAGATTGGAATGCATTATTGTAATATGCATGTATATGAATCATCTCGCTGCTTTGGTTAATTAATGAAGTCATTCATGTGGGCTTTAAATGGTCGACGGCCACAGATATAATTATTAATATAGAGTGCAGATGGTCGTTAACACTGGCATATTTTACGCAGCGTATTACTCCAGACTAACAATGTACTCTTTAAGGCGAGAGAGTATGTACCAACGCTTACTAACAAAAATAGATAGATAACACTGCGAGTATAATAAAAGTTAATATAACACGCAGCAGCAACTGGTCTTTTGAATTAAACATTTACAAGTGATCATCGTTGCCTTTCTTGGTAACAGTCTGACTTTTCATACAAAGAACTAGCGCTTGTTATACTCAGCTTTGTGAAATCGTGAGGATTGTTGTGGTTGTGAATCAATAGACGTGCAATAAATATATTCGCAATTGTAATGAATTTCATTTTCAAATGGCAATAATTTCACCGCGATATAACTAGATACCTTCACTTTAACTATAAATTATTTCAACAGCAATAATCAAAAATCTACTGAACATGTGCATATACTGTGTGTCCACGACTTTCCTTGACAGAACAGAATGAAAAAAAAAAGCTCATTGCTATGTGCATTTAGACCAATAAATAAAATTATTATAAATATCAACAAAAATAACAGTATAAATTTAGTAAATTAAAAAAGAACTATCAATATTAACTTTACAGCAAAAAGTATGTTCGGGGCCGCTTTTACAATTGTCAGATAACTTATACCAGGAATAAATTTATCTAAAAGTATATACCTGGTATAGCATTAGTTTTGCCCTTGTTACAGTCTAGATAACCTATTGAAACGTCAATAATGTCTTAATAAACTGACGTATAAATCATGTATACGCAAATTTGTTATGCGCGTTACTTGATTACTATACTAGAGAAAACTACTGCTCCAAGCACCAGATAAGTTATTTCTGGTTTATTCTCCTCGAAACATACAAATAATTTTTTTTGAAATTGCTAGGACTCCTAAAGTAATCGGGGCCATTGTAAAATTTCAATCACCCGCACACTCGAGTAGAATCTCTATTCAATAAACTCCAAATTAGAACTAGAAATAAAGACAAACCACCTGAAGGTCTCAATGATTGGGATTATCAATTTTCTTCTGTGCAAAAATTTTAGCAACAAATCCTACTTTAGCTGTAACACGTTTATCATCATATCAAATATTTCAGGACAGGTATATGGGTATATAACGCAACTTATATCGATAAGTATCTATTAGAACTAGCATTTCATAATTATGATATTTTGTTTGCATTTCGTATGAGTCATTATTTCACTTATCTTTTGGTTGCTCATTCTTATGTAAGTTGAGATGTGATGTTTCCCTAACAGCGCCTACATACTAACAGACAAACGTAAGTCGTAAACAAATTCACATTTATCGTCTATAATATAATACAACAATGGTCATAAATGGTAGAACTATTGCTTTATAAAAATTATTTGATTGAATAGTTTCAACCAAGATAGAACAATAATTTAACAAACATTCTAAGAAAGTGACATCCTTCAGTCGCTTCAAAAGTTGCATACTAAATAATGTATACGGGAATGTCCTATGATGTAAGGTCACCACTTCGCCTACGTGTAGAATAATTCAAAAGTCAAAAGTAAAGTGTGGTCATTTTCTCTAAAGCGACTATTAAAGTTCTGGCCTGTTTTAGTTAAATACTGAAGCAGCCAAAACAATAAACTATATTAAGTAGTATTTAATACAAACGTTACGTTCTTTCTACATATAATTTGATAATCAATTTATTTTTTCAACGGTACATTCAGAAACCATCAAAATATGTTTTGTCAAACTGATGCATGTAAATGAAAAAGCCGGTGCTAATAATATAGAAATCACTTTAAGTGAATCTAGTTACGGGTTTATCTCAGAGAGGGTTTTGGTTAGCGCATGGGTTAAAGTCGCAGCAGGCTAAACCTGGGTAAGGCTGTAAGTGCAAAACTCAGCGTAAAAGTGAAGTTAGCTTGCTTGCTGTGTGATACAAGGTTTTCTCTAAAGCATTGATAAGTTACTTTGTTGAATATTCGTCGTAAGCCTAAGAAGAAAAAATATGCGTAAGTTCAAGATTTTACGCCAATATATTTTCCAAACCTAAAATTCAAACGTCCCACTCTTGACCCATGTATAAAGTGTGATCTGTTGAAAATCAAAGAATCTACCAGTAAAAGTGTGAAAAAGAAAGAAGCTAAATAGAACCTCAAAATGCACCTTAGAAAATGAGCATAAAAGTACATGACAGAAGATCTGAAGTCTTTCAACCAGTTCTTTCATGGCTGTATGAATAGGCAACTGAATATGTTAGTTACTATGCTGTACCATATCTTATAGTAGACAACTTTCTACCTATAATTTTGGTATTCATAGGAGAAACACAAAAAAATACTGCCATTTTCCAAAATTGCGAATACTCCGAGATACTTAACTCACAATAGACTGCAGATGTGGTGTGATAATTGCGCATCCCAAAATTAAAACATAATGCTCTGATGGCTATTATTTATCTTGTTTGTAAAGTATTTTACCGTTTGATTGAGGTCAAAATATCTTATAAGTGGTCATAGTTAAATGTACTGCGATCGGGATTTCGGAGTAATTGAGAAACGCCATAAAAAACGCAGCGCGATTGTTCTCGAAAAAGTTGTGCGTACTGCGCGAGTAAACAATCTATTCCAAGTTTATAGACTTTGCACAGCTTGCTAGTCAATACATTAACACTCAGGCACTACACAGTAAAGTATCATGCATCAGCCTTTCTCACAAGAAGCTGCATATTATAAAAACTGGTACAAGCTTTAGCTTTGAAGTGGGTGGTTCTCCTATGTCACAAAAATCAACTTTCTCAAAAAGAACACATATCTCGAGTTGCTTCCTAGTTTAAAAGACCTGACAAAAATTCAATTTGAGCCCAAGATTAATTCCGCAACGGGTAAAGATTTACTGCAAAAAGAAATGTAGTTTCTCATGAGGTAGTAAAGGTTCTACCTAAAAAAAAATCAGCAGCACCTGCAAACAAAATGAGGAATAAAACCCACAACCGCAAGTAAGAATGTAGAGGTTTGTCTCCAATACAATAAAGATGCTTACTTTTTTTAAGACTCCCTATTCAATTTTCATATATGCAAATGAAAAATTATGATTTATATTTTGCGTTTCAAATCAATATGATTCTTTTTTTTTTTATTGTACCTACTTTTTCAATAAAAATGTGTTAAGCTTTATGTATCTTTCATCACAAAATCACAGCGTCAAATCATCAACATAAGTTTTCAATATAGACACTAATCATATATTAGACCTGAATTAACAAAAAACCATAATTTCTTAAAAAATTTCTGCCGGATCTGGGGCTCAAATCTGCGACAAATTATGCGCCAAGATTCAAGTTAGGCGCTTCAGCCAACTGAGCCTATATTTGGTATTACGTAGACAAATTGTTCTCACGTCATGAGATACCATGCATATGCTTCTTGACAACCTTCACCTTTTGATAAATAGATAAACTGATCCTTTTCCAAACATCGGCGATCATTTGGATGGGTATCAAGCATTCTAGTATAGCCAACTTCGGGCTTTAATAATCGTATTTGTAAACAGCTGATCAATGCCATGTGAAACAATTGCAGTAGATCTACACTAACTAAACAGCATCAACTTTCGAATTTTCTTCAAACTACGATCTGCCGCAAGCTATCGTAATAATGACATTATTGCACTGTCATTTCAACAGCGTCATCTGACAACGCTAGATAGATGCCGGGTGAACTCAAATTTAGTACATCCAGTAGGTATATACATCTAAACCAAAGACAGAAAATTTACTCACTTTTAAAAAACGGATAATGATGTAGCAGACAAATACAGACTAAAATAATATTATTTTATTACGAATGCTAATAGATTTGCTATTAGAATTGGCTTGTCTGTATTAAAAAAAATCCCACATATCCGAGTTTTGACAAGTACCCATTTTTTTGCACGATTATGTTTTTTACGTTACACACGATGTTAATAGAAGCAGTAAGTTAATAATCCTAGTAAACTATTAGACCGTTCATGAGAATAAAAAATACATAATCCATATCAAAGAAGTATGTTAAAAAAAAAACTATCGTAATAAATTATTAAAAAAATAGATGTTTAAACTAATACGTTATTTCTATTTGCAAAAAAGACTTTTATATTATATTAAAATTTGTCAGATAATAATTAATTAATATTACATTTAAATTTTATTTTATAAATTAAGTAACATAAAAAAGCATGATCACGCAGAAAATAGTAGGTATACGATAATATTTCGCTAGTGCATCAGGCTGTAAAATAATGCACTAGACTAGTTTCGGGGATTTACATGGTGTTCATTTAATTAATTATGTATTCAAACTTAAAAAGTGATTCCTTGATCAAATCTAATATAAATAGTTCATATAAACATGGAGCTTTTTGTGCAACACAGCGCCCAATAGAAGATTGAAAGTTAATAAACAAAAATATGTTCTAATCTAACGGCTAAACCACTTTAACACTATTCAAATCCTGCTATCGTAAAATATTAGATAAGGCTATTTATATATTCTATATTGTGACACACTCGGATACACATAAAACTTTTCGACTAAAAGTATCTACGCTAATTCTAGATTGCAAAAAGGCACCGCTTCCTTTCAAACATGAAAGACAATTTTATGCTAGTTACACAGAAATCTTTAACCAGCCTCATGAATATAAAGTTGTTTGTTTACTCGCTCTCTCAATATTTTCCAGGTTAAAATTAAGCGAATATTTTACATGTTCAAATTAAATTAAGATCGTAATTTGATTACAAAATTCCGGGGTAATAAATTTTTAATTTGGAAGTTTAAAAAATTATCAATGTAATAGAAAATATGTGATTAAGATTTGCTTTGGATTTCATGGGTTGCATGTTTCTTTGTGTGAGGCCGACATTGCAAAGTAGGATGCTACAATAATAAGCAATTAGAGGACAGCTGTTCGGAAAATTAGATGAGGGTGCTTCATATAAACTTTAATTATAGAAGTCATGAGTCAGCAAAAGCATAAAAAACAGTTTAGTGTCTTATGATAGATCTTCACATGCTTGGATTGACATTTAGTATAATTATAATTAAAAAAAACTTAATTTCATACAAAATTATCTAATTGAAAATGAATTTCAATATTAAAATGGTGAGTTGAAAAGTTTGTTTGCTATGTAATCTTAAAACGTATAAAGAATAAGAAGTATTGTTTATATTGAATTTGGTCAAATCAATTTAAATCAATTATGACTAGATATTTACGTTCACGTTGAGGTTTGTAAACATACATAAATCAAATCACTGAAATCACATTTTAATAAAAAAAAGTTTAATGTGCAACATTTTTATTCCTATTCAGAAAATCAATTTATTCATAAAAAAGCTTCAAAAAATATAGAATGTCGCTCAATAACTGTGAATCTATTCTAATCGACACACTACATACGAATTGATAATTATGCAAAGAGACGTTCACACAACCTTGTTTAAGCCGACATAGTTAAACTGATGCCAAACATGTTTTCTCAAACTAAACGCATTCATCAAAAACTGTGGTCTTTAAGGAAATGCAAAACAATTATGTTTCCAAAAACTAAACTAAATTGGTTAATTCATGATTAAATATGAAACAATGCATTAGATTGTTTTGTTAGAGTAACATTCGTTAATAAGTATAATTTGTTTTTTAATACTTTATTGTTAGTTTTTTTTTTCTTCAATTCTTCAAAAAAAAAAACATTTATTTATTCTTAAGTAGTACTATTTTTAAAATTTAAATGCAAACAAAAGGTCATTCTTTTAAGGAAGACATTTTCGCACAACTAAAGCTCTATCTGCCTCTAACAGCTCGAATATTATCTTTGAGAACTGGAAATGTTTGCGGGACATTAGCGTAGACTGCAGCACTGGAATTATTTTACAGCTTGTGTGGCTCGTAGCACCATCCTGCTGGAAATAAAAATGGTCTATGCCCAAATTGTCCAATATAGGCAAAAAAAGTCAGCTAGCACTCTACGGTAGCAATCCACATTTACTCAATCACAGCAGAGTCGTCGTTCTTAAAAATGTAAGACAGAGCCGACCCAAAATCCGAAACAAAATAGTAACTCGTTGAGAACAGAGGTTTCTCGACTATTGTTCTAAGATTTTCGAAACCCCAGATGCAGCAGTTCTGTCTATTGTCAAACACACTGAGATAGAAATAAGCTTCATCAGTTCCTGGCTGCGTTTCCAGCACTCATGATGAATCGGCTTCAATTCCTGCGTCAGCTGCACTTTATAAGCATGTAGGCTAAGATCTTTATGAAGTATGAAATGAAGGCTATACTGTGAGATCCTTAATTGCTGTAAACGTCTAAAGATAGACAAAGCTAGATTTTCTGCAAATATTATTTGGCCGACCTCATAGTACAAATTTGAGTTTTACAATGGCTTTGCAGAAAGATAATTCATACCAACCAAAAATGCCGCAAAATTTTAAAAGGGACTTTTTATTTTGAAAATCCCTATACTTAATTCGTATAAATTTGTGCCGACCAAGTAAATATGAAAGTTCATTATTGGTTTCAGAGAAGCATATTTCTGAATCAATCTATTGTAAAGTCTGTAGATAGATACTAATGTACAGTAGTATTGTCGAGCGTGGTTAGTGAAAAAAAGTAAAAAATGCAAACAAATTAACTCGGTGACTTGGATTTATACCACGTACATAGTTGCCGATCAATGGTTTTCTGAAACGATCTTTAGTCAAATATAACATGTGAGATTCCTTGCTCTCAATCACATCTTATCACATATTGCAGAACATCGAGCACAACATTTAGATAAGCCAACCTCGGTAGCGCAGCGGTCGAAATACTAGTTACGGTTCTGGAGGTCCTGGATTCAAATCCCAGGTAAATCATAAATATTTGATCAGTTTCTAATTTGTAAAATTCATATATACACACACGTTTAGAACTTAATAAGTATATTGCTCGAGATCAAATAAAAAAACATTTAGATGATGTAGGTAAGTAAGTAAGTTGCATATAATTGCGTTTAGCAATAGAGTAAAACGCAACTTTGAAAAAAGTGTTAACATTCAATACTCAGGAGAAATTGCAGTGTAAAATAGATGTTTAAGCATAAGATTCTTTCATATCTTAAAATGCTATATGTCTTGCCAATCTTTTAGCAACTGATGTATCCATGTCTTTCCCCAATAAATCCAGCGTTTTATTCAAATAGGCCACCATCACAATTGCAACATGTTTTCCCAAATCATTCAACTCTCATAAACTTATCACTGATCAATAAAGTTACTAACATTCCAAAACTGGTAAATTTAAAATAATTCCTATAATACATTTTTTTAATTCTACCTGCACATTAAAATAGATTAAAATTTTATTTTATTGTAATTTAAAATTATATGACTATTTTCAAAAACTTCTAACAACTTTGATAATTAAACCTAACAACTCGATACTGCTTCAACGAAACAATTACTAGTTATAAAACTATAATAAACTTTAATTAAATTAACTTGCATTGTTATAAACTAATGTAATCATTATTTTTATGAATTCAATACGATATTTAAAAAGTGTAACAATGTTCATAAACTATATCCATTTAACGATACGCTTTATAATTAAATTTAATCACCTTGTAACTGCAGCAGCTTTTTCATATGTATATGAATGTGTGTATAGAAAACCAAACACAGTATAATATGTTTGCATTTGCACAACGTTATTAAACAGTCCTTGGTTGTTATCAAAATGAATTAATTCCACCCGGTTTGTTTGCACTATTCTAAAATTAAAAACGTAAAAAAACCATCCCGTGTCAATAAAGAGATTGAATGCTATAGATTTTGTGAGGCCAATCCATCATGCCTGCGACATGTAGCAAATCTGAACGGAGTATTCAACCGCGGCTTCTCTGGCATGCGATTGACGAGTATTGACGTTGTTACACCCTAAAATGTCCAGTCGACAAGCCGATGCAAATGTGGGGTCGCTTCTGCTTAACCTTCCCTGTATAATATACATTTACTCAGTGTGTGGGTAATGCATAGTGGTTGTAGGTTTGCTTTTAATTAATACTGGAAACATGTACAATTATCACATTGTGATAATTTTTTTTAATGACCCCATATATTATTTTATTATATCTTGCCTTGTTGAATCAACAATTTTATTTTAATTATTCCTGAACAAATATTACAATGCAATAGAAATACAAATAAAGTTCCTCGAGTTTCATCAATCAATGGCGTTTAAACTAGAAAATTGAATAAAACTTTATTATTTGTTTGTGGATATTCTATTGTCACTTTTGTTCATTAAATTCAGATAAATAAAGTTTCTATTAAAAATAAATAGTATTTTCTTTTAAGAATGATTATTACAAACACGATATGAAGCATATTGATATATAATAATTTATAGTATTTGTTTCTGATTATTGCAGTTTAAAATAATTGAGGTTAGGGCATTTTAATAAAAAAAAATATATACTTTATTGTGCTGATTTTACTTTTTTATATTAAGACCGGTTTCGGCTGTTAGGCCATCATCAGTTCTAAAAATATTACATAAATTATAAATATATATGTGTTACATAGATGATTTTAACAAAACTTACTTTTCTTTTCACAGGTGTTGTTGTGTGTGGCGGGTGGTGTGAATTTGTTGTGGTTACTGTTACATTAATTGGTTATTGTGCATTATGGTTATTGTTGTCGAGTGATTAACTGTAGAGTGGTTGTTGTTTTTTAAAAACGTATAGATATGTTGGTATGGGTTATTGATTTGTTCGTTTAGGCATCTGTAGTTTCTATTGTTTTTTAATTTGTCTATTTCATATGATTCTAGTATTGTCAGTTTTAAGCCTTTTTTACATTGGTGTAGTAGTTTTATATTATTTTTGTTTTTGATATTGAAAGTGCGTTTGTGTATTTGTAAGTGTTTGGAAAAAGTGGAGTTGTGATTTTTGTGAGTGTGTTCTTTGAGTCTGTATTTAAGTGCTCTATCAGTTTGTCCTATATATGAAGCTGTGCAATCTTGACAATTGATTTGGCATATTCCTGATTTAGTCAGTTTGTCTGATGTATGTTTTTGATTGCAGATGTTATTTTTGATGGTGTTAGGGTTAGATAGTGAAGCTTTAAGATCGTATTTGTACAATAGTTTTTGTATTTTGTTACTGGTGTTGTTGTAATATGTTAACTTTCTGTATTGGTTGTTTGTGTTTTTAGTGTTGTGTGTAAGAAGTGTTATGTTGTTAAGTATTGTTTTTGGTGTATGTTTCTTAATTATTTTGTCTATTGTGCTGAGAGGAAATTGATTATTTATAGCTAGCTGTTTTATTGTATTATATTCAAGCTGTAGATGTGTAGATGATAGTGGAAGTGATAGTGCTCTATGTATTAGGGAGTGAAAAGCTGCAAATTTGTTGTTGAAACTGTGATTTGAGTTGAAAGGGATTATTATGCCTGAATTGGTTGGTTTTCTGTAAATTTTGAAGTCTAGTTTGTTTGAATTGTTTTTGATTATTGTCAGATCAAGAAAATTTATTTGACTGTTACTTTCTATTTCTATTGTAAATTGTATGTTTTTAGTTAAGCTATTAATATATAAATGTAAATTATTTATGTCATTTGGTTGCCCTCTAAATAAATATACAAAATATTTCATCTATATATCTACGCCATAGAATTATGTTATTGTGTAGTGGGTTGTTGTTAGTTAGTATTTTTTCTTCGATTGTATTGAGAAAAATGTTTGCTAGGATAGTTGAGCTTGATACTCCCATTGGTAGTCCATCGGTTAACCTATATGTTTTTTCATTATATGTGCAAATTGTTTCTGAAGTGAGAAATTTTGCAATTTCTATGATGCTCTTTATTTCTTCAGTGTCTATGTTTAGTGTTGATAATGCATTTTGTAATGCAGAAATAGTTTCAGGTATAGGTATGTTTGTGTACAAATACCCTAACCTCAAATATAATATTTGCTTTACTAGATTTTTTTTTTCAAGAAATTATTAAATATGTCATAACAACATAAAAATAACTCTGCTGAAACTATCACACTGAAATCGAGTTTAAATCAGTCTCTGCAAATTGACCTTAAATAAATTCTCGGGTAATAATGAAAATCATTAGTACCGTTATCAGCCAGGAATCTTCTCCATATTCCGGCGCTAGTTACTTAGCTTATCCTCATAATCAAAAATACAATCTAACAAATCCTAACTATAAAGTTTTCCAATAAAAAATAGCAGCTTAAATATTGTCTTTGAGAGCTGGAATTGTTTGCGGGGCATTGGCGAAGACTCTTTCTTTCACGGAGCCCTAAAAAAAGGTAGCAAAGTTAAATCGCACGATCTGGGTCCAAGTTATGTTTCGCGAAATAATGTCCCAAAAAATGCACTGCAATTGTTTCACGGCGTGTGTGGCTCGTAGCGCCATCCTGCTAAAAATTAAAAAAAAATTCTATGCCCAAATTGTCCAATATAAGCCAAAGAAAGTCAGTTAGAATTCTATAGTAGCAAATGAATAATAAAATATTCCTGTCTAAGACAACGATAAGAACTGTCAACAGAAATTTATTTAAACAATATTTATAAAGTTTCTGATAATAATTACAATTAAATATGAATAAGACAAGTTTTGCAACAATAAAATTAAAATATCGAAATATATTTTTTTTATTTTTTTACAAAAAGAAATACAATTCAAAAAATATTATAATTTTATTAAATCATAAATCTTTTAGCATTAGAAAACCTAAAATGACATGACGAGACGTGTTTAAATAGTTCTTTAACTTGGATTTTTCAATCTCTCACATGGCAATCCTTACCAAATTCTGTTACGTTACAGTGACATGCTTTTTAAAAAATTTGACTGTCAATGTCACACGCAACTCAATAGCGCCTAAGAACCTCGTTCTTTTATTGGCTGCGTTGATAAGACTAGTTTTGATTTGCAACCTCACGTGGATAAGACGACAAGTTTTGCAACTACATCAATATTTTACCATTTATTTTGAATGAGATAAATCGATTTTGTACAATAATGTACTTAGCACATACAGAACTAAAAGATCTACACAATGACGTATGTAACTCATTTTACACCAAAAGTGGATAAGACGAGTTTTGCTTTTACACTCCTCACTTGTCCGATAGTAACCTAGTAAAAGTTAAAACTAGTAACGGTTTTTTAAACATATCGTGATAGTTACATAGTACGTAGTAAATATGTTATATTTAATTTATAATAAGCACATCACATAGTAACGACCACCACCATTCAAATGTTATTGACTTATTTTAAAGTTGCCAAATGCCATTATTGAATTAGATCGATACAATTTCAAATGTTTATGTTCCTTACCTTAAAATATATTTTGAAGTTCAGCAAGACATAAAATAATACAGCAATAATCTTTAAACCTCTCATAATCTTATACTTATTGTAAGATGCCCCCATACACTTAAAAATTCTTTAAGATACATCTCAGAAAAGTTATTGCTAAATTCCCAGTGGGACTTTCATAGCACATTTGCAACCATACAAAAAATAAACCTTTTTGAAACTGTCATGCCAAATCGTGGGTGCATTTAAAGATAACATTAAATCCGTATTACCCTCATAAACCACCCGCATGGAAAGTAAGTGGGAATTGGCAATTGCCAGAAACGGTATACACATACATTTTACAACAGGTAGCAAAATAGTAGCTCAATGCGGTTGTGTGCATATATTACATAAATGTCATTTTGTCGCGTAAAATTAAGAAATGTGTGATCCAGTCAAGGACGTAGATCGGCTGAGCTGCCCACAATATTAATTCAATTTTGATGATTCAATAAATGAATCAAATGTAAGTTATATATTACAATAAAATACTAATAAATTGTTACTTTCTATAATTTTTATGAAGCAAACTACATTAATTGTATAACTGTTTACTATATCAAATAATAATGCAGATTTAAATTACTCTATAATTAAGAAAAATTATTTCTGAGAATTTAATCAGCTTATGTTTCGGAAATCCTGCATCACTGCAAATCACAACCCCTTACATTAAATAATACACAGATGATAAAATTTTGGCACCCGCATAGAGCTCCAGGAATAAATTTTAATAGCAACCCCAATTCAAGTTTTAAGATTAGGGTCGAAATCCCCACTGCATAATATATCGACAAACAGGTAAGCCTTCCATGAAACACTTCTAATTAATTTGTTAATTGAGTTTATTAATTAAATACACAATTAATTGGAGCATGTCACACGTTAATAAAAAAACCATTTTAATTATGATGATGTCGCTCTAATTATTATTTTTTTCTACAATATCACGATATATATTGATATATGAACTCATCCCAAATAGAAAGGCAACACGTGTACAGTAGCAGATAAACGGATTTCAGGCATGTTCGCCGAACCCAGAACGGTACGTGCATCTTAACCGAGGATGTGATAAACCGTAATAGATGTTCCCATTTATGCCGACTCCAGTATAACGCCTGAGCTTTATGGGGCCCATTCTTAAATGATATCTGGGTCAGATGTTATCCCTCCCTTATCGCAATTCTGTTTGTATCGGGTAACACACAGGCAGATGCATTTGTTAAGGAAATGCATTTTCACACACATATGCATGTAATCTACAATAGCGTTCGTGCGGAATGTGAAAACATTGTACTGTTTACATTATGAATACAAAGAGATTGTTGTTGTTTTACCTTATTCAAACAGTTCTACCTCAACGCGTTTTAGAATGGATGTAATGTGAACATTGCGGTTACTTAATACAAGTAGATCACATAGATTAATTTAAGGGATTTGTGTTAATTCTAAGGTCTACAAATTTGGGATTAAAACAACTTGGACAGTTCGGTTTGTCAATTTGATGTTGATTAAATTAAATAGAATATTCACTGACGCAAAAGATTTTTTAATACAATGATACTCTACAAAAGAAATAGATTTCTCCATCATAAAACACTTACATTGTTCCAAGTTAATAGTAAATTCTATGCCAATAATATAAGGATCACATTTGCCATCAATCGCAATAAAATAAATGTTAATATGCATTCATATTTATATAATGATTTAAATAAATCGTTTTATATTCTATGCAGCACTAACAGTAGTAGTGGTTGATATGCATTTACATTTTAGTATGTTTGTAAAGGCCGGAAAATGCACGTCGTTTCTATATATTTTGATCAGTGTTTGTAGCATTGAATTATTTGTACTTTTTTTGCATATGTATATTATGTACAATAAAACATGTAGTTAGCAATGAATGCAATATCAAATATTATAATGTACTTCTATAAAAATGCCCAATGGGTTTGATACGCATTTCTATAAAATGTATGTGAACTTTTCAAGTACAAATAAGTACTGTGTTTTTATTTGACAAAAGAAAACATCAAAACATGCTGTCAACTGAAGTGACATGTAATGGAACGATGCATTAACTAATTCAAGTTACGAGATTTTGTGTTATGTTTGTCGTAAAATAAGAAAGAAATGTGCTCTGAATGAGAAACACACGTGTGTAAACCTCTCCCAGGGGGTGGACTGTTTGTAGAATTACAATAATATACAGCATACACGAGTTAAATATAAGAATAAAAAAATATGAAGCAAAAAAAACAATGTTTCAATTGAAATTATGCAACGATTCTCAAAAGTACCAAGAGTAGAATATAAACAGTTCTGCATATGCAACTTCAAATATGTTTTACACTAATATACGAGCTGAATAGCTAAAATTTTAATTTTCTTGATTGTACTAATTGTACGTTTAAATCAAGTTAGGATTTCAGACAATGTATCATATAAGCATCGAGACTTCTGTAGTAGACAATGTATCAATTTCTTCATTATTTATAATATATTTTGAAAACATATACCAATTTGTTTTGCTAGCAATAAGCTCTCTCATAAGAATACTAAACGTTATTATATCGAGTTTTAGCAATTTGCCCTGACTAGAGTACAGTCACCAGATATTCTTTATATAGTACTAATTATTCAGTCAAAAAAGGCTAAACTTTGAATTAATGTTCTAGAAGAGAGCAGTCAATGTCTATACTCAATAAATGTCATTAGAAAATTAAGTAAAGAACTTGCACTACTTCTTTAATTTTATTTTAGGAACACATTTCAATAGCCATCTTTAACTGTTTCGCATTGGCCGCAGAATTATTGAGTCTTAAAACACTATAGTTAATAAAACGGATTTTGCAGTACACAACTTTGGCTGATACAAAGTGATCGTGGGACTCGCAAGCATTCAAATAAATATAAGATTATTTCAAATAACGGCAGTATACAACTGAGAACTGTATAAGAATCCACTAAGCAAATTTTGTATCAAAATGTTTTCTTTTTAAAACGCTAATAAATTAAAAAAAATTAAAAATTCAATTTTTAATTATATTTATTGGAGTAAATTTAACTTTTTTCCCTCAACATTTCTTGGGATTAGCGGGAATACCTCGACGATATTCAGATTACCCTGATGCTTACACACCATGAAATGTAATCTCATCAATCGGGTCTGCACGTTGGTTAGCCAGATACTTTTCCATGCCGTTTAAAACCTGAAATTTACTCAGTCACCCAAATTCAATGACAATTAAAATTTTTACGACACAACATCAACAATCACGGCACATATTTACATTATAGATACATTTTGTTAAACAAATATGTATTTGAAACTGTAAAAGAAAAAGAAAATAAAAAGCTTTCCTAAATCTATACAGGGTGTGACATGACGACTATAGCTTATTAGTGTGTTGTTAGGTAATTTCATGTCAAAAAATGTCAAATAAACATTTGCCCTAAACTCATTCGTGATGATCTACCTACAGTTATTTTAAATTTCAATAAATATTAAATAAAATCTTAATAAAAATCAGATAAGATACAATTGTTTTATTGTAATAATTGTTCAAAATTATTTTTTAAAACCGAAAAAGTGAAGAGTTGCAATATCTTGTTAAATCAACAGTCGCGGATTGGATGCTTAATTTATAAGAAACGTAAATCATGAGCGGCCGTAAAACAATCTTGTAGTAAAAGTTGATTCAGGTTGGGCTTCCACATGAATGTATTAAAGAAAACAAAGAAACATTTTACAAAATATCTATATTTTTGTGTTCAGCATTTTAGGTCAATTTAGGTCAAATCTCGGCTTCTAAGACATTACGTAATCAGCTTGTCGTAGTTTTCGCCGTCTACTTATTTTTTTGTTTCAGCTCTGTAATGGTGATCGGTTTGTTCCTGTAATCTCTACTCTTCCAATAACCACAAAGAAAGAAATCTAAAGAAGTGATATCGCACGATCTCAACCCATTCCTCGAGATGACGCGGCCAAGAAATTTTCTGCCTAATAATAGTAGACCAAAGATTTCAACAAGACGGTATCAATATCCCATAAAAATTCGGCAATCATGCTCCGACTGCAAACTGGCCAATTATGTCACCAGACCACAAGACATGAAGTGCACAGTCACTTTTTGATAATGCATTGTCTTCTCAAAAATCTCTCTTGTATAGTCTAATCCCCAAATATGGCAGTACTGCTTGCTTACGTAGAGGATCTTTTGCAAAAATCTGTCAATCTCCCATTTTCATAATAAGCTTCCATTACTAAGATTGTTTATGTTGCAAGAATACAAAACAACGTTTAACATTAACACATAACTTGATGCTTTAAAAATATTGATCTGATAACACAACACCAAACAATTACTAAAAATCTATTCTAAAAATAAGTTTCCGTGCGCCGACAAAGCCTTCAATTCATCAATGACAAATTTTAAGTATTGCCTATAATAAGCAGGTAATAAAGCTTATGGATATACTAGTATGCGACTTTCATATGCTTTTGTTGAAACAAACAAACATAGTTTCTGTTTTTGTGATAATATCTGTCTGCTGCAAATTGTTTGTGTATTGTTGTCATTGATAGTGTTTTGCAATGAGCATAAATCCCGTTGTTGCGGCACAATTTATGGCCGGCTTTAGAAGACGGCCGCGGTCAGCGCAAAACTGCGAGAAACGTTAATGTAAATCTCTCGAGTGTGCAACGAATATAGCGGCAGTACGAAGAGACTGGTCTGCTCACTCGAAGACATGGTTCAAGGCAAAGCAACACTACAACAGCTAGAGATGACCTTCTCAATTCTAGTGCTTTGACAAACCGAACGACCACGGCAGTTTCCCTTCGAAATCATCTACAAGAAGTGAGAAATGTAAACATAAGTGACAGTCAGGAGGCGACTTCATGGTGCTGGATTATCTTCTCAAATTAGAGCTACTGGACCGCCACTTTCCCGTAAACACCGGATTGCAAGGTTGAATTTTGCACGAGAACACTTGGCTTGGACAATAGCGGATTGAAGTCGCGTATTGTTTTCCGATAAATCGCGATTCTGTCTTACGAGCTCAAGCATGTATTGTCGAGCGCCTTCCATTTGGAAGAGGATCAGTTATGACATGGGAAGGCATATCTTTTGACACTCACACGGACGTTGACTGCGCATAGGTATCTGACAGAGATTCTAGAAAGCCATGTTTTACCGTTCATGGTTATTCTTGGTGACGACGCAACATTTATGCATGATAACGCACAGCCCCACACTGCTCGGATAGTTACTGAGTATCTTGACGAGTGTCAAATCAAGCGATTTGTTTGACCTGCTAGTAGTCCAGATTTAAATCCAATTGAGCATGTTTGAGATAAGATGGAAAAACGGACAATCTTCCGCAGAATGTGAGAGCATGCCTCGTCATTTGCAAGCTGTTATCACTGCCAGAAGAGGGATACTCGCTACTAAAGTCTTTAAACTTTCTTTTGTTTCAACAAAAGCATATGAAAGTAAACTTGTTTATTTTTATTATTTAGCTTATCAAATTGAAATTGCTCATTTTCATTACTTTCAATAAACTTTGAATAACAAAAACTTTTTTAATTCAAGCAATAAGTTAGTAAACTGTTACAACCAAAAAAACACGTAAAAAACTATAAGTTAAAAAAAAATCAAATTACAAAGTGACCCAATGCTCGGCAGTGTATAATTATAGGTGAGACCATTCACTTGTGTGTAAAACACACATAATTAAAGTCAAATATATATCTTAAAAAATTAAAACATTTTCCCATCTATAATCGACGTAAACGTAATGCGCAACAGCATTACCTTTTTTCTTTTTTTTTTTTCAATTTTACCACTGCAGCTACACTTATAGCAATTGCTACAACTTTTGTAATTTGTTTTGATTCTATTTTTAATTATTTTCATTAATTGTATAACTAATTGTAGCATTGATCAATTCAAAACAAATTACCTAACCTACAAACATTGAAACTTGATTTGACAAAGCATAGAAAGGCGCATGCGTGGTTTTATAATTATATAAAAAATTATATACATTATAGCACAAATTCTAATAAAAATTATATATATATATATAATTCAAGACATAATTATCAAACGGGTTTTAAGGGTAAAGTATACATCAGCAAACCACAAACCATTAAGAAATTTACACGTAATTATAAAAACATGTCATAAAAAAAGTCTTCAAAAGAATTAATGCTGCCACGACCAACGCAATCATTTGTCAGATGGTGTATTCCACACCTAACCACCTAAAAAATGTTTTTTAATTAAAAAACTTATATGTCAACTCATTTTGAGACATTAACATAAATAAATTCAATATTAACTGATATTAGCAAACCATTGCATCTTGGGACACACTGTGTAGTTTAATAGTTCTAATTCACAATTCAGCAATTAATTTCCTTAATAGTATTAGTTGAGTAAAAAAATGTCCAACATTTAACATATTAATTAAATATTCGCTCAGATTAGATATTTTAGTATTATATATAATGATTAATATTTTCCAAAGCGTGCTTTGTTCATTTTCCAGTCACATAATTAAAATAAATTTTACGCCACCAGTCACAATTAAAATTAATTTTGCACCACATATTAAGCAATTATTAGAAAAATGTGCATAAAAACGCACCAACAGAATTTTATTTAAAGAATTCTCTATGAAATCGACAAGCATTATTTTTATTTTTTATCCGAACATTGACAAAATATACAAAACATGTTATGCTTTTTTTAGAAATTATTTATGTATAAAAAGGTAGAACTGGTTTGTATGATCTATTCGTTTTTTATATATGTGTAGTTGTGTAATAGAGTACGGCTAAAATACACTCAGATCAAATATCAATAATGTTGTGATTCAGAGAAATAAAACAAACATGAAGAGAATAAATAAATATATAAACAAGTCTGGCATTCGCGTTTGTTATAGCCGAAGACAAAAAGAGGTCGTAGAGATAAAAATAAAATAATAGAAGGGTGGGCGATTGTTTTATGCGAATAATGTTTGTTCTGCTTTTATCTTAATTGTTTTAGAATACAAAAAATAAATAAAGCATAAATAATGAATCAAAAAGCGGGTTTCGTTTATAGATGCTATGAAAGGAAGATGAAATTAAATTACTTACGGCTGTAAATGTCTGATTGGTAATTGACTGGAAAATAAACTCACCTGAAACAAAAAGTATAATATTAGAGTGTATACAAATAGCATAACATTAATTTCACAAAGTCTAGCTCGTGAATATAAAGAAATAAATAAAAAAATAAATTACTTTAGCCCGCTTTTATTTCTCAATGTTTTCATTTGTTTAATTAATTGCTGAATGTGTAAAAGATATTTAACTTTACAATCAAATCAAAATATTAAGTACAAAATAAAAAATAATTAACGCAAAAATAGTGAAAATTCACTGGTTCATTATGTTCGAGACTCAGTTTACTCCTCAGTTTAGCTTGGAGTCAAACTGAAATCACAAAATAGTTGCTGCAAATTTTAATTATATTATTGTCGTCAGAATATAATACAACTTACATCATTGAACTTGATCAATAAAAAAACTAAAAATAGGATATAAATGGTGTCTCAAAAATAACGCAAGATTTGAATTTGCCGCCATTTTTGCAGTAAATTTTGGCAACCCTGAAAAAAAAAACAATTTGACACAGCTGAGAATTTAGGGTTAGTAAAAATAAAGCCTTACACGACACAATAACGTGTTTTCATTATTGAACCATATCTCAAAAATAATAAAAATAATGAAAATTCTTGGTCGTGTACTTTCTCGTTTCGGCGATCAGAATTAGACCTCTAGATTGTCTGATTTAACACCATTAGATTTCTTTTTTATGGGATTATCTAAAGTCAAAGATCTATGTCAACAAGCCCACAACCACCCATGCATTACAGGAAGAAATTAAACGCTGCATCAATGAAAACCAGCCACATTTATGCAGAATGGTCATGGAAAATTTCAAATGTGCCAGCAGTGGAGGCCATTTGCCCGATATGTTATTCCATAAATAATCCTATTCTATGTACTTTATGATTCAATAAAAAAATAACAATCTAAAGACTAAAAACTGTGTTTTCTATTTAATTCCAATCTTGCGTTAATTTTTTGAGACACCCTTTATTATATATAAAACTCAAAAAGCTTGCAATACCTCAACTTTCGATCAGCAACGCAATGCTTGTTGTACCAAATTTTCTACAAAAACCATAATGAAAGTTCGTAAAAAGTTGAAGTTTGTAAGCATTTTTTTCTTTATATACAAACAAAAAAGAAAGATATATTATTATTATTATTATTAAAGCTAAATATTAAGCAGTAGCAAAATATACTAGCGTTAAAATATGCTTCAATAATTTGATTACTCAATATTAAAATCCAAATGTTTTTTTTTTTTAGTTTTAGTCACAGATTATATATCCAAGCGAGAGTCAATTCTGGCTCCCATGCATAGTTGCTCTTGGGAAAGATTTGTAAAGTAAAGTGTAGAAAGTGGTAAAAAGTGAAATTATTTAATGACGTTACCATAAGACCTAAAGACCTGTTCTTGTTAGTTAATTCTTATCAACTGATTGCTGATCTTTGAATTTTAACATTAAAATTGCCTTTAAAATCAATTACTAAGTTTATCAAATAATACCTCGCAAAGTCCAAACAATTAATAATTAACATCGCTGTTAAAAATGTACAGAATACGATCAGAAGTTGACGGTGATTAGCCATTGTCTGCAACAGGTTATTCTTTTGGGAAAGTTTTGCAAGACATTTTAGCGCAACTGAGGCTCTAGCTGGCAAATAACAGCTCGAATATTATCTTCAAAGGCTGGAATTGTTTGTTTACAGGTTATTAGCGTACTCTTTCCTTTGCGTAGCCACAAAGAAAAAAGTCGGAGTTGAATCGCACAATCTGAGAGACCAACTTTCGCAAAATAATAAGCTCATAAAATTGTAATCGCAGCACTTACGTCGTTCTCAAAAAAATAAGGTCCCATGACTCCACAGCACCTGCATTTCCAGTACCTAAGAAACAAAAGTTCAACGTTGTTCATAATCAACCGGCTTCTATACCTGCGTCAGATGCACTTTATAGACATGTAGGCTAAGATCTTTATGCAGTATGCAATGAAAGCTGAACTGTGAGATTCTTAATTGCTGTGAACGTCTTGGGATAGACAAACCTGGATTTTCTGCGACACTGTTAGCGACAACCGCAATGTTTTGAGATGACCTGACCTGACCTAACCTAAATTTAAACTGGCAATTTGAGATTAGTAACGTGACAATTTTGCTCAAACTTTGCAGTTACCTACATTAATATAATTCAAAAACACTACAAACTCTGCAAACTGTCTAAGCAAATTTTTCAAAAAGATTCAAAGTTTTTCAAAAAGGATATGGTATCCCAAGCAGTACAAAAACTAAATTATAATTTTAAAATATATTCTGTTTCAAACTTATGCGTAAAATATCTGTTCACCAAACTAGTTTAAAAAAGTTTGTTTTTCAATCCTAAATCCAAGACACAAATTATAGCATTGAGCGGCCGGAAAAATCGCGATATCTCGGCACCACGATGTCGCAGCTCTATTCTGATTTCGGATTTCTGAAGCTTTTTTGCGGCCCGGTTGTACCAACACACTTAAAGTTGCATCTCAGCTGAGGTCTTACAATAAGAGCCACTTAAGTTTTAGATTTTTTTGTGCCAATTAATACGTTTAGCAATCGCGCAAAATGCAATTCAACTAACCAACAATAGATGAAGACACAGACAATAGTATGTAAAAAGTCCTAAAAAAAATCAAAATAACTTAATAATAGTAATAATATTATTTTAAACACACCGCATAGTTTTAAACATCTCGACCGCTTTTGTTACAATTTTACTTCTTTGGTCCACGATGACTAGCAGAAACATGATCCAATTAAGAAATAAAAACAAAACGCTGCTTTTAATTTTAAAGAACTACAATGCTGCAAACTTAATCCAAACTTTTAGTGCTACACTTCTTTTGTAATTTTTACCGACAATATTGCTGTATGCTCATCGCCAGAATTGATACATTTTTAATATAGTTATTTTTACAATGCTTAATCAATATGTGGTTTGTTGACTCAGTAATATTTGAATGTCCAAAAAATGAAATAGATATTTTTTTGCAAAAATCTTATACTTTTCTAAAATCATGTAGACAATTATCTTTATTTCCTTGACATCTAATAAGATTTTATAAATGTTAAACTATACGCAACTATGTATCAGTTTTTGATAAAAGGAAAATAAAGTGGTGCATACTAGTAATGATTGGCAAACGTCACAAAAGTTTTAAAATGCAAGCACTTGATATAAACAAAATATTACTAAATTTACATAAAAAATAAGTGCAAACTACATAAATTGTAGTATAATTATTTAGTAAATTATGAATTTATAGTTGCACTTAATATGCCGTCATGTCTTAGACTTTGATAAAGAAATAAATGCCGGTTTATTTCGTCTTTTCTTCTATGTAAAATACAAATTTTATAAAATAACAGTAATTGAATCCCAAATTAGTAAAAACACACATCTAGAAACTTGTTAGACGCTATATAATTAAAAAAATTATCCATCAATAACATTTATAAAATCGTTAATGGTTGCTTATAAATAATTCATATTATGTAATAAGAAAAAAACATAATAAATTACCAACGATATAATTTATCAAACGTAAGAAAATTATTTTAATTATATTCTACAGAAATGCATTATCATCACGTGTAGTTGTTATTAATGATTAACTTCATCTCTAAAAAATCTTCAAATTGTTACTCCCAAATATCATTATCATAATGTAAATTATAATGATACATTAAAACATTAACTAACTTTATATAATGAATTTTAAATCAAACTAAAAATACGTTTCAAGATTGTAACCCTCTTCAGTATGTCTATAAGTCATGCAGATTATATTAAAAATCCACAGTAATATTTCTAATAAACTAGATTATAAAAAAAAAGATTATATATTGTCATACGCGATTATAACAAAATATCAAATAAGGAAGTTAATACCGCACATTTAATTAATGCAACTAGAAATAATTCTAACCGTTATTTGAACATAAAACCTACAGAGTAAAAAACCTTATTCAAAATATTATAGATAAAAATTTAGTATCAACCCCTTTTAAAGTAGTTAAATATATATTAAAGAAAAAAATTATTGATTACCTATTAAATATATTAGACTTAACCACTTAACACATGGCAAATATAACCTTTTCTAACTTGGATAATTATATAAATTAAAGTAGTCTATCGTATCTGTCCTTCCGGGCAAACATAAACATGACCCATGCCAATAATTACTATAATTAAGTTATGATTGATTGAGCTGATAAAATAGGTTAAGTTAAATTGGGGATGAAAATAAGATGCATCAGAATCACAATTATGTAAGTGACTTTCAAGCCAACCAACTAAACGCTTTAGAAACATGATGAAATTTCTATTTGCTGGATATGCAAGCTAGACTAACACAATCGCAATAACACATGCACATTGCACGTGACAGTTGCAACGGTTTTACCAACTTTACAACGGATCTATTCATCACATAAACTGATTGATATATTTGTAAACAAGAAAATTAAATTTAGTCACTTATCAAGCAATAATTTCATTTCCTGTTGAAATGAGTCATATATCCTTTACACAAACGAACAATGAATGATATAAAAACAAGATATTCAAAAGAAGACGCATATACGCTTTAAATTAAATTAAATAACATAAGAGTCAATGACGTTTTTTTTTTTTAATTCTTCTTACATATTTTAGGTCCTAGAACCTTTAATTGCTGGATTTATGCTATAACCGCAGTCTTAAGTCTCCGAGATTAGACCTTGTAACCTTTCATTTAATAACATTTGCTGGACTAATACTGTAACAGCAGTCTTATGTATTTGTTTTAAGTGTACTACATAAATTAATAATAGCATAAATCTATTATCAACTTATATATACAGATATTTAAAAAATAATTAATAACAACAAAAAAACATTTTAAATGAGCAATTTTATATTTATAATAATAATAATAATAATAATAATAATAATAATAATAAGAAAAAGAATAATAATAATAATAATAATAAGAAAAAGAATAATAATACTTTATTACCAAACAGTTACAAAAAGAACTTATTACAGGATAATATTAAAAATACATTATAGACAGTATTACGTATTATGATGTAGATTCGAACCAATCATATAAGCCGTTTTATTACTATATTTTAAACGTATTCAAATCTTTAAAGTTTTGCTACATTTCTCAAAAATTGTACTTTTCACCCTCACTTTAAATATCAGATTATGTGACTTTTCTATGCGTATGTCATAGATTACTTATGTTGCATATTTTATAATATTTGAGTAGATTCATAACAAAATTGATAAGATTATAATGTAAATAACATTAGGTTTGTTCCAACATACGATTTGGACAGTTTGCAAACCGTTCAAACTATGCACACAAACAAATTACTGTGTATAAAAGATTGCCTAAGCACTACAAATATTTGTTTGGTTGCACAGTTTGGTCGGTTTGCAAACTGTCCAAATCGTATGTTGGAATAGACCTATTGATATTTGGCTGTACCTAATACAACAAATACTATTGTCGTCATGCAACACAATATAGGAAATCAACAACATATTATGAAATGAGAATTGGTACCAATACTAGTTACTGGTATAAAGGCAAAATATAGTATTTGCTACAAATTTGAATATGGTTTCCTTATTAGTTTAGAAATAGTTCACTGATTGAATTGGTGTATAAATTACCCTTACTATATCCAATTAATCAAAATGATGATGAAATGATCATTAGGTAATTTTTTGCAAAAACCCAAGAATATTTTTTTATAAAACTTTTAGTGTTTTACAATCAAAGAGACCATCTGGATGTAGAAAAAAACAACATATAGTATTTATCAGTTTATTTAATGAACATAAACAAAAACTATAATGTAAATCGGCAGCTTTATTTTTTTTCAAATTTTTCAAATGATCAAATTCCGGATAGCAGTTTACTAATAAAAGTCGATGGTAAAAGTATTACAAACCACAGCTCAACAAAATTTTTGGGATTAACAATTGACTCCTATCTCAGCAGGAAAACACATAATCAGTTAGCCAAAAAACTATCAAGTGCTTCATTTGCAATAAATATCTTAAAGAAATTCACAAACAAACATTCGTTATTGCTATTTTACAACGCATATATGCAAAGCATATGACATCATCATATATAGTTCAGTTTTCAAAATTAAACGACTATTTGTCTCTTAAGAAGTATTGATTGCACATCCTACTTAGAGCATTATAAACCAATCTTTATAAAATATAATATAAGGACTATATATTCATTATATTATGACCATCTATTGCTATACGTAAAAAGCAACTTATCTAAATTTGACACAAACGGCAATAAAAATATAGGCATCAAACAGGAAGCATAAATAAGTTATGTATCGCACTGCACCATTCTACTCTGTATGAGCGTAGCCCTCACTATAGAAGCATTAAGGTGTTCAATAAACTACCTTTTGAAATAGCATTGGCAATATCAAACATTTTAAACTTAAAATCAAATCTATTTTATTGTCAAATCCTCCATAGCCATGAACATTATTTTAATTTATTTGTTTGATGTTATATGTGTATTACATCAATTTTATTATTAGTCTTATGCATAAATCTAGTACTAGTATTTTATTTTTCATTGTTTTTAAAAAAACTTTTATATTTTAATTTTTATTGCAATTACTGACATGTCCTATATCTGTATAGATTCTACTGGAATAAAGAAATTATTATTATTATTACGAATACACTAATAAAAATTTTAGTTGAATAAGATTTCAATACATCGTATTGCCTCCTCGAGCCCTAGCTATTGCCTGCATACGGCTGCCCATGCCACTAATGAGCTCACAAATATCATTTTGTGGAATATTCTGTCATTCTTCCTAAAGTGCCACACAAAGCTCGTTTATTGTGGTTGGTGCAACTGCACGTCCTCTACCACGCCTGCCCAGCATGTCCCAAACATGCTCTATAGGATTTCCATCTGAGGTACCTTCAGGCGAGTTGAATTTTCTTATTCTGCAAAGAAGTATTCTGTGACAAACCTCGCAGAATGCGGTCTCGCGTTATCCTAAATCAGATTAAAGCCATCGCCGATAAATGAAGAAATGGAACTACTTAGTTTTCCAAAACCTCCTCAATATACCGCTGTGCAGTCAGAAATCCTCCATCAATGACAATCAATTCGGTACAGGCATCCATTGATATTCCTGGCCATACCATCAGGGAACCTCCACCATGGCTAAGGCGGGGCTTAAAAGTGCACTCCGCAAATCGTTCTTCCGTTCGTCTCCATACTCGTTCTCTTCCATCTGGCGAATGTAGGCAAAATCTAGACTCGTCAGTAAACAGTACAGTCCTCCATTGTGCCAATGCCCAATTCAAATGTTCCCAAGAAAATTAGAGTCTGGCTACTAGGTGATGTGAGAGTAATTTTAGTGCAGTTGCTGGTCTACAAGATTTTAAGCTAGCTTATTGCAACCTTCGACAAACTTTCCACACACTCACAGCTGTACCACAAACCTCACGGAGAAGTTGGTTTCTGGTCTCCACTAAAGTCACATGGCAATTCCGTCGAGTAGTACAAACGATAAATCGGTCATCGATAGCAGTCGTTTTTCGTTTCCTGCCAGATCCCGGCCTCCTAGTATTTTTGCCGGTCTCCTAAACCGTTCAAGTGTTCTTTGGACTGTAGAAAAACTGACATAAAGAAATCTGAACACATACGACTAGCTTCTTCCATCTGCCACAAGAGCAACAGCTTTAGCACAATCTTTAGCACTTAGAACCATAATCAACACACCTATCTGCCCTGAGAATGACAGTTAATCAAAAATAAACAAGTCAACCCAGTAGCCACCTTGATCCTCTGTGCATAATGTCGAATGAGCAATAGGTAGTAAAAAACGCATACCTATAAGTTTTATTTTCGCTTATTAATGTTAATTAAATAAACTGATAAGTACTACAGGCTGTTTTTTCACAACACCCTGGTGGTCTCTTTGACTGTAAAACACTAAAGTTTTATAAAAAAAAATTACCCGGATTTTTTGCATAACATTACAAACATCGCAATTTGTGAATAAACTCAATGATACATAACCGCCTTTATTAGAAGGTTAGGTTAGTCCATTTAGCTAACGTCGGAAATTTTGCCGCTAACTCAGGAATTCCAACCTAAATTATTGGGTTCTTTAACGTGCACGTAACATCGAAGCAGTACTCGGGACCTACTAAAGTTTTTTTTCTTATCCGAAAGAAGGCTTACAACTCATCACAACACATTTTTTCTTGACCAGAAAAACTGACCCTCCAGATAGAAGACTCGAACTCGAGACCACTAGTGTAGCAGTTGAGTACGCTAACCACTACACCACCTGGGCGCCTTTATTAGAAAGAATATTAACCAATAACCTCGCCAATGACGTTTTTGAATAACGACACTAACACACATTCAGTGCAAATTATTCGAATAAATTATTTTCGATTTGCAAAATATTAACCTGCATTTTTTAAATGTTTATGTTCGAATTGTCAGTGATTGTCGTGAATTGAATATAAACCATAAATACCATACATTAAACAAAATTAAAAAAAAAAAAGTAGGTGCAGTCCAAAAACGTTATTAGTGTATATCAATTTTAATGGCGGTGATTACAAATTAATAAGTATAAAAAGATTATTTTATGTAAAAATAATACACAATAATGTAAAATTAAATTTAAATTAATAAACAACTAAAACCATTTTAGAAATTACATAACAACATGTTCGCCCAAGTCGTCCCTCATGATTAACTAACTTACTTTGTAATAAAATAATAATTTTTTCTAATTAAAAAACAAAAAAAATTCGAACGTTACATTCTTTTGATTAATTATGACAAAGACTATGTTCTGGCAGTATAATAAAGAAAAACATAATAAAATAATTTTCCAGGTGTGATGATAGTCAGTCTTAATCTGTAGCTTCGGTAAGTTACAAAAAAAAAACAATATTAAATTAATACAAAATAATATAATAAAATTATATTTAATTATTAAAAATATTTACATCTGTAATTGAATTATTTTTTTATAGAATTCATTTACATTGAAACTCTACAAGCCATTTGCATATAAGCTATATTATCAAACAACGTCAAAATATATTATACATTTGCGTTTTATGAATGGCTATTTTGCTTTGAGTGTAGCGATTGCATAATAATTTCTCACTGCAGTAATGAAAACATCGCCATTGATTACTTATTAACTACTGGCTACTATTTCAACTTTTAGAAAATATATATATATATTTAATTTCACACACTCATAAAATGCCGTTTAACTTGTACAGTCATAAACAAATAAATTTGGGACAATTTTTTTTGTCGATGTAATTTGTGTTTTTAATTGCTAGGCTTAATTTATTTGTCATTAAATTAATTATAATATATATATAAGTTCAGAAAAAAAGTGTTTACTTTTAAATACGTTAATAGATATTTTTTATTCTAAAATGTTTAATGAATTAAGTTAGAAATAATATGCAAATAGACAGCCATAATTACAACTCAACAAAACTATTTATTTGCTTATGACTTTATATTTACTTATTCATATAAATACTTAAATAGTAATTATTTAAGGCGTGTTTTAAGAGAGTTTGGCACAGTTTATAAGCATAAAACTCTATACTTGTTTAAAATAAATTTGTTTCTACATATTATTATTATTCCGTTTTTACATTTCTTTAAATATAAAGAATATAATTTCATTAAAGTTGTACTAAAAAATTAGATAAATATTAATGAAATTTAGAACGTTACCGTCGCATTCAAGATGTGAGAACCAACCATTCGGAATTAAAAAAAAACATTTCTATTAATAGTATTTTTCCTAAATAACGTCATTTTAATAAGTAATTTCTTCAAATTATATAGAAAGAAATAATTAAAATTGTTTCCCGTGACTCCATATAAAATATGCAAACAACGCAAACAATCCGGAATATCCTAAATAACTACCAACATCCAAATTGTTTCGTATACATATAAAATTCCAACTACCCTCCAACCAAGCAAGGTATCCGATCACCATATTCGATGACGATTTGTCAATTATAATTCATACAAAGTCACAATATCATCGTTAAATGCATCATTTAACTTAGTTATTACAATTTTACAGATAATAAAGAAATTCATAAATTAATATTCGCACTTGTGGTAGGTATAGTGCATTTCAAGATAAATTGGACTAAAACGATAAGCCCCTTTTAACTAATATAGATTACGTTATTAATATACGAAAGTACACAATTACTTTTTCAAGACCTAAGATGGGATTAATTTTTTGTTGTAAATAATCGTCTTTGTATAATAGCTGTTAATTTTTTCGATTAAGTTAAAGACCTACCCAAAATCATGTCACCTAGGAAAATATCATAAAGAAGTCCAAAAGCAAATATTTAACTATCAGTTGACACTGATAAATAATTTTTTTAATGCATCATGTATTAAATGTTCTAAAAGTAGACGCTGTAATGACAAAAGCAATTATTACTGTAAACCTATTGCTATTAACCAATATTTAAATTTTGCTTGATTTTTATAGCCTGTATTATCATAAATAAATGATTGTATGTGATTAATATTCTGTTATAAAAAAAATTGTAGTAATGTAGTTTACAAGAAATAGGTAATAAAATTATATTTTAAGCAAACACATTTACAAAACATTTATATATTCACCCATCCTGGTACTGATCACTATAGCGATAAGTCGTTCAGCTTCCATGTAAATGCTCATTAGTTAATTGGGATTTACACTTTATTAGTTTATATGTTAAACCTGCACCCAGCTATGATACGCGTCCATAAAATGCACCTACCCTTGTAAAATTCTGAATTTTCATTTTAAAAATCTTTTTTCACGATATTATTTTATTTACTATATCAAACACAGCAGTCCTTCGTAAGCAGGTTTTACGAGGCCGGTGGAGTATAAAATTTCCATACTACATACACAACTTTATTTAATATATTGTTGCAAATGGTGGAAGTAATAAATTATTGTGCAATGACATCATATTTATCTATAATTTAAAATTTAATATATACAAAATACACTATTGCCATATTAATATTTTTTGTAATATTTGACATAAATTAATTAGCACAAAAACCTTGCAACAAATATTTATATTGGCAACAAACAATATTTTCATTTCCTATCGTAGCAATAGTATAATAAATGCAACTAGTAACCAAGTATGGTTTTGAAAGCGTTCAATTCTTAGTAGAAGTGAAAAACAATTTATTACCTGTTTGAATCTCGACGTTTGGAATTTTCAAAATATGGCACACAGCACGGTTCTCTTTTTTTGCAGCACAATTCACGTTAAACGACACTAATAAATAATACAACAAATTGCTATTTATAAACACGTCCGTTATAATATAAACACAAAAACTATTAATGCAAAGTCAATGATTTTTGTAAATTGGTAACACTAATTAAAATTCTAACTATGTCACTGCATCACTCAAAACACTTGCAGTTCGAAGACGTAACAATATTTCTTTGTGCTAATAAGTCACCACTCCTACAACAATGGAATTTCATACTGTTTGCACCTGTTGTTTAATTATAATTTTCCGTATAAATAGATGTGTGTTTCAATAAAATTGATAAGAACGTAGATTTAATTGTTAACACGCGTCGAATATTTTGATGCGTTATCTCAGGAAAATAAATACCGCTAAATGTAGTGGTAGTAGTAGTACACCGCTCAAAGTGTATGCTTCTACTGAACAAGTGAATGAATCATGATGAAGTAATGGCAGTGCTATGAACGGTTGTGGTGGGACAAACGCACGGTATAAACAAACCAGTGTGGCCGTGAGTATAGGCAGCCTTTCTCATGGTGCGCATGCTTTTATCTAAGGGGAGATTATTTCGGGTGCATCATCCCCCACCTTGCTGCATTTACTATAAAAAGGAACGTTGTTATTATGGACCGGCAATGTTTATTTAGTAAACAGTTTGCAGGAATTAAATTGATTTCATATTTCCAAAAATTGAAATTAGATGCAACCCACCTTTTAAATTTTAATTATACGTTGTGAAACAACAATTTTCCGTCACCACATTATTCAATAAAATTATTACACAAGTTAAGCAATAATATAATTATCTAATAGCATTTTACATTTATCATTTGCTCATTGATTTTCTATTAATGTTACTATTTCAGAAAAAGTTTTATGTATTGTGTTGTAATACATAAATTATCATTTTAAACTTAATAAATATAATAAGTTTTATAGTTCAACTACGTTATAAATTACATATATGAATGGTGAAATTCTACAAAAATGCCATCGACCCAAGATGATACTACCCTAACTTTCATGTGAAAAAATTAAACTGACTTATAATTTGAAACCAATCTATGTATCATAACTAGAAAGTTTATTTAAAATAATTCACAACATGTGAAACACTCTTTAGTTTATATAAAAAAAAAAATAATTAGTACATCGTTATTGCATTTAATCATTATTGTGAATGTATAAATAGGCTATGACATAGAAACCTTGTAATAAATATTTTGCATAAATATTCAAGGTTTAATTAAATTGTGGATATGGGTCCTCTAGAAATATTGACAACACATTTTCCTGAATTGTAAAAGTTCTAATTGTTCCTTTATTTAGTTAATCTACTAAGTAGATAGAGATTTAAATAACTAATGTCTAATTACTACCCAATAGCAATGCCAAACTACTAGAAAACTAAATCACTTAATAATTACCTGTCTAGTAATTATATTAATTACGAATATCTACTTTTAATATCTTGATCTTTAGTTTATGTAATATCTGCATTCAGATGTAACAACTAGTAATCCATAAAATTTATTTATAGAATTAACTAACTGGTCGAAATTAACATCTTAATAACTAGTTATAATAGTATAAGTAATAAGTTATATTTTTATCGCACTGTTCAAATAGCACAGGTCTATTAGTCCTCAATAGCAAGCAATTTCCTACTGAATCAAAACACGCAATGTATATTGCACGTACCTTTACTGTTATCACCGACATTTCTAGACAATCATTCCAATATGCAACGTAAATATTTATGAATCATACGTAATTATAACATTATTTGTGGCAAAGTAATTTCATGCGGTATTTCTGACTAAAGATTTTATCAAGTGATATTAGTTTTTAAAATGGTATTAACGTTGTTCATATTTTGATTAGCTTTATGATACCTAGACAAGTCACTAGAAAGTGTATTTATAAAGTAAATATCTAAAACAGTTCTGATCGTAGATCCAGTCGACTAAAAATCATAAAGTATGTTCCAACTGATACTCCGAACGGTTCTTATATCATATAGTTTGTGTGGTTGGTTTGCGCGGTTCAAGAACGTCGCAAAACTGCAGTTTGGAACAAACCCATCGCTTTACTTGTGCAACAGTCATTATGAAACAACCATAGAAGTTCACCACCAACAACTAAAAACAGACCATAAAACCTGCATACAACTTATTTCAATAAAAGATATATACGATATGATCAAAAAGACAAATTTACGGTCAATCCACCAACAGTGTTCCTACATTTTTCCCGTAAATCATTATTAGTAGTTACGCAGTTATTTCTTCTACTTGATCATACTCAAATCACATACAAATCTTGAGAAAATAATAATGTTAATAATAATAATACATTTATGTTAATAAGATTTACAGATAACAATAAAAGTGCAATAAGTCGTTAAGAGTGGTTTTTGTTAGCATTGTTTATAACAATTAATGTATTGTATACAATGTTATTTACGTACAAACCGTGTCTGAGCATGTGTTGAAGTTATTCACACATAGTGTGTCTTTGGGGTGCAAAAAAGTTCACTGAAGTACTTTACAACTGTCTAAGGTTATTCACACATAGACCGCCGATGAGAGTCTTGGCTTAGAGGTGTGTAAAATAAAGTACATTGATATTGAAGTCATTGAAGTACTTGACAGTTGTAAAAGTAAAAGACACTGGTATTTGAGGCATTAGAATTGTAAGTTTACACCGTGTTTGACATTGAAATCTTATACGTAACAGCCCCCGAGAAAATTTAAGCACTTGGGGTTGCATAATAACTGCAAAAGATTGCCAAGCTTACACTGAACAGTTAAGCCTTGAGGTTGTATGCAGGGTACATTACACTAGTAAAAAAGAGTTATAATCACACAGGTATTAGAGTATACCTTGAAGATGTGTTAATTAGGTGATTGGTAATATAGTTATATGTTAGAGAGTAATTTTCTTCTTTATTGTGCGTTTTACAGCTATTTTACATCGCCCCAAAAGTCTTACGACTTATTTGAAGAGAGTTGATAGAACCAACGGCTTATTAGGTAACTTCCAAATCAACCCGGTGGATAAAGAGCAAGTTAATATTCTTGTCATATTCGGGGATCAAACCCCGGACTGTTAGCGTGCTAGGCTAACGCTCTATAACCGTTTTTTTTATATTTGTTAATTGCACAGAACATATTATGCAAGTTCAATTTAAAGAAAAAACAATAGCGCGCTATTGTGCAAGAAGACAAGATTGACCAGACCGGCGAAACAAATAAAAAGAAATCTTGGTAACTTCCGCAGTACAGTGATGCAGTCGGATGAATTGGTAGAAAATGACAATTTGGCAACAAACCGTTCCAAAGTGAAATTTATAGCGTTTTCCACTCGTCGCTCGGAGCAGAGCTGGTGCGAGTTAGCTCGAGCCGTGCGTGTTCCGCTGGGTAGCACCGACGATTTTAAGCTCGAGCTGGTTGTTTTCCACTGATGCGCAATTCTTGCTCTTGTTCCCTGAGAGCTCAAATTTTTTGAACCGTGATCATACTACGGTGCAACTTGACATAACTTATATTGACATTGACATTTGATTATTTTCATAAATTCTGTAATAATGGATTCCAGTATTTTATCAGCTATTGTCGCTGAGATAATTTCTGAATCGTCAGATAGTAACGACGATGAATTAATTGAAATTCAAAAACATTTAAATAAAAAACACAATATACCTAAAAATATACAGATATGCAAGTAAAATAGTGTTAATATATTATTCATATATAAAATAATTAAATTTATACTTCATTTTTAGTTTAAAGCAAACTTTAGAGTGAGTGAACAGAGACACTGCCAATCATATAATTAATTTATTAGCCAACTCTCACTTGATTCAATTTATCGCGAGCTTTTTCATAGCAAAACAGCACAAAACGCTATTTTACTTGTTCCACTGCTCCGAGCAGGTGCGGTCCAAAAACGGAGAACCGTGAGAATGCTAGTTCGAGCTTGCTCGGTACCAGCTCGAGCCGATATAATACCAGTGGAAAAATTAGTGTTTAATTAATTAATAAACGACGGAAACGCACGGTGTGGTGAATGAAAGGTTTAGCGTGTGTTGTCAGTTATATATATATATATATATATATATATATAAAACAAATTTATATACCTCGGCGTAACAAAATAAATAAAATAATATACGTCAGATAAATAAGTTATAGTTATTGAATGGTGTGCTCGCAGAAATTCAAAAACTCTTCTACAATATATAGTTCGCACTTTAAAATATATTTATATAATGTACGCTTAAAACAAGAAAAATAGCCAAGTAAGTTCACTAATTACAAATAAAAAACTGAATTCTTATTTTATGACGCAGACAAATGAAATTTTGAAAGATTGTAGCGTCCTCGGCAAACAATAAAGTTCCATCGCAGTTATTTACTAATTAAGAATTATCCCCCTCACTACCAAAAATGTACTTAGATTATAATAACGCCCATAGATCTCCCCACAACATCTCAAAATAAAACTGTCAATCCCCAAGTTGACATTTAAAATTAACTATTTAGCTTGATACAATTTCAGATCTTAAGGTGCTTATAAATATGCGAGCCAAGCGGTTCGTGACAATAAACTCCCTGTAGCCCATATGTGCTTGTACACCATGTCTTCGCGTGAGGAAAATTACTCAATTTTGGTGATGATCCCATAACAATATTTTAGTTTTATAAATATGAATGAGTATTAGTATTAAAATACTCCATCAGTGAATCAATATAAATCCAGGAAGCTCGCAAGCACATAAAACCCCCTCAAATATGAACTGAGAACACCTTTGTGTTCGCAGAAAAAACCACAATATTTGGCTCAACAAAAGCGGCTCGCAAGCAGTTCGTGTCACGGCCCAAAAGCCGTCCTAATATGCGAGCCGAACAGTTCGCAATCCGCTCGGTTCGTATATTTATACGCATCTTTATAAGGTAAATTACAGATACCAACATCGAGTACGTCAACATCAATATTTTGTAAACATTGATGGTGCAAAATTATAATAGTAACTAATAACAATACCTAGATTAAATTAGTAATATTTTTTGTTGGTAAGTTCAACTCTCTAGCCCGGTGTTTCCCAACATGGGGCCCACGCCCCACAAGGGGGCAATTTGATTGTTAAGGGGGGCAATTTGAAAATGGACATAAGTTTAAATGCAATGCTACATTTTGGTATCAAAATTGAAAGAAAAAAGCAAATTCTTTAATAATTGCGGCTAATAAATATTATAAATTATATTATATGGTTTCATTACCCTTATTGAGTTATGTCAGAAAAATATTAACAACATAAACTTTTGAACAGTTTTATTGGCTCCAAAAATGTGAAGTAAATGATACCGCTATACTTGTTATTGTCGATCATCTGAAAATTCTATCGGCTGATTTAAAAAAAAAAGATTTTCTGATTTAAAACAAATTGGTTTTCTAAGAGCCGTCTGACACGAGACTGATTTTCATACAAGTGTCAGTACAATAATTTTGCGCGCCTTTTTTTTTAAATATTTAGCAAGCTTTTAAGCAAGAAATTAGATCAAGTTTTGATTTCTTGGATGAAATCTTACTAAATAATTGACGCATAAATGTATACATATGTCGCCAAGAACACAGGATTATAAAATTAAATTTTTAAATAATTGGCGCGCAAAATTATTGTACTGACACTTGTATTAAAATCAGTCTCGTGTAAGACGGCTCTTACATGGAACTCACAGAAATGCATAATGATGAGTCAGTTAAAACTTTATTTAATATAAAATGAGCGATGACATGGCTTTGTGAGAAAACAGAAATCAAATACCCAAATTCAACCAAATATGCAAGAAAACTATTGTTACTGTTTCCATTTTCATATTTAGCTGAATGTGGATTTAGTGCTGTAAATGATTTACTGGTAAAAAAAGAAATCTGGATATAACACAACGGGGAGACCTGAGACTGAAACTAACCAAATTGGAACCTAACATAAAATCTATGTTCAGCAAGCATCAAGCGCAAGGAAGAAAACTATGTATATGTTACATAGGGAGGCATAAGAATGTTAGAAAGGCTTAGGTGGGGCATAGCACAAAAAAGGTTGGGAAACACTGCTCTAGCCTAACAAATGATTGAATACATGAGCCATGATTATTATAGCCAATGTAAGAAATCACATAATATAGCCGAGCTAAATATATTATTACTGAAGGTTTGTAATAATAATGTAATTAATATAGTTAATATTATCACTCACATGCCTTTACCTTTAATATTATTAATTTGCAGCCGGGCTTCAACAGACTGACTGCCACTACCAGACATTGTCCTTCACGTCTCTAGGGAATCGATATTATGCTGCGGTTATAAACGAATTTAAGCCTTTTGTGATCTCACTAGATTTGGTTAGTTAACTATTACGAGATCAAACACGATCCTTCTAATACCATGCAAAATCTAATATATTAGACAATGAACAGAGTGGGTAGTATGTCTTATGTTGCCCTACACCAATTTTTTGTCTGTGGTATATCGTGCCAGTAATACAGCAAAGTTAGCAGCTCACCTTATAAGTGATGACATATCAAATGATTTTACACCTGATGTATCATCTCCATAAATTCTTAGTGGTGGTGACTGCTCTGTTGTTCAAGATGTTTGAGTAAAAAAAATCATGTTGTCACAATGTAATATGACCTACGTTAGTTTCTTAGTTTTCTACATACTTTAATTTGATTCTTTAAAATTCGCCCCATTTAAATCCGTTACATCTACCAAACTAATGAAAAAACTTGTTGAAAACAGTTAGAATAAAATAAACTTAAAAATAAAAAATAACTTATCAATCAACAACCGGCACTATATTAATAATCTAACAATATATAGTAGATATTCAAATCAAGCAACCTTCTAAATCACATACCTTGGAATATTCTGATAATAACTAACCAGTGATCTAACGCTTCGGGAAAATACATATGCAGAATTCATTGTTCTTTATGATTTCACGCTCACACGTTGCAATTATCATCAATGAGTAGGTGTATTAATATATTAACATAGACATTAGCACAGACAGTGATAATTGAAATTTAAACAAACGTCAGAAATACATTGAGAAGTCTTAAAACTCACTTTATTTCACATACGTAACAATTTGAAAAAAAGTAATTTTCTAAAATTTAAACATTTTATAATTTGATAACTAAGTACTAAAATAAGTGTCTCGGATTTTAAGAAACGCACTGCTTGCGATCTACAACTATTTCGTTTTTTTTATACTATATTCGAAATATCTCTCTTACAAGTCTAAATTAAAAAAATAGAATATAAAAATTATAGGTAATTAAAATTGTCCATCTTTTTTGAACTGCATATCTGGATCTATCTTCAATTGCGCTTCTTTCCTAATAACATGTTTCAGTGTTGCTCTTACCGCTTGTGTGCTATTAAAGAAAAACTTCAAGAACAACATAAAAAAATGTTAGATCCAGATGCCTATAATTTTTATATCCTATTATTTTTTTTTATTTACCGCCGATATTATAAACGTTAATTTAATGATCAATAACTAATCGAGAAATAAATTTATTTGTCAGTTAAATAGACAGATAACCTTAAAATATGATGCATATAAACGTCAATAAAATTTTAAAAGCATGATTTTAAAGACAAAATATGATTTTATTCCAAGCATTAGTACACTTTTTTTTACCTAAGACAAAAATCAATATAGCATTATTGAAACAACCCTGTTGCTTATCATAATTCTTAGTTTACTCGGTTGATTTAATTTTTGATTAAATTGACGTTTATAACACCAAAATCAGCCGAGTAAAATAACTTACTTGGTTAGTAAATAAAATCTACAGATTTTTATGGTTTGTAATACCGGCCCTTAGACTTTTAAGAGAGATATTTCGAATATTGTATAAAAAAACAAAAAAAAAATTGGCATGCAGCTTCTAGGGTGAACATGGTTGCCTATAAGTTAAATAAATAAAAAGTGTCTCAAATGAAACCCCTACCCACCCTAGAAGTTTGTTACCCCTATTCATTAACACCCTGTATATAATATTATTATATGTATAAAGTAATTGAATAATAACATTTAAATTTTATTTTATTTTAAAGTGACAATTACTATTGTCAATTAAATTAAATTAAACACCTGATTCCCGCCACTACCAAACAAGCGCAAAAAAGGAAGCTCTTTAAAATGGCAGCCTTCAGTCACAAATCGGCAGCGGTTTGGTAACATTTCGTTGTTTATATCCGGAAGCAACAAGTGCCGCTCTAAAAAGAGCAGTCCGCTCTCACGTTCCTGTACGCAACTATTAACAGAAAGCTCATTTAACAATTTTCATTTCATTTGAAGTTTGAAGTTGTACCAAAAAAATCCAAAAATAAGTCATCATTTTAAAGTGACCTCTATTTTTTGCTTGCCAGTGTATATGCAATACTGTAAATGAAACAATCACTAAGCTTTTAGGATGTTTACTATTCTTTGAATTAGATTTGCATGGCCCCTGTTATTTAAGTCGGCAGTAAGGACATGTAGGATTAACAGCACTAACAAAAGTTAAGCAACGGCTGGAGCAGCTCAAGACTTAGATGGGTGACCAACAAAGTGATGCAGAGCGTAGTATGGGAAGAAGGAACAATCCTTAAAACAAACCTCTAAGACGCGCCGGAATTAATCAGTGTAGTTTTATTAGAATCTTATAAATTGTTAAAAACCACTAGGCGACTACAGGATGCTTTTAAAATTTTATGCAATTTGTTTAAGTTTAGTTTGTATGTGTGCAAGGATTCATACTCTGAGCTAAAGTTTGTAGTTCTAGAACTACCTACAGCAATACACTAGATTCTTTAAGATCTTATGAGATCTTGGTATGTTTTATTGTAGTTTGCCAGTGTGCAAATCAAAATTATCAAAAATAACATAAAGTTTGAAGTTTTAGGGGGGGGGGGGGGGGGTATAGAAGGTTGGAATTAATCAAAGCCAGCAAAAAAATAAAGTTGAGACTAACCACCTCTAACATCAAAAAAATGCCTCCTACCTACGACGTATTGAATGCCTAGTCTACATTTTCTATTGAAGTAGTATAAACCAGTTGTTTCAGGTGACCCCATAAAAAAAAACCTAATGAATTTAGATTAAGAGACAGGGTTGTGAGCCCCCTGCGCCGATTCAACGGCGTGGGTAAACTTCATCCAAATATTGACGCGCAACTAAAATGTGATGCAACCCCATCGTGCATAAAATACATTTGGCGTCTGAATTAAAGCTGGACCTCTTCAAATAGTATCGGCAACTCATTTTGCATAAAATTGTGATAGGGTTCTCCAGTTAGCCTCTCCTGAAAAAGAATGGGCCAACCAAATAATTTCCATCAACTCCGCTTCCCACATTGACAGACAATTTATGTAGATAGCGACTTTCAACTATAGGATTCTCTTCTGTCCATATGTGGTTGTTGTAAAAGTTCATTATGAATTCTCTAAAAAAAAATAACCTTACCGGCAAAAGTATTTCTGCCAACAACTAAAGATCTTGTATACTTATTTCTAACCTTATCTAACTTATTTTAATCCATCGACAGAAAGCCGCTCTTTAAAGAAAATCGCCTGGTAAAAGTCCCTAAACTCGTTGAATGTGATATATGTAGATACAAAAACTAATTTTTCAATATCCTTAAAAATGTTAACTAACTAATATTCAATTTTACAACAATCTTTCTTGTAATTGTTGTAGGACATTCGTCAATTTCATGGAGTTAAAACTGTACAAAGGCGCCCGTTTTCAGCAGTAAGTTTATTAAAACCTCCAGGTTCATTGAGTCGGTTATAGGGACAAGCAAACATTGAATAATGTGGTATTACACGATTAGAATATCTTTGCTCATAAATTCGCCTAGCTGCTAATGCATTACCATTGACAAGACCATACACAAAATGCATGTCGCTCATTTTACTATTTGTATAACTCATTTTTTGAAAAAAACTGTTAATTTCAAAGCACAAAACTAAGTGGGTAAACGCTATTTTTATCTCTACATTGCATCGTAGGGCAGTATAGCAAATAGTTCAACGGACAAAACATATTTTTTATTTTTCTATTAAAATACAAATATCACACTTACACAGTGGCGTATTAAAATACAAATATCACACTTAAACAGTGGCGTATCATATTTTCTCTAATTGATATTAAATAAAATGCACCCAGAGACGCCTCTGGATAAAATAAGCAAAATGTAGACACAAAAACAAAAATGGCAATTATCAATTAAATCAAATAAGACTTTTGAAATAATATCAAAACGATTCCCCAACCAACCAAAGTCTTTAATTTTTTTCCCAATATTAAAGAATTGCACTGTATGTATATATTATTTTTTGGAAAGAATAATAAAAGTGAATAAAACTTAGTAATTGTTTAATTTATATTATGGTATGTAATTGAATATTGTTATCAAGTATGGGAAGAAGCCTCTGAAACCACACTAGCAATTCTAAATTATTTTCAAAAACGACCTATTCGAATCATTCTGATTCAAAATTGATTAATGACATAAATACTTTACAACATCGGAGAAATGTTGCAGGCTCCACGCGTGAGTTTAAAATTGATGTAACTTGTGAAGGAGTTGGATTTTTACACAGAATAATATTTACTACTGCAAAAACATGTGGACTATAAAATAAGGACACGCTGTATATTGTAAATCTAATGTTTACCGCATTTATTAAAATGGCTATTAACTAATATTGTGTTCGTATTACTGTACTGGTCGCACTCAGTAGAACATTATTCAAATAGATTTGTGTTGATTTACAGTATTAATGTGTATTTTCTTGTGGTTTATGTTCGAATTGTTAATTTATAACAATTACTGACAATTGTGTGTGTACATTAATATTGTAAATTATATTATATTTTATTTGAATAAAATTGCACCGAGTGTGGCTAGTTCAGTCATCCGAACGATATTAGTTATCGATTTTAATAATGGCCCGTATTCACCGGGCTAATATTATGTATAACCAAACAATTATTTATTTAAATCAGTTACTCTTGTTTTAGTGTCTATGAATACTAAAGAAAATAACTCATTAGATCCCTAGAAGTCGATCAGCGGTATCCGCCGGGTCATTTTCCACATTAATTTTTATTGGGTTATCACGAGGCGAGATGAATTTCACTGCAATGGTAGTTGACAGTTTTCAATTAAAATTAATACATCCTGTCTTATCAATCAACGTCATATCCTGGAAGATTTACTTTACAATCTTTACACTTCCCAATATAATTTTTATGACAATTGAAACAACAAAACAAATTTTATCATAATTACAATGAGATATCGTTTGTTATCTTTGTTATTATGAATTTATATTGTAAACATATTTCTTAGTAACGTTTTGCATTACAACTAAGAACAAAGGAGATAAATTATTCGAATGATATATTTTATTAGATAATTGTTATGTTATTCGATCTCCATGGCCCTGATTTTTGTAGACGTTTAATCAGAATATAAAAACACCAATACAGGATGTGACTAAACTTCGATAAAAAAGATTCTTACAATTTTAATATACGATTAATATACAAACATAAAAAATAAGTTTTTTAGTTCTACAGGGTGTCCGGAAAATACGTGTACAACGTTTGACGACAGACTCCTGACGTCAAAATAGGTCGATCTAAGCCGACTTAGTTATATCCAAAATTGTCTCGTTTAGCCGGTAGAGGGCGTCAAAAATTTGTAAATATTAAAAAGAAATTACCTGTAACAATAATTTTTTAAGTGACCTTGTTGCTATGGCGTTTAATAATTTGACAATTATTGACAAATTGTCACCAGTCTATGAAATTTACTCAAGTATACGATCAACATTCTTGAATTACAAGTTCATTTTACCATTAAAAATGGAAAATTATACAAACTCTCAGAAAGTTGACATGCTCCTGGTATACGGGTTTTGTCAAGGAAGTTTGTCAGAGTGTTAGGGTTTACATGGAGAGGTTTCCTAACCGTCGAATACCAAACCACCAAACATTTGCCAATATTGAGCGTCATCTTCGGGAAACGGGCAGTTTTGAGAAAAATTTTGAAGGCAGGGGTCGTATGCGAACAACTCGAACTGTGGAAACAGAAGAGATGATTCTGGAAAGAGTTGAAGAAGAACCAAGTACCAGTACCCGTCTCTTAGAACGTGAGTTAAATGTTCCTAAAACGATTGTCAATGAGGTTTTAAGAGAACAGTTGTTACATCCTTACCACATACAAAAAGTCCAGGAACTTTTACCGACTGATCCCCCCATGCGGCTTACATTTTGTCAATTTATTAGAAACAAAAGAATCCTTGTTCCAAATTTTTGTAGAAAAATTATGTTTACTGACGAGGCATGCTTTACAAGATCTGGGGTAACCAATCTGCACAACGAACATATTTATTCCGATGAAAATCCACATGCCATTAAAGTTGCACATCATCAGCATCAATTTAAAATTATTATTTGGGCAGGTATTATTGATCACTACCTTATTGGTCCCATTGTTATTCCAGACAGGTTAGATGGAAATATTTATTTAAATTTTTTGCAAGACAAATTACCAATTCTTCTGGAGAATTTGCCCCTTTTACTTCGGAGGGAAATGTGGTATATGCATGATGGTGCCCCGCCCCATTTTTCCGTTGCCGTTCGGCAATACTTACATCATCAATATCCCAACCGATGGATTGGAAGAGGCAATGATGCACCAGTAAAATGGCCACCACGTTCTCCTGAGTTAAATATGTGTGACTTCTTTTTGTGGGGCGCTATTAAAACAGAAGTTTACAAGACTCCGGTAAACACACGCGATGATTTATTGCAGCGGATTTTAAATGCAGGCAACCATTTTAATAATCCCGAGACATTAGATAGGGTCCAATATCATTTTTTAAAGAGTGTTAATAAGTGTATTCAGCAAGATGGCGGTCATTTTACACATTTGCTTAAGTAATGTTTTTGTTTTACTTAGTTTCTTACAATAGATACTTTCAACTTTGTTATACTTTTGTTTTTTTTGACGCCCTCTACCGGCTAAACGAGACAATTTTGGATATAACTAAGTCGGCTTAGATCGACCTATTTTGACGTCAGGAGTCTGTCGTCAAACGTTGTACACGTATTTTCCGGACACCCTGTATAAAGAAAATTAAAACTAAAAGCCAACCAATAGAACTCCAGGCTGCATTACTCTAGTAAATCTCAATTACAAATTCGCTGCCCGACTTACAAATATAATAACCTTGGAAGATGATTATAATAACATATTTCTCCGAACTGAATTTATTCTTCTGCAAACAAAATAACGATGATTTCGCATAAAACTTCTTTCAAAATCACTAAAATTATCATACAACATAAAAATCATTACAAATGCTATAATTTGATGTTTTTAAGTTTCGCAGAAATTTCACGTTTAATTGTATTGAAATTCATATGCCAAAAAAGCACAACTTAAAGGCTAGCATAACTGTTCTACAATTTATTCAAATGTATTAATCTGCACACTGTTAAATTCTAGAAAGGTTTCCAGACGTATTTCACATTTACATTGATTATGATATTATTTGATACGTTTTTAAAATAGTTGCAGACTGCAAAATGAGCATTACGTGCGATTAGTACAATATACTTTTACTACAAAAATAATAAATAAAAGATTAAAATTAACAATTTATTAATGTCATATTGTGCAACAAGCATAGTATAATAAAAAAAAGTGAGTGCTGCAATTCATAAGAGTAGAAAATTAGTTGGACCCACATATGCAACAAGGAACCAACCAACATTTTTTCAAAACCAAAGTTTTCGCGCCATTCGGCGTAAAATAACTATAAAAGTGTCCTGTAAAATTAAATATTGGTACTAGGCATTGTAGAGCCATCTGTTGTAGAAGTGAACCAACTAAAACGTTTTAGTTTGAATTTTAGATTCTGCAACAAGGAACCAAGCAGTTGGTACCTTGTTGCTTATACAGCGAACGCCAGTTGACATCAGTCAACGCCCTACTCATGCCTACTCAACGCTGTTTGGTGACTTTCAGTGACATAGTTTTAATAAAAAATAGCTTGTATTCTGTGCTTGTATTATTTATATTACTTTAATATGTCGCGTGGAAAGCTGCTAGTTAGCCTAGCACAAGAAAAATATAAAAACGTAAGTAAAATAATTAGGCATTTAAATTTTAAAATTCGATAAAATCTAACCTCAAAAGTTGTTTTTATAAGTTAAGTAATATTTATTTACTTATTACAGAATGAAGCTACTACTAATGAAAAGGAAGAGGACGAAATATCAGAGCTTTCTGATGATTCTCTGAAAGATCCTGCGTGGGAGGACCCTAATGAGGGTGAAAACCAAATTAACATAGAAAATGAAGATATCAGTGAAGATATAGAAAACCAAGATGTTAGTCGTGGTAAGCCGAAAAAAGAAAGAAAACGAAAGTATGCTGGACAGGATAGAACTGTAAGAAAGCTTAAGACAAATAGCAATAAGGAATATTTTTCCGCAAGAGGAAAACTTATAAAAAAAAAGTTTTTAATAAATTTAAGTGTACGTGCATGCAGAAATGCTATCTATTAGTTACTGAAGAGAATAGAAAGCTAATGTTTGAAAAGTATTGGGAACTTGGTGATTACAATGTGCAAACTGCATTTTTATCGTCATGCATAAAAAAAGAAAATGTAAAACAAAAAGTAAATAAAAACTCAGAAAAAAGAAAGTATACCAGAGTGTACTATTTCAATAAGCAGCAAGTATGTAGGGATATGTTTACAAAAACATTACAAATTTCTACAAAACGAGTGAATACTTCACTAAAGAAAGTAAGAGACCATACAATACCTGATAAGCGAGGAGTGGCTGGTGGGCATAATAAGTTAGGTGAGCAGGTAATAGAGTCGGTGATTGCTCATATAAATAAATATCCCAGATATAAGTCCCACTATTGCATGGAGAAAAAAGATAACCAAGAATATCTTGCAATCGGAACTAAAATTCCTATGATGTATGACTTGTACAAATCTGAGGAGGGCACATTAAGAAATGTTGTAAGTTTATCCACTTTTCGAAAGATATTTTTAACCGAGTTTAATTTAAAAACTAAGAATCCTAAAAAGGATACTTGCAATAAGTGCGATTTATTTAGAGCTCAGCTGGAGTCTAATTTAAATAATAAAGAAAAAATAAAAGCGGATTATGACACACATTTAAAAAAAGCTGAAGCAGCAAGAACTGCCATGAATAATAATATAAAACTTGCTGCCGATGATGAAAATGTGGAAACTTTGACATTTGACATGCAGAAAACTTTACCTTTGCCTAATATTTCCACCAATATTATTTTTTAGAAAAGGCAATTATGGGTGTATAACTGTGGAATACATTCAGGTAAAAGTGATAGAGCGTACTGCAACTTATGGGTTGAAGGTGAGGCTGGTCGTGGGGCTCAAGAAGTTGGATCTTGCCTTATGAAGCATATTATGAAGATTGAAAGTCCGGTTTCAACCTTATTCCTATGGAGCGATTCCTGCGGTGGTCAAAACCGTAACATTAAAATGGTTCTGATCTTAAAATGCATCCTTGAACAGAATGTGTCATTAAAAAATATTCAACTTCAATTTCTTGAATCCGGTCACAGCTTTTTACCCAATGATAGTGACTTCGGTGATATAGAGTGCCTTATTAAAAAACAGGAGAGAATTTATTCTCCCCAAGATTATGCCAACATAATGCAAAAATGCCGTCGTAAAAATCAGATGACTGTAAATTTTATGAAAAAAGAAGATTTTCAAGGGACAGAAAATGTTGAAAAAATGATAACCAACCGAAAAAAAGATGTTACTGGAGAAAAAATTAACTGGCTGCAGATAAAAGCCATTAAAATTGAAAAAGATAAACCACACAGCATTTTTATCAAAACATCTCATGAAAATGAAGATTTTCAAGAAATTGATATTAAACATCCTAAGCCAGGTCGCCCAATAGCAAATGATAACTTTTCAACCAAGTTAATTCAATTATGGCCCAATGGTAAGCCAATTGCCGATGCAAAGTTGAAAGATATTAAATCATATATGCATCTTATACCCCAAACAAAGCAGCATTTTTACGTCAACCTTACTGGTGATGCGAACATAGAAGATGTTGATGGTTACAATGGAAACCTGGATTTTGAACCAACCAGAAGACGACTAAAGTTAATTATTTGCATTATTTTTTCTATGTTTTAATAAATATTAGTTAATTTAAATAAATTGTTTCCTTATTGCATTTTTATGTTTCAGTTTTACTAGTTTAACAACAAAGAACCAAATCCATGGTTCTCTATTGCACTTTCATGTTTTCTATTCTTGTAATTAAACAACAAAGAACCAACAAACATTTTGTTAGAAAAAAAGATATTCAAAAGAAAAAAACTAAAAATATTTTTTAATAAATGTATTGATTATATACCCTCCTCATAGTGAAAGTATTTTTGGAATAGCTATTTTAAATATTTTTTTACAGTAATAAGACTTTAACTTCAATATACTCAGTAGTGTAAAAATGTTGGTTGGTTCCTTGTTGCATATGTGGGTCCAGTTATCGTGCAAATTGTACAGTATTAGTAATAGCAACGTATCCTTACTAATAATAATTACATAAATGACACATTACAGAAAAGAGTAGAGACCATATACCATATGTATATTATATAGTCGTGTAATTAAGAAATGTAAAAAAAATCCACTCACGACCCTTCCATGTTCATAATACAGAAAGGTATTGAGAAGAACAAAAATGATTTGTGACCATGTGAATGAATAAAATTTAACAGAAATAAATCTTTAAATAAGTGCATCCCTTCAACAGTTTTTAAAAACTATTTACTACTTTGCAACATCGAAGTAATGTTGCAAATCTCTTTTTTATAGAATTTTTCATAAACAAAGAAACTTTAAAACCATATAAATCAATACCATGAAACTTACTAATTAATTGATACATACTTCCGTCAAATTTTCAATATGTAGCCTAAACTGAACAGTGGTTCAAAAATTCGAACAAAATTACTGTAATCAGTCTCGTGTAAGACGGTTCGTCGGAAAATTAAAAATCGTTAAATAAAACTTAATCTACATTATTAAGAATTCGGTAAAATAATTATTGCCCAGCAATTAAAAATGGCGGCCATATATAATATAATCCATTTATTTGAAAGACGCCTATCCGGTATTCAAATCGAATTCAAAATGTTGGTAACACTACTTGAAGTTGTAATTTTCTTCATCCTCTGACACTGGCAAGACATCATACTCTCTGGTACTTTAAAATTCCCAATAATGACTTATTTTCTTAAAATTATGTTGTAAATACAAATACTATTTACATAACAGATTATGCAGATTTAAGAATGTGAAATACAACAGCAGTTGTATTGGTATTTTTTACAATAGGGGAGCGTCCTCCCCTACTATTAAGTTAATAGTTACTATTGATTTTTTTAACACGTACTTAAATTAAAAACGTTTTTGCAGTGCTCCACCTGTCTTACAGAACCATTGTGAAGAAAATTGTGTACCTGATCTGCAAAGGAAGATCGGCTTATCTTTTATTATTATTTTATTCAATGATAGTTCAGCTTAGCGTATATCACATGTAAAAAAGCAGCATAAAAAAACATCAGTAAGCTGGTTATTTGCATAAAGCGACAACATGACAATAAAATCAATACGAGACACAATAAAATGAATTTATTTACTTGTAACGTTTCAATAAATCTTTATTCCGGATTAATTTTAATTTATTTATGTTTTCATCACTTTATTTAAACTTAACAAAGTAATGCTGTTGGAAAATTAATAGTTTTATGCAAAATTGACTAAGTTTAGCTTCCGTATTGAATATGTTTTTCTTCTTTATTAAGATAATAATGGTTGCGATATTTAATAGCCTAATGCTATTTGAAAGTAAAATATACAAGTGTAAACTTCAGAGTAGATATTAATATTTATACAAGATATTTCAAGATAAATCTGTCAAACTGTATATAAAACATGTCAAATTCAAAAAAGCTAGAAAAATACAATTTTACGGTTTTAAACAAAAATCATCAATTCACAAACTATTTCTTGGCAATATATGTACCAAGAAAAATACTTAAATTTCGATAAAATATAAAATATTCTAATCTAAAAACTATAATTTGTACAAAAGTTGTTTAAAATATACCGAATAAAAATAAATAATTATTTTATTATGATTAATAATTTGTTAATAATAAATCAACACATATATAACTAAACGAACATGTAAATGATCATGTCATACACATTTACTCGTATGGAGGCGACAGGGCAAATATAGTTGGAAATAAAGCAATAAAGTCCATCCGATATGTTAATGATTTTGTTTTATTATCATGGGGTGCAGAAAGCATTCATTATTCATATCTTTATTGATGTGTATTAAATTATTATTAGATATTATAATATCTGATATTCAAGTATATAATTGAATAATTAATAATAAACAATTAACACATCTTATATTATTTTTTTAAGGGCCGGTCTTTCCACTTCACGATAAAGTTCGCATTTACTAAATTATGGAAAACCAAGAGCGGGATCATGTTCTACGGAAAATTTCCTATAAGATACACCCATTTTAATATGAATTTTGACTATTTTTTGCTTATTTACAGCGCAAAAAACTGAAAAAAAAAACAAAATACTAATAAAAAAAATTAAATAACCGCCATTTATACTCTATTGCATCAAGAGATCTAAAATTTTAGGAATTGACATATTTTGGCACCCCAAACATGTGTACAAAATTTGAGCAAAATCGGAGATATCGATGTGGGGACAATTGTCCGAATTTCAGTGGAATTACCCTATAATTATTTGAATTTTCCTATAATTATAAGAAAATTTTCTGTTTTTCCTATAGAGGCCGCAAAAAATAAAATATTTTTTTGCACTTAGAGCCAAAACTATGCATTTTGGTGAAAAATTACAAGAGATCAAAGTTGTAGAGCAAATAATTTCCGATTGATATTAGCCATTTGGATTTCAAAATAGTGAGCGCATTTTCCGCTAAAAAGCGTTGAAGAATTTCGCAAATTGTGACCTTCTGCTGATTTTTTAGATTTTCAGCCAAAATTATGCATTTTCTGGAAAAATTATAAAAGACTAAAATTGCATCGGAAAATTTTCCGATCGATTTAGGTCCCTCAACTTTTCCAATAACGCGGAAAAACGAAAAATTATAAGAAAATTGAAATAACCTACACCGATCAAAATGCATAGTTTTCGCTAAAAATGCAAAAAAACATTCAAAAAAATTGATATATAATATATATGTCTATTACTTCAAAAACCACCATTTTTCATGCGGCGTCAGGTAAAAATAGTCTTCAGACAGTCCATATACATGCAGCAAAGCTGTAGGTAAAATTTCTCAAAAAAATGTCATTTAAAAAAAGTTGACGAGTATTGCTATACGAATAGTTACTTTAAAGCAGCTGTAGCTTCCAGCCTTCACAGTTAAATCAACAACAATAGCAGTAATAGACAAACAAAAGATTATATGTAATGATGCTAGGACCACTGCCAAAAATAATTGGAGTTTTTGGACACACTTTAAACGCTAGTTGTTATTCGGAGCAAATCAACCACTTCACCATCAGGTATCACCTTTTTTACCATTCTCGGTCGTCGTCCAGCTCAAAAAATGCACCACACGACATTTCTTGTATAGAATTTTTATTAATTTTATTTTTTGTGCTTTTACGGCTATTTTATATCGCCACAGTAAGTCTACGACTTGTTTAAAGATGTTTGATAGGATCAACAGCTTATTAGATAACTTCCAAATCACCTTGGTAAATAAAAAGCAAGTTCTAAATTAGTACTGACAGGGATAGGTTCGATCGTACTTACTGCTCGCATGATGCAAGGGCTCTACCATTGAGCTATTAAGAAAAAAACTAAACTAAAAGTTAAGCCACTGGTAAAAATATTAATAAATATTGCGCAAAAGCCGTGGATACAGCAATAGGCGGTAAATAATTATTCAATAAGTCAAATTATAGGTGAAAATACCCAAAAATTTTAATGCTATTTGCAAATATAATTTGACTAAAATACTTTGGCAAAATATAATTTGGTCATTTCGGAATGCACTAGTAAAATGACGCCAAAGTTGCTATTTTTGTTAAAATAATACAAATCAAGTTAGCAAGGTATGACCTTGACATGAGAGGCACGTTGATGTCAATAATAATCGATGTCACAATGGCAAAATAAACAAGAAAAGTCGAACAACATCATAAAAAACTCCAATGCAAGAAAGTGCACATGTAGCGGTAAAAAAACATAGTTAAACTGAATGAGCCAAAAACTGTTTAATTTTTTTATTTTAGAAACAGCAATTGCGCAGCCATAGTGCTTAATGTTCAAAACAATTTCAATACGCCACCATAGGCAACAATAATCAGTAGAGGACAAAGACAAATCCAACATATTTAGTAAACATGCTCAAAAGCTAATTAACCGACAGACGTCTAACATTCTAAGCAGCAAACAACCTGTCCAATCACTGGAAAAGTGCCACAAAGATCCATTTTGGGGTCCCTTCTCAACAACAAAGTACGTTTAAGGAATTAGTTGTTTTCCATTCGAGGGCGACTGTGATCGTATCCCTACAAATGACTAAAATTGGACAATTAGTTATGATCGTAACTTGTCAAATTAACAAATACATAGCACATATAGAACTAAAACTGTGCGACAAGACAACAGCAAATACCAAACTGCACTACGCCCCGCCATTGCCAACAGTTTAGCAAAATTGTTAAAAACTAAAACAAGCATATAAAACAGTTGCTACCGAAGCTCTGATATCAGCCAGCCAATATTGCACTAGTAAAGCGCGCCAGCTCAAAAACAAAAAGCAGATCCAATAAATCAATTTAAAACTATGACAAGATCGTTAGATGATAATGGATTAATCGAATAGGCCCATAGAGTGCACAAAAGCTTAACATAGGTACCAGCAATATCTAAAAAAATTGAAAAATTCAGCTCACAATGAGTTTACCTTGCCGCGAATCCAGACGACGCAAAACATGCGTTTCTATACTGCCCCAAATAAAGCGTTTAGAGAACATCCCTGAAATCAAAGCTAAAAAGTGCGTTTTGCTGAAATTCTTGTAGACGAGATGATAGAGTAGAAAACAATATCGATATCTGCAAAAAAGTTTTAACGCAAAAGACGTTTGCCATACACAAAACAACGACAACGTAGGAGAACAAAACAACAACAAAATCCAGCAAGTATAGTGCTGTGTATATAACTTTAGTTTTTTTGTTTGTTTGTTTGTTTGTTTGTTGTAAGCAGACAAGTACTTTTATATGTAAACAGTAGAAACTGAAAAAGAGTTGGCACCCCTGAAGAATGCCGGGTTTGTTGGTCCCTTTTGACCCGTTGTATAGCATAAGCAATGCTCCTGCTTAAAAATTGACGCATTTTCGTCGTTGTTTATAAAACTCTTTCTAATTTTCAATAAGAATTAGACCACTTGTTTTATTAACCTATCTACCAAAAGTTATTTATACGCTTTTATTCTTTTAGTCTTTCGTAAAGTATATCTTACATGATTGGTTAAAATTAAACTAAATAATAATTTATTTATTACAATTTTTTAATACTGTGCATATAATGGCAATTTGCATTTATTGCATTATCCGCTTTACGATCCGCACAATAGCAATGAAAATAAATAAACATCGTAAATAATAATTACAGATAAGCTCCTATCAAACATTAACTGTTAAAATAATATAATAAAATCGTTAGTAACTTGTATAGTCTGTTATTTAAATCTAAAATAGATAGATAGAAACTGTATTATAAATTATTCCGTAATTATTGTGTGTTCAGTTATATTTTAGTAATAAAAAGTACCAACTTTCTTGGAATATGATATGAGAATATTGTGCTTTGACCGTAAAACAGAAATGAATAAAAATAAATATTAAATATAATCTCGAAGATAGAATATCAAAGAGCGCATTAAATTCTTACTATATTATTATTCGTAATATTTCTCTATCATAAAATAAATAAGTAGAGATATACACTTTGACAAAAAAAACTGTTAAGTTGAATGAAAAAATTAAACCTTCAAAAGAATTGCTTATGCAAATATTTTACAAAAAAAAATTAAGAATACAATCCTAATTTCTACAGTAAAATTAAAAATACTTCAAATTAAAAGTGTCTGTTGTCCATTATAAAAACTCGTCTTAAGATTCGTTTTTGAAATAAAATGCGTCTTATAAAAGTGTAGATAAAATATATGTAATTATGACTCACCCACACCATAAGTAGTTAAAACATCATAAGATTACTCACCTAAAAAAGAAAAGAAAAAATCAATAACTTAAAACACAGATCAAACACACACATTAATAACTTTTTTGTTGAATTGGCAAGTTATAAAATAAACATTACTAAAACTAAAAATTTAAAAAACAATGTTCTAGAGCTGTATTCTGCACAACACATTTCAGTATCAATCACGTTTCGTAATAGATTTCCTCTATTGGAGGAAAAATATAACATTTTATTCCTACATTTATAATTAATAACACATATAAGTTGTTTAAAATGCAATTAAGATTGTTATTTTATATTACCAGACGGTGCTGAAGCGTAAAAACCCGCCAGCAAAGTTTGCTAAATGTTGCAAAATGGTCACAATTGAGATTCATAAAAAACAAAGTTAGTAAATACACAAAGATTTATGAGAATAAAACCATAACTAGTTAAAATATGTATTGTAGAGAGCTGAAACTAACACTCGATGCCGGAATTCTAGTTTCAAGTCAAGAAATCCAGCTTTCGAGAAGATTAACTCCCGTGCACGAATCCTGAATTCACTTTTATTCCAAACGCAAGTAATCTAAAATCTAGGATTCAACAGCTGATGACCTCAAGTACACAAACTCCTGCTCCGGAGCCATAACAGCTTGCCCGTTATAAAAATTACTATGTAAAAATAAACAATTTATTATAATTGTTCTTTATATCTGATTTTTGCACAGTTTTATTAAATTATTTGACGCAAAAATTAGAAAAAAGAGAGAAAAAAATCAAACACGAAGACACAAGAAACAGAAAATCAAAAGATACCATTAAAAATAGAGAAGGAAAGGAAATGATAAAAATGATAGAAGAGAGGAGTTGGGACATTTTAAATGGAAACATCACAGGAGATGAAAAAGGAGAATTTTCTTATATAGGGACAAATGAGCAATCAGTAATAGACTACGTAATTGTAAATGAAGAGGCGTAGGAAGAGATAGAAAATTAGGAATAAGAGTTGAATCAGACCAAAACAGAAAAATGAAAAAAAAAAAGTGAAGAGAAGATAATATAGACAGAAGATATGATAAAGTACAAAAAAAATCTGAGAAGAATTAGAGAAAACGGAAGAAAAGTCAAAGAGATAATAAGGAAATTAGAGGAAACAATCGGGGAAGCGGTAGTAAAAAATCATATAAAAGAAAAAAAAATGAAAATGAGCAAATGGTGAGATAGCGAATGTACTAAGAAAAAACTAGAAGCCAGAAAGATGTTAAGGCACTGGAGAAACAACAAAAGGACAAAAAAAGAATATATGCAACAACAAAAGACATACAAAAATCAGTGTAAAAAAGCTAAAAGTGAATTTATAAAAAAAAATAAATAAAAATTAAAAAAAAAATAAAGACAGAAGCATGAAAATACATAAACAAAGAAATAAGAAGAAAACGGAGATATTGCGTTATTCCTAGATGCAAAGGCGGCATTTAATAGTGTGGATAGAGAAAAACTGTAGAAGTGTATGAGAGAAAAAAGAATTAGCGAGCACCTGGTAAGAAGAATAGAAGACGTTTATGAGAAGACAGCAAGTAGGGTATGGGTTAACGGAAAAATGAGTGCAAGATTTTGAACAACAAAAGAAGTAAGACAGAGCTGTCCATTAAGTCATACTTTATTTGCAACTTACATAACAGATGTAGAAAAAAAATTGAGGTTGGCTCAATCAGGAAGGATAGTATGTAGTTGGTAGAGAAAAAGTGTAGTCGCTAGCATATGCAGACGACATGGTAATACTAGCAAAATAAGCAAAGAAAATGAAAAAGATGATGAAAAGTTTAGAAGTTAATGTAGAAAATAAAGGTGTTCAGAAAGGGGAGTGAAAAAAAAGGTAAAGCACTGGAAATGGAATAAGCAAGGTATTACAAAAGTAAAATCTTTTAAATATTTGGGATATGTTTTTTGCACAAATAACACCGAGAGCGAGCACATTAAAGAGATGACTCAAAAAGCAAATAAGATTTGAATGTATGAGAATAAAAGGACTTATGTTTGATAGTTTACTTAGGAGTATGATATTGTATGTGTCAGAAATATGGGGATGGAAAAAACAAAAAAAAAATTAGAAGCAATACATGTAAAATATTGGATTTGGGTGCTAGGTTTAAATAGAGAAACTCCAGCATATATTGTGCTAGAAAAAAAAGTTAAGAGTAGAAGCAGGAAAAAGAGCAATAAAGTATGAAGAAAGAATAAGACAGAGACACAAATGTAAAATCTTACAAGAGAAAATGAAAGCAAAAAATGAAAAGCTAGGGGAGATCAGGAAAAATTATTACAATGGAAATGGGTATGCTAGCCAAGAAATTAAAAGAATGAGAAAATCTGGAAGAGACCAATGGTACAAAATTATGGAAAGAGATAGAGATATACAAAGACAAGAAAGAAGAATAAGAGTAAGAGTCTAGGACAGTCTAGGTACAACGCAAATTATGAACATATTATAGAAAGTGAACTGAAAATGTACTTAGAGAGCTGATTGCAAGATTCAGATGTGGTAATGAAGAGCGAGTGACAAGATTTTAGTTGGAAGAGCATTTGAAAATGTGCAGAATGTGCGAAGAGACTAAAGAAACTATAGAACATATGTTGAAAGAGGGTAACGAATAGAAAGAAGAACAAATCGAAAAAAAATAAGATATTGAAAGGAGGCGGAAAAGGGATAGAATAAATGAGGGCAGTTAAAAAACGAAGAAAAGGAGTAGACAAACAAAAAAGAGAATATTTTTAATTGTGTTAATTTTATAATAGGTTTTATTATTTTGGAAAGTTATAAATGTATTTGTAAATGTAATTTTCAATGCCAAAAGACAAGAAATAAACATATTATTATTATTAAATTACTTGAGGTTATGTTTATATAAAATACATTTGTTTTCCATTTGTTTTCCAAACATAACAAAAGTCACCGAAAATAACTTTAATATATCTAACATTCTATGATAAATTACCCAGCAATGTCAAATCTATACAAACTTTTAACGCATTCAAGAAAAAATGTTTTATAATATTTTTTTATAAATATATAATCTATAACCTCTTAATACCGTTAGGTGTTAAGATATAAAAAACATAAAAAAACACAGCACCCTAAAATATAACCTCAAATCAATTATATGATCGCTTGTTCAAAAGCATTAATAGTCTTCTTAGGCTGATATGCCAAAAATCTAATAAGCTTGTTCTAAAGTAGTTAAATCTGCCCAAAAAGAAGAGACCACAGCCTAATCATTGTCTCTTCCCTACTAAGCCTTCGTACACGGCAAAATTATATGTTTTGCCGCTCCTCCTATGTTCCAACTTTTTAAGTGCCATATTACATATAGTCAAGGTACTCGGCCGATCTGCTTGCCCAGCTCGTACAAATCGCAGCATTTCATTTGGCCCGATTCGTACAAAAGATTATCTTTACATAGCAATTCCATGTGGGTATCGGAAGCAACGAGCTGCCCAAAAAGTAGCCCGTCAAGCGGAGGACGAGGATCCCACAGACGAGTGAAAAGCTATGTAATATCAAAAGTCATCAAAAATTTACAAGATTGACGACATCAAGAGCAAACTAATGAGCTCTACGTGACGGCTTAAAAGTCGAAGGTAGATTTCAACTAGAGAAAGAAGGGCGACCATCAATCTGTCATTTTTAATTTTATGTTAATTATTTATTTGTTCTCAAAATTTAGTTCGTCTTGTTATCTTGTTTAAAGCATCAGCGTCCTTTAGAATGCTGCCTGTGATATTAAGTTAGTAATTTGTTTAGATTTTCGCATCGGAGTTTTCAGTAGTTATAATGTAAGTTGTGATATTAGAAAGGGCCGGTTTATTCATCTGTTCTGTAAGTTATTGATTAGTTACGTGTTCAACAAACTTATAGGTCACTTATATAAAATTTGGGTGTATTCATCCCATTTTAGATGACATGTAATTACTAAACGCTTATAATGTTTTTATACGGCTAGTACAACTTAATAGAAAAAGATATCTATTTACATATTTGTAAGAAAGACAGAGAAAGACTTACTAAAAAGAAAACGATTGTGGTACTACTGCTTGTTGTTATTTGTTTGTGGTTACATTCATGAGAAACAAAACGGCATAAGGTTATGTTCTTTTAGTAATTTTTTTACTGACGAGCCAAAGTGATCTATATAATTTATCTGTCTTGTAAATTTAATTTGATGACAGGTTGTTACTATTGAAAGATGCTACGGAGCACTTTATAGAAAAGGCTCTTAGGCTGCTTTAGGTTCTGGCATCAATTTATTAGATTTACAACCCTGATGCTATCCTTGATAACTCTGATGTTAGTTATGAATATAACATCCATAAAAACAAAAGCGATCCAAAGTTTCTCGAATTAATCGCTCTGATAAACAATTATGAGCAAACGTTGCTCCAATGTGAATCTATTCATGATGAATTGCCAAACCAAACTAACCTCAAAACAACCGATAACTGTCAGTGTTTATTTAAAGTTCTCCGCCTCAAATGTGACATAAATATATAAAAAAAAAAAAATTAATTATGATAAGTGCTTAAATATTTAGAGTACCTCTGTATGTTCACAAACATCTATAATTAATTATTATTACTAAAGCTGAAAAATATGCATATAAAATGTAATTTTACTGAAATACACAAAAAATTTCGTGTTAAATTGAATAATTAACAACAGTCAAAAATAACAATGTAAAATTTTAATTACACAATTACGTTAAAATTGAAACAAAAAAGATATTATCATATAATTGGAACTAATTACATTAACGATATTGCTGATGGTATTGTTTTTAGAATAATTCACACATGACGCCACATAAAACGCAGACACATTAATATAAATTGCGTGTCAAATAGTAACACAAAAACGCTTGCTAATTTAAAGTAATAATAAACTATGAATAGAAACACATAGAAAATTATTTTACTGCACCATTTTTCTATTCAGTGTAAATATAAAGAACTACTTTAATCGAATTGTTTGCTTATTGCAAGTGCACTCTGCCAAGAGAAATAACGATTATTGCATTCGAGTCAATGGCTTAAAAACAATATTTTACCTTTTCAATACCATTAAACCAAGAATATTTATTATTTAAATTGATTCTGTTTCAATTAACCTTCATTTGTTTTCGGAATATTAATCAGTGTCAGCAATAAATAATACTAACAACTGCAAATTAATAGCAATTAAACTAGTCACTCGTTCGTTTTGTTATATTATTTCCATTTTTAGCACAAGATTTAAATTGAATGAACAAGACAAGACAATGCGGTGTGTCCTTCACATGAGAACATTGACATGATTCGAATTTTATTTATAACATAGCTATGAAAATGTCAAATGTTTTATCGCATCATTAAATTATAAATAAACATTGCGTAATAAATGACAACAATGCAGATCAGTTAAAAAATAATTGCATGTATTTAGTATTCTTATCAAAATTTATAGTTTTTTATAAATACTTTTAAACGCAAAATGCCATAATTGATTTGAAACAATCTACAATAAAAACATGGTAATTTAGTTCCTGTTACTCCCAATCATTTACATATTAATATATTATTGTTTACATGATTTATTGCTGATAGCTTTATTGTGAAGTAGAATATTTATTGCATGTTATATTTTATTTTTATTATAAATAATAATCGTGCGAAACGGCTGGGAACAAGTTAATTTTGTACAATGTAGTTTCATTGCCGAGCCAATTTCGCACATGAAATATCAATTAAATTAAATAAATGCTTAATTTAATTGATACATTTTAAGGTTATTATTGGAAAAAATAATAATGATATATTAATTATAATAATTTTTAAATGTTTAATTTTTTTTAGATCTGCAATTAAATTGTAATAAACAGCCGATAATTTAGAGATTGAAGTGGCGTTAAGGTTTCTCTTGTCTAAAGATTTAAAACCTCGGATTCAGGTACGTTTAAATGAGACCTTTCAGAAGACGTATTTTGGCGATATTTTTCCGAATGCCTGCGTCGGGATTCTCCAGCAATTCAAAATCGGGATTCTCGTTATAAAAGGTTTTCCAATAAAAAGTTTCATTTTGAATAGCAGGCTATTTGGGCAGATATCAATTTTGAAGCTATCATCTTATGACATTTGATAAGTAAAAACTACGCCATTATTAAAAATGGAACGATACACGCTTCAACAACGCATTGAAATTATTAAAATTCACTACAAAAATGGTGACAATTTTTCAGTCACCTTCTCGGCCGGTAATAGTAAACCTGGTGGAAAAATTTGAGCTGTTGGGACAAGTTTGTGATGTGAAGAATCAAAACCGTGTACATTGCTCAATAACACATGAGAATATTGCTGATGCAGCCCGTAGTGTTGAAGAAAACCCAGGTTTGTCGATTAATCGTCGATCTTTGGAATTAGACATTCCACAAACGACATTACACCGTATTTTGCATAAGGACTTAAGTTTTAAGGCTTTTAAAGTTCAGTTAACACAAGAACTCAAGCCGGTCGATCACCATAAACGTTGTATCTACGCTGATTGAGTCCTTCAAATGCATCAAAATGATCCCGAATTTCATCGAAAAATCATCTTCAGTGATAAGGCTCATTTTCACCTCGGAGGCCTTTCAGAGGCGGGCGGATAATTTTACTCACTCTCATTCAGAATCTGAGCGGCTAAATGTGCGTGTAAATTAGACCTAAAAAGAAAAAACAATTTAATTCATTTTAGTTATAGCTTAACTACCTTTTCTACAACTCGATTATTTAGGCAAAAACCATCTTTCTGTGATTTAAGCCCAAGTAAGGCAGAAATCGGACCTATCCCAATTATCTAATTAAATATCAAAAATACTAACTGATAAAATGCATTTACCCAATATAACTTGCCCTTTGAAAGTGTCCAGATTATATCATGTTTCTATCTTGCACCTACTTCATTGTCTACAAAAAATGATCCAATATTGCTTCGCTTGCCTTGACCTCGCAGTTAGTTTAGTCTTATTTAAAATTTTATTATCTCAGCAATTAAAAATGAAAATAGCCTGCCACTTTGGTATATCAAAGCATACTATAGTATATAGTATATCATGGGCTACTGTCAGACTTTAAGGTATGACATCATGTAAAATCGTGATTTACAGCCAATCAAATACCGCAAATGACTTTTCGGTCGTTGTGCCTCTTAAAAGTCGATTCGGGCCGCATTTTAACACCAAAACAAATGAGTAGAAACAGGCAAACAAAATATTTAAAGGTACTGGAGATGGTACTGGGTTAAATTAACTGTTAAATATAAACCAAATTTTTAAACAACACTACTTCGCTTATTTATTTTTACTATCTAAAGCTGATAATGGAGTAAGATTTGCAACAAAATAATTAAAAAAAATAACTAGGTAAATACGGTAATAATTGTAAAGAATCATAAAACATAAGCCACTCACGAGGTGCAATTGAATTAATTGTGCAAGCTCTTCACATGCCAGTGGTGTAAAAATATATTTATTGCCGTGCAAAAAATAAAAATAATTCCTCCAAGTGTATTCATGGCTGTAACAAACAAGTTATAAACAAATTTAATCAAAAATGATCAGTTAATAAAAAATTCTATTGTAAAAAATTGAAACTAACATACACAACACTGATTTATTAACTTAACTTAACAGATTTTCTTGAAATGTGTAAAAATTTAATTTGGATAAAAATATTCACTCCTACGTCACTGGAAAAGAATCTATGTAAATCAAAAATCCAATTACACCACGTGAATGATGCATCTTTTGTGATCTTTCCAAAGACCTGAAAATGGCATACGTTTCCTTAGTTTAGCAGTAGAAAAAAGCAATAAAAGCGCTATACTAGTAAAAAAAAAGTTAAAAAAACGTTATAAAGAAAAAAAAATCATGCATGATTTGAAAACGTAAAACAAACACTTCAAAAAATGCCACCGCCACTGGTGAACCATGTAGGTTCACCTCTTCTCCAGTTTTCTTGGTCCACCGCCCTGATCTTTACTTCTCCTTTCCTCACCAGTCATATTTCGTGTTCTTCTTTTCAGATTTCCATTCAACATTCATTCAACCATGTCCTTCAATAAACAATCTTTTCTCAATACATGCCCTATCCATCCTTTATTTCTTTTTATGATTGCACCTGCTAGCGTTCTTTCCTACGCAGCTCTTCTCAACACTTCTTCATTCCGGATCTTGTCTGACCACTTAATGCCCTTTAATTTCCTCCAGAACCATATTTTTATTTAATTCCTAGAGTCCAAGTTTCACATCATTATAGAAACACATATAAAAAATTTATATCTTGCTTGCTGATCAAAATCTTGCATCAAACACAGTCAAATGCTTTCCTAAATTTACAAAAAACACAGTTAATTTTTTGTCTTTCTCTAAGTACCTTTCTCCAATTGTCCTTACTATACCAATCTCATCCCTTGTCCCCATCCCTATTTTGAATCTAAATTGTTCTTCCTCTATATTTTCCTTCATGATTATTAGAAGTCCTTTATTTGTTGGCCTCAGCAAGATCTTCGCTGCGTGCTCTACCAAGCCGATTGTTCTATACTCCTCGCACTTTTTTGTTCCCTTCTTTTTCGCCATCGGTATCAATTCTGTCTCAAGAAAATCGCTCGGCCACTCACCGCTTTCATATATATATATATATATATATGTATATATATCATTATTCTGCAGACCTTTTAACAGTTCTAGCGGTATTATCCATATTTGAAAAAGAAGAGAAAATACTATATAATACTGTTTTTAAAGTCTCGAACAATTTTAAAGAAAAAAGTTCCCAACAATTTTTTCCTACAAATGCAACCCTGAAAAGTTACAATCGATAAAAAAAATGTGAAAAAACAGAAAAAAATCTATTTTTTCAAATTTTGTTTGCTTATTACTCGGAAATGGCTCACTAAAAAAAACTGAAAAATTCACATAATCAGAATTCAAGTAGAGAAAAATATTTTCAGTAGTTTTTTAATAATACATAATTAGTTCCTTTCATTCATTATTATATGTTATTATTCTATTAACTAATTCTTCTTTCTCCTTTCTTCTTCTCCTTCTTGTTCTTTACTTTTTATATTTTTTTGATAATCTTCAGTTTAATGTTTATGTTTTCTAATTCTCGTTTTAATTATTTATTTTGTTCGTTACACCTATCAAATCTTAGGTTCAGAGGTGAACTCTCATGTCTTGTATGGCTTTTAGTATTTCCTCCATTTCGATATCCTTGTTTGCTTTGTGCTTGATATTAATGTGTTCATTAGTATTAACTTTAGAACAGTAATATCGCTTTAAATAATTTCAGTGAAATTTTTATATAATATTTATTAACAAAATTATAAGATAATTATAATTAAAAAAATAGTACCTAACCTTAATTGCTTTCAGTAATTTTTTCACAGGATATATAAAATAAAATGAAATACTGCTATAGAAATGTGTAAACTGCAAATAAATTGAGTGAAATTTCAACTTGATGAGAGCATTTCAAACGATCTTCTAAAATGGAATATCATCTCGGCAAACTCAATTGTTTTCATCTGACCGCAAGAATTCTCTGTTCGCTTGGGAAAACTAATTTTCCCTAGTCGTGTTTTCTTTTAGCGCTTGTAGGCAGCACAATCTCGATTAAAAAAAGGTTTCACAATAGACTCTCATTTAATAGAAATTCGCAAAAAAGAATAAATCCACTAAAAAAAAACTAATAAAATAATCCGTCAGATTGGATTAGTTATATTGGATTTTTTGCTTGCTATAAAAATGAATGAATCTCTTGGCAATGCTCTTTTTTGTCGAGCAGATTTTATTCAAGGTTAAGAACACAGGGTTATATGGGGCTGATATTTAACCGTTGTGTAACAGTCAACCTTGGCATTTCCAACTGTATTATTATTTTTGTTTGTATTTTATACTTCGTCGATATTATTAGTTTATACAAAGTTAATGTACGTATAATTAGATATTGCATTAGTAATAGACTATAGGTTAAGTGTTTTATAATCTATCGATCTCTTGTATTTTTATCTGATTCAATAATTATGGTATTTATGTGATCTTTCAACATAATCAATATGTTAAACATGTCTTATTAATATAAATAATTATATTAAATAATATGCAAAACAGTACTATAAAATATATTTGTCAGTTTAAAAAAAAATTCATAAAAATTATTAATCATACTAATTCACTAATGTTGTTATTGTTTTGAGATAAATGTTTTAAATTTTTAATTTGTTGAAACATAAACTATTGCGGCTTTTAGAGTTACATAGTAAACACTTCTTGAAATTTCATTCATCTAATAAGAGAATCCAAAATAATTTAAATTGTATTACTCTTATTATTTGCTTTTAAGAAGTTTTGATGTAACGTTGTTGTCCCACGTAAAAAATGACTCATTCAGTTCGTATAATTTAAAAATAAAATTATAATCCACACAAAATAGAAATTAACACCATTAAAAAATTAAAATATCAATTAATTACCAATTTGTATTAGCAAATTTTGCCTATTTTGGATGATTATAATCAATTAGAACTCAACGAACCATATATTTTGAATGAATAACTTTATGAATGAATAAAATTACAGTTATATATAAACAATATATAATTTAAATATCAATCAACTATCCTTGATTATAATATAACATCTGTTCAAAGTAAAACATAAAGAAATACTAAAATAAATAACGTGACATTTTGAAATAGGTTAATTATAATATAAACAATGTTTCTCATATATTACTGCTGTTTTTCTGATATTTAACATTCTTAATATGCAATTATTATATTGTGAGAATTCATTGATTTAATTTGATAAAACTTGATTTTGATTGATTGATTTTGTACAGTTATTTATATTATTAAGAAATATAACAAATATTGTGTACTTCTTAATTATTCATATAAATACAAAATTTATTAAAGTAATTTACATACTCCTCATAGAATAATACCGGAGTGATCAACGATTCAATCAATTTTGATTGTTCTAGCGAGAATTAATGGACGTTTTGTATTAGCCTTGAGGAGTACCTGGAATTATTGTCGAGTCATTTCCACACCAATTTCCTTGTCCAAGTGTCAATTTCCGTCACTACTTTTACACAAATTACTCGACGCTTTGTAACCAACAAATGCACTTGCATTTTATAGAGGAATTATACAGTTGCAACATTTCGTTTAGGCCACCTGATCAAATTGTCTTTACTTGTAAATCACTAAAAGTATGGCTTTTGTCAAGTATATTATATGATGAATTTTTCACACTAAACAACCACCCTTGTCCGCACACGTGACAATATCCGTTACAAATTTCACGCAGTATTTGCCACTGCAGGCTGCTGCACTTATAATAAACACTGCGACATAATACTCCCCAGAAAAATACTACCCCAATGCAATTTCATGGATAACAGAATTACGCCTGTGTATGCTACTACTAAGACGAATTATGTGACAAAGAGAATGTTGAGACATTTGATTGGTTACACACAACTACAATATTTATTAAATCAAATTATATAAATACTAAAAATATTATTAAATAAGTAATAATAATCTAAAATATTCGGCAAACATCAGGCAATCAGTATATAACACCATAAAAGATAAATTCACTACATTAATTCAACGTTCATTTAGTTGACATACGATACATAGCTAATAATTAATAGAATACTGCAACATTTGCAACAATGTGCAATGTAACATCCTCCCGCAACAGCGTCCCATAGCTTGTCGATTAACTGTCGTCCGATCAAAAGAATTTGATTTCGTGTTGCGGGGCGATGTTACGCGATGGTGTTGCGGTACGGCACATTGTTGCAAGTGTGTACGCACTATAATACTTACAGCCAGACACGAATAGAGTGGCCCCTATACAGGCAACTTAGTATACACCAAAATTATGTTGAATGTGGTTAAACTAATGCATTTGCCCGTTTTAGCATTTTTCATTAACGCTTACATTTTAAACATTCCACGGGCGACGTTGTTCTGTTATTGAAAGATGCTAAAACGGGCAAAAGCAATAGTATTTTGTATAACAAGAGTGGATAGCACGACGCTGCAGGCGGAGTGCTCCAAACGTCTAAGTGCGATATGGGCATTCCACTCGAGTTGTACAGCTTACTTTTTCTACGACTGAAAAAAAACTAAAAATTATTTTAAAACTTTTCAATTAATCATTTAACATTATTTTGTATTGAAATAAATTCAGGTTATGTATGACATCTGACGTTTCGCATAATTATCAAATTCAGAACTACCTATAATTTAGGTTAAATTATGCTGTTAAAATATTTAATTAAAAATGTTTTTAAGCTTTATTGTATAATAACAGTTAATAAATAAGACGTTCTTAATCTATTTTTGACATTTTACAAATAAAAAAACCATTTGTATTTAGCGACGTAATCAAATAAACATTGTGATTTGTATTTTTTGTTTTTATGGTTGGTACGGCAAATCATATCCAGTTAATAAATAAGACGTTCTTAATCTATTTTTGACATTTTACAAATAAAAAAACCATTTGTATTTAGCGACGTAATCAAATAAACATTGTGATTTGTATTTTTTGTTTTTATGGTTGGTACGGCAAATCATATCCACACTAGAGTGGATATATGATACATCCATTCAGTTAGGCGTGAAAAAAAGTGACAATATATAGAAGGGAGTAGAAAAAAGTTTAACCACATTCAACATAATTTTGGTGGATACTAAGTTGCCTTTATAGAGGCCACTCTATTCGTGTCTGGCTGTAGGAACTGATACGTATCATAACAAAAATCTGCAACATAACATTTTACAAAATAGAGAGTAGAAGAACACTACATAAACCAATGTACTGGTGATGCCAAGAAACTGAAAAAACAACAGTAAATAACAGAAACCCAAAAAACACTATACAGAAATTTCCTGTCTAAAAAAACTATAAAAAAAGTCTGAAAGAGAAGACAATAAAACCTGCGATAAAAAAAAGATCAGTGCAATAAATTGAATCAAGACTTGTAGTCTTTTATAAAATTAGAAAAAAAAATAGTTCAAAGATACCAAACAAATAAACCTCACAGATAACAAATATATAAACATAATAGTGTACTAAAGTACAAACCGAGGTGGAAAGTGTTTCATTGCAGCAAAAAGCCAATATAGACAATCGCGGCGCAGAGCGTTTAAATTTTCAAAAGCTATGCGGCAATGAAACTTTCTTCTATCAAGGTCAGCATTTTTTTTTAAATTTCAAAATGTTATATTTAAGATTTACATAATACGCCACAACAAAATAAAAATACCTTCGAATTTCAACGAATGAAACCACACTCGCTGAAACTATCACATTGAAGACTAGATTTAAGCAGTCTGTGAACATTGACTGAATATTTGTAGCTTATAAGTCTTGGGAAATACTAAATTTGGAAGTTTATTCCATGTGTCGATAGAACGTTTAAAGAAATCTCTCTTTAAAGTTTCGGTCCTACATCTCTGAACTGTCAGTGAATATTTGTTAGAATTTCTAGTAAGCCTAAATTTTTGTTTAGATAGCAATATGTTTTGTATTTCGTTTTAATAATGTCCATTAAAATATCTATAGAAATTGCAACGATCTACAATATTACGCCTGTGTTGTAAAGTATCAAAAATATCAAAGTTATTAGTCAATTTTAGATTGGATCATTCAAATAGCTCGTTTCTGAATAGAGTTTAGAAGAGATAGTGTAGTTTCCAATGCTCTTCCCCATACTTAAGAACAATATTCAATACAAAGACATATATAAGTTTTATATATCCAAAACCGTTGCTATAACAACCTATGTTTATTAACACATTTTTGTTTGTTATAGTTCATACTACCACCCCCTCAAATATTTTACATTCTTTTTTGCAAAATAAAAAATGGAGAAAAAAAGAATAATGAAAATAAATAATGCTGCATATCTCCGAAATCGTTGCTATTACAACCCATGTTTATTAAGACGTTTTTGTTTGTTGTGGTTCGTACTACCACCCCCTTAAATATTTTACATTCTTTTTTAAACATCCTGTATATGCAAAAGTTGAACAAAAGTAAAAAAACTTTTGACATCTATTAAGAAATCCTAATTTTCTACATAGTTTTGAAGCTATGTCAATAACATCATCGATCCAGAGAAAATTATGTGAGATGGTAACAGCTAGAAGACAAATTGCAGAAGAATTAGATATGAATTCGTTGTTTAGTTTAATATTTGGTACTAAAAATACCTTAGATAATTGGATTTTGAAACAGTAAGAAGTTCAGGTTTTTAGAGTTAAAATTGACCATCTTTGTTTATAGATGCTACAGATTCTAATCTAGAAATTTCAAGACGCTCTGCCATATTTGTCGATATAGTATGAATGGTGTTATCATCTGCAAAACTATGAAAAGAACTTAATATTAATAAATTAATATGTTTCTCAAAAAAAATTGACAGATTGGACAATATTGCAATTGGTCTACAATTTGAAGAATCAGACTCCCTTTTTAGAAATACGTAGAACATTTGTATACTATTTCATTTACAATTAACTAATCAACTTAAATAATAATTGGTGAAATATTTTTGTATAGTAAGAGGTGAATTTGTATTTCTATAGGTCTGTTCCAACATACGATTTGAACAGTTTGCAAACCGTCCAAACTGTGCACACAAACAAATATTTGTCATCCTTAGGCAATCTTTTATACACCGTAATTTGTTTGTGTGCATAGTTTGCAAACTGTCCAAATCGTATGTTGGAACAGACCTTATGAATAGTAGTTTCTTTCAATCAACTAATGACAAAATTATAATTATCTGTCAAAACATCTAACAAAATATGGTAATGAAATAAATAAATATTCGTATTTACTTCAACTATTTATAATTAATGAACATTTTTATAGTAAATTACCTCTAAATATTTGTATCATATTATATCAAAAATGTAAAGAACAGTGACCAGAGGTAGAAATTTGTTAATAGAGTCGAAAAAGTAACAATCAGAAATGTACTAACCAATTGTAAATTAATATAATTATTAGTTTTTTTTTTTAATAGAGCATTTGTCGCCAAACGGTGTTTACGAGACCCATGGCCGCTTGAAGCGTGCCGAGTGCTGCGCTATAGACGACATACCGGTTTATGTTTTTAGGTTTCACAACCACAATATACAGCGTAGCCCAGAACCTTTATCGCTAATTATTTTTTCCTACAGTATTACCTGAAGGAGACAGTATTTATCATTCCGCGTGACATGGCCAATATTCCAGTTTCCTTCTTTTAACTCAAAAATTCTTTCTCTTTGTCCATGCGTTAAAGAATCATCTCGTTTGTTACGTGGTATATGCATGATATTCTCAGCATGCGGCGGTAATACCACATATCAAAAGCTTACACTCGTTTAACAGCATCTTCGGTAAGAGTCCAGGATTCTACTCAGTATAAAGGAGAAATCGTTCAAGGTATAAGTTAGTTATCATACGGACGTCTCTGTTGTCTATTCCTGCTTCTCGTAGTATTTCCAAAAGTTTTAAACGTTGGACTTTATCAAAGGCCTTTTGCGTGTGGTTTTTTGTATACACAAGCATGGATTATGTTAAAAAGTATTTTTAGAACATGGCTCTTAGGCTAATGACTCGGTAGTAGGAGCATTTAATGGCGTATGTCTTCTTCGGGATTGATTTGGTATGGCCATTCCTTCCTACTTGTATAGATCTCGTTGAAGAGGCTTTGTTGCTCTTGAGCAGCTTTATTGCCATATTTGTCTCTATTTTTATTTTGAGACTGGTTTTCGTAGAGCAGGTAGAATTGTTTCTTTATCTTTAAAGAGCTCTTTCAAGTACTCTCTCCACCTGAGAAGTTTCCTGTCCGTTTCACTTATCGGGTTATTATTAGAGTATTGTATGTATTCCTGCCGTTTCCTTGATTTTCTTGTAGCCATTTTTCTTTTGCATCTTTGATTCTTCTTTCCTCCAGATCTCCATGATTTCGTCTGTCATCCACTCATTTCCTTTTTCATTTCCTCCGCTTTTTGTTATTTGTTGTAGAAAAGACGTATAGTTGTTGTGCTCTGAGATGTCGTGGCAACAAATAATAAACAAGTAAAATATAATTATAATGCAGTGTGTGATTTTGGTCATATTATTAACAAACCTTTACACGATTTTAATAACGAAAACATGAAGAGTTTTGACTTTTACTATAATTGCAACGAGTAATATTTTCCAATAAATAATTACCATAATGTAATTAATTAATATTATTAACAAATTTGATCGCCACGCTAAAGTACTTATATGGTATATATAACTAAAATCAAGAAAGTATCAGTAATTCGATACAAATTAATTTATAACCATAGTTTTTTATTTTTTATACTTTTGATAAAGATATTGCCTTTAATAAAACTGAATCCTTAATTAAATAAAATGTATACTTTTTCTATATTATCAGTTATTGGCAATTTAAATACTGTAATATTTAAAAATGAACTTATATTACAGCATTCATAAAAAAATTTATACCGCCATTAATCGATGCATTAATTAGTTCCCGTTCGAAGCAACTTCAAAACAAACAAGAATCAGATTTTAGCTTGTTATTAAGAAGTAATCCGATGCATTAAACCCCGATAGTATTGTTTCGCGAACCACCTGTGTACTTATCGATTTCGAAAAGTTAGTTAACGTTTGTATTGTATTCAATAACAAGATTGGAATTGGCCATTTGACTTATGAATTAATCCATTGCATATATACAGCTCTAAAAGAGGGTGTAATCTGTTGAATATAGGAGGGCGCATATCAGGGAGAGGGGCCTCAGATGTAAAATTAGTTTCATTGACGAGGGTTTAAGGGAAACGGTGGCTGTATCGCTACAAATCACGCGAACAGCTCGTATATTAGTAAACGTCCCGTAATATGCTAATGCTAATTATAGCGTGTGAGCCACAAATGCTCGTCTATATTTGTGGCTAAGCTTTTTGTGTAATTCTAAATAATGGGTGCACTATAACCCCGAACATGATACCGGAAGAGATCGCGCAAAACTTTAAATACCTTTTTTCCACTAACATGTCGTAGCGTGACCGGAATCGCCAAAGTTTTGTATTTATGACGCATTTTGTACTTTGCCATCAATATCTATCATAAATTCTGTCAGTAATTCATGGTATTGATCCCGTGATTATAGCCTTGTACGTGGAATTTTCCACGGAATTTATGTTTATAATATTCTTGCGGAGCTGTTGTTGTTTCAGTAGATTTTTACGGGCATTTAATAAATTGGGGTGTATCGATTCGATATCGCAGAGTGTGAGCGTCGAGTGTTATCGATTAATATGTCCCCAAAACTATAAACGAAGGGGGTGGACTTTATCCTAAAAACCAGTCACTCTATTTGGGGTTGTGCCACCAAAGTCATAATGCGCAATCCTATTATGTAAATCCAGCATAGGCGCTTCCGTCATTGTGAATTTAACAAAGGTATATTGCGACTTCAATTAGGTGTGTATGGATGCGCGATCAAAGCTATTGTTTTGTTTGTTTGTAGTGATGAAGTAGATGCAACCTTGCGGAAATAACATGCAGTTGGATATTATTAACCAAATGCAAATGTTTTCAACTATATGCATTAAGTTGTATCTTCACTATGTATTTATTATACTCGGAGGATGAGGCATTTTGCAACATTCTGAATTAATAGCATCCCTCAGCACGAATGTACTATCACAATAAACGGAGTAGTTTACTGTGCTATTTATTAAAGCAACTGTTCAAATAAATCGACTAAGAGAGATATAAACTTTTGAATATGTATATTCATAAATTTATAATAATTAAATGACAATCAAACAAAACATTATTTTAATTATAAATCTGAAAACTGGAATATTCAGCAAACTAAATGTTTCAGTTAATACTATTTGATTATAATAATTTGGTTTTAATTTAATAAATCATTAAATAACTAATAAACATAATAATAGAAGGAATATGAATTGTTCGCCAATATGATTACGCATCAATTTTTCAAAGAATTAACCTTCCTTTCCGGTGTTTTGTGTCAAAAATAAACAATTCGTTAAGAAATCACGTAGATGCTTGTTAAGCAGAATATCTTTATTAGACTAAATATTCAGCCATATCAATAAAAAAATATCTTAATAATTGCTTTTCTAATATTATTTTATCATGATTTTAAAACAAATGTGGACAAAATAAAAAAAATAACTATTTTTTAATTTAATTTTATATTTTTGTGAATTTTCGGAAACAGACGCTATTTGATTTAATGCCAAAAGAGGGAATTCTAGTTGACGACTCGTCGAAGCTTGAACTACCCTCGGTCCGTTGTCAAATTATTATTTTAGTAATACACAAAACGCGCAAACTAGTCCAGTATATAAAGCTGAAGACAATTTATTAACAACAAAACTATCGCAAAAAACACTAATATTCATATATGTATTAAACCATGTTAAGTATTCAACTCGCACATGTCTAATAATGTAGGTGTGAAAAACTATTTGCGTATTGATCAGTTATTATAAGCGTGAACATATCCAAAAGAGTATAGAAGTACAGATTGGTATCCAAACCAAAGTACCTTATAAAACTTACCTACTATTTTACAGGTTGATTTGCTGTCGTGCAAACAACCTTTTTGGAAGAATGAAACACAACACCATTCAAATGACTGACACGTCTGGCTTGACAGTAACCCATCCGATTAACCCAATTTTTTAGTACATTTTTGATTGTTTGGGCTCCAATCGCATGAATGGCAACTTCGATTTCGTGTTTTAAGACATCAATCGTCTCTGAATGGTTAGCGTAAGAATTATCCTTAAGGTCTCCCCACAAAAAAATCCAACTGGGTCAAATCACAGCTCCTAGACGGCCAATTGACACCAGCATTTCGGCTGATTATTCGATTTCCAAAATCGCAAAAGATGGATGGTTACGTTGGCTTTATGGCAAATGGGCGTCCTGTTAAAACCAAATGTCATCCATTTCATACACTTCAATTTTTTTAAATAAAAATTCGTTTAGCATAGCACAGTAACGTTCGCTATTGATGGTAACGGCGGCTACTTGCTCATTTTCGAAGCATAAGCTGTTCAATAATCATGTGTAGATTCTCTGATCCCTAAATGCAACAATTTTGCTTCGAGCCTCCGAGATGAAAATGAGCTTAATAAAAAACACGATTTTCGATAAAAAATGCTCTTCTTCGGCCAAACAATGTTTAGCCCATTGGGCAAACTGAAAACGCATCAGATGGTCAAGCTATATTTCTTGGACTAATTGAATTTAGGCCTTCAATCGAAGACTTTACGCAAAATTCTTCTCAGAGAAGTGCGAAAAATGTTCAGTTCTTGAGAACAATAACGAGTTGATGTTGATGCATGTTCACGCACACTCTGAGCAACTTCATTAATTTTTTCGGCTGAGCGCACTGGATGAGAACGTGAACGTGTTGTTTTAACCACTAACGATCCAGTTTCGCAAACTCGCTCCACAAATTGGTCCACAAACTGCGTTGAAAGCAGTTCTTTTTTATCAAATTTGTTTCGTGAACTTCTTACCGTTTGAGTCAAAAACTCGCCACTTTGAAAGTAAGTTTTCATTATTTCCCAACTTTGTTCAAGTGTAAAGCGTCCCATTTCGTAAATGTCAAACATAAAACTAAATTTCTGCCAACTCATAAATTTCATTATACTATTACAGAGTGTTCCTAAATAAATTCAAAAATATCACTGGGTTATACCGGGTTATTCCAAAACAAAAAGTTCCTATAAACATATGTTCGGAATTGGTTTGTTACGGAATTACAAGGCGTTAAAGATTCTTCTTCTTTTCATTGATTGGTAAACACGTTAAAAGTTAAATATCCCAGCTGTATTCTGGATTGTTTCGCATGATATAGTCTCTTTACAACATGGGCTTAAATTATCTTAACGAATTATTTCATTAGCAATCAATTATGATTGTATTATACAGGGTGAGTCGGGAAGAACAAACCAAACTCCAGGAGTGTATTCTACACGTGAAAATAATGAAAAAAAAAACTCAAATGTTGTTATCCGATTTTCATTTGTTTTCAAGTTACAGCGTAATTAAAAATAAACAAAATGTCATACATTAACTTTTTGGTTATCATAGCGTTCTTATAATAAATGTTCAAAAAAACCGCCATTTACTTCAATTTTCTGCTTCGTCTACAAAGGGCGCCTGTTGCTCTCCTAATGAAGTCATGTCTTTGTTTAAGATCGGCTGCAGCATTTCTAGTACGTAGATTTAGTCCATCCCGAGTGTCCACATTTACTTTGTACACTTCATCTTTGAACCAGCCCCATAAACAATAATCTAATGCTGTGAGGTCTGGAGATCTTAGAGGCCAACTAATAGACCCATCGCAACCAATCCAACGCCCTGGAAACCTTTCGTCCAAATGTTGCTTGAACTGACGAGCAAAATGTGCAGGAGCTCCATCGTGCTGGTAGTACATTTGCATTCTGATGTTTAAAGGAACATCCTCTAGTAGTCCGTGTAATTCATTTTGTAAAAAATGTAAGTAGTTGGCTCCTGTGAGGCAATTCTCCAAAATAAAAAGGCCAATTAAATAACCATCGACCATACCACACCACAAGTTCACCGAAAACTTATGTTGAAAATTACTTTCGGCTGTTGCGTAGGGATTTTCTCTGACCATACATGACAGTTGTGAGTATTATTAATGCCGTCACGGGTAAATGTTGCTTCATCTGTAAAAATTATGCGTGATACAACACGAGGATTATTATTTATCCACCGACAAAATTCCATACGATTAGGATAATCTTCCGGTTTTAGGTGCTGTACTCTCTGTACATGGTATGGATGTAAGCCTTGCTCGTGGAATGTTTTTATTACTCTTGTTTGTGGATTACCCAATTGAATACTAACTCTTCGTGAGCTGGTCGTTGCATCTTCTGCTACTACATCCAGAATATCTTCTACCTCTTCGAGTAGCTCGTTCAGATGTTATGTTAACACTGGGAAACTTTACGGTCTCGCACAGTTTGTTAAAAACTCTGATAAATACATTTTTATTAGGATGTCTCTAATGTGGAAACCGGTGACAATATTCTTCAACAGCAGCTGTAGCATTCCCATTACAAAAACCATAAACAAACACCTTATTTGCATATTCTAAATTTGAATAAGTGTGTGGCATTTTGTAAAACTTTAATCGTACAAACAAAATAAACGTTAAATTACCGTCACACTGGAACATTATCAAAACAAAAAAGCTATCAAATGTTTTAAAATGTTGAACATGGCATACTAGATACAAAAATTAAATTATGCTATAACTTGAAAACAAATAAAAATTGAATAACAACATTTGTGTAGAATACACTCCTACACTCCGTTCCTCCCGACTCACCCTATATACCTGGAACCAAAGGTAGTATTCAAGGGTGAACATATTGTATATAATATTTTCGGCCTTGAACATCGAAGTGTTATAAGCTATTTATGGTATATAATACAAACATAACTGCCTCGCCAAGTAAAGTTACTATATCTATAGGCAGCGTCCGTGGTAAAAAGTGCTGCTCAATTAAAAAGTTAGTAACGATTATTCCAATCCACACTTTTGGTAAAAATCGATGTTGATAACAAGTTTCTATTATTGCGTGTGGGTTAGATTAGGCCCATAGATAATTATAAAAATTAGTAATAGCTACCCTAGAGAAGTTAGCTTTATCAGTAAAAAGCACTTTTGCAAAAAATTAAAGATTTTCTGCAATCATCTGTAGAAACCATTGACACAACACAACTCTTTACAGAAAATATCAGAAGTAATAGTGCTTGTACGCGCTGAATGTGATAGGGAACAATAGTTGTTCTCTTAAACAAAATTACTAAAATTTAAAACTGTTTGGCGCCTCACGTTTAGTGTAAACGCAATCTGCCTTGTACTTGTATCAAAACTTTCTTCAATTTCTTCAATTTCATTAATAACTGTTGTGCCGCCCACAATCAGATGATTTTTCTTTTTTTGAAAACATCCATTTTAAAAAAAGACGTTGGTAGTATATTTCTTCGTAAAAACGCCTGGCTGCCAATAAATTGCCATTAGCAGACCGTATTCAAAACGCATATCGCATTTGTGTAATTATTTATGATAACTAATATAAAAAAAGTATTGAAAAATAGAAATAACAACAAACCAATTCCGGACAAATATGTATAGAAACTTTTTCTTAGAAGGTGTAACCCAGTGAAAACTTTCGCACTTATTTAGGAATATCCTGTATAGAAGTATAAAACAATACATCGTCATTAAATAACTTCATAACTAAACATTTAAATATTAAAAACTATAAAACTCATCATTTATATTCCTATAACTAAGGTCTTCAATCTATGTATCTAGAATATTATTTATCCAGACGCGTTCCGTTTAAGAGTTAAATATGCCTTTAAATAGACTCAGTGTAGCTGAATTAAATAAAACAATTGGTTGGTTGGAGAATATTTCACCGTTCTGTCGGCGTAAGAGTAAATGTATCACATAATGTGTTAGGAAAGGCTGTCGGTGATGCTTAAGAAGTAGTCCAATAATGCAACTCAGCTAAATAATGGCTTTCAAAATGCTACAGGTGTTAAAATCTCGACGCAAACAGTTCGAAGATTACGCAAACATAATTTGAAAATTAACAATTTCGCAAAAAAGAAATCGTATTACATGGGCTCAAGATCATAGAAATTAGAATGATGAGTGAGCTACTTGATTATTTACAGATGAATCTAAATTCACAGTATTTTCTACAAACCGTTGTAAGCGAGTATGGCGTGAATCTGGTTCCTATCGTTGCGTTAGAAGGAGGTTCGATAACCGTATGGAGAAGAATAAATTTGGAAGAAAAAACACATTTTGTAACATTTAGAAATGAGTCAGTGATAGCAGATCGGTACTTGAATAATGTTTTAATGTTCATTCTTGTGGACGATAATGCTCAATCGCACAAGGCTATAGTTGTCAATGAATTCTTGGAAAGGCAAAGAAATTACGCGGATGGACTGGCCAGCAGTCTCACTAAATATAAATCCTATAAAGCATGTATGAGATTATCTGGGCTAGCTAAGTTGCCAAAACCCACTACGCACTTTAGACATGCTCGAAGAAGTGTGAGACAATATTCCTCAAATAGCAAATAAAGTATGCCAAATCGTTGCCAAAAACATTTAAACGCTCGAGACGTCCCAACACCCTATTGATTTACTTGTTTTTTGTTTTTGTTAAATACGTTTTACTATGAGTTTATACTTCTTAATTTTATAAATAAGATAGTAATTTTATTAAGGTTGATATTTGAGCATAGTGCAATTAAATATATTTAACATAAGCACTATAAAACAAAGTCTCCATATTTTCTTTAAAAATTAAAAAATACACCAACATATGCAACTGATCCAGTTCATTTGTTGAGCAGCATATATTATACAGAGAACAAAATTCAAAGCCATGTAAAAATAAAAAAATAATTCTTACTTTGTAACGAAATTATTTAATTAACTACACACGTATATTACAGAACTACCTGTAATTATGTTTAAACTAAACGTGAACAAATATTTGTAAAATAAAATGTTATATAATAGAATAATTTTTGTAATAGTGCCTTAAATGTTAATACAGTTTTATAACTATTTGCACAAATAGACATCATTAGAAGAAAATTTATTTAATGAAATAATAAAACAATTTACTACGTTTTTTATCACAAATTTATTCTAACAAATACACTACTAGTTTCGGCTTTACTAAAGCCTTCTACATCTGTAGAAGGCTTTAGTAAAGTCTAAACTAGTAATGTATTCGTAAGAATAAATTTGTGATAAAAAACGTAGCAAATTGTTTTATTATTTCATTAACATGAATTATCACGTAGTAGAGGTCACAACCATCAATTATATTAAAATTTATTTAAATCAACAGAAACAAATCAAATTGACTTTTACTAAATTCTGAAAAAACTGAAATATTCTAACTTAGTAGAGAATGTTTATTTCGTACTTGTAAATTTTAGCGGAGGGTGAATTCCGGCAGAGCTAATCAATATTAATTAAAAAATACACTTTTATGCTTAGCTATAACATTTTACTAATACTGTTTAATAATTAAAAACCATTTTTTATGCGTAAATATTATTTACCAAAAAATAATTATAATATAAAAGAACAATGTGTTCCCAATTGGGGTTGTTTTAAGAAGTAATAAGGCATATACGGATGAAATAATTGTGCGAACAAAAGAAATTGGTAACCAGGTGCTCAATTTCGTATACTGCTCCTTAAAAAAGGGGATTAAATTCAGGTCCTTTTTATATAGAAAAAAAAAATAGCATCGCATTTACTAGGATTATATGAATGAATGGAATGTTAAAACGGTCGGAAGTTCAGGTTGCAGTGTTTATACTTTTGCGGTTGCGAACGATATTTCTAGATATAACCGACCAACCTACATAAGGGAGCAGCAGGTACATGCAGTCGGTAAGAGTCGTAATGGACCATGAAGATTTACTGTTCAAAGTTTCAAGTGTCAAAGAGATATTGTGCCCAAACAAAAGAATGGCGTCACCATCCGCCTTCTGTATGCATATACATTGAAACTAGCTTAAAGTGTTCAACACATGTCAGCCAACAGCCATTACACAGCATCCACTGTAACAAATTCTGCTACTTGAACTAGACGGAATAATAATTAGCTGAAAGTGGTTCACCCCCGCACGTTTCGCGTATACGAACCAAAACTTATTAGCCTCATGTAAATCATCAGCATCCAAGTTGTTCAATTAAATTCCTCACAACATATTAAGTTGCTCCCTGTGAGAAAATAAGAGCATTTTATTGATTGTATAAATAACTCCCACGCAACAACTCAACATTGTGGAACAAAAATTCGCCATGAATACCATTTTTCATTTCGTAAATTTCACCATACGTATATGCACAGCAGTACGCTTGTACCGGCATAAAAAGCTTATCATTTATTCCGAATATTGCATATATGCTGATACAATCGATTTATTCCATGTCTTTCAATATGACTCTCCCTGACTGAAAAATGGTTCGGCGAAAATAAAACATAATATGCCGTACAATAAATCTATTTTCCACCCACCCAGCTGTGTTTGTTGTGTGCTGAGAAACGTTTACTTACTTATCCGGTAGTATTAATATATTTTGTCATTGAATTATGTACCGGGATTAATAATTAATGAATATGAAACATTGAAATGGTAAATTTATATAAGTAATATGATATATTTACTGTAATAAATAGAAATACTCAATATTGTATAATTTATTAAATGCACTACTTTTGGAACAAGAATAAAATGTTTATAAACTTTTTTATTTTTACCCAAGGTTATGTGAAATATTAACGCCAGTTTCGATAATTACCAAATTATTTCGGGTTGTTTCAAACAATTGATAAGTTCGTGCTAGAACAAAACTAACTTGTAAGCATTATTGATTTAATTTATCCATGTATATTAATAATTTGTAAACTTAGAAGCGGATAAAACAATTAAGGATTATTTATTTATTCAAAATTTCATTATTAATATTTAGGTCCACCCATAGACAATAGTAAGTTTGCGCAACGCAAAAAAAACTAAAAAAACTAAAAACATAACCTCAACGTAGAGGCAGACTGCTATCTTATTTTAGAAATGAATTCATTAAAAAGTCTTTCAATGTTTGGAAAACATAGTATAATTAAAAGTATAGCGTAGAGATTTATAAGCAAAAAAGTTACGTGCGCAAACTCACTAATATGTCGTTTCGTTAATTATCACCAGTATTTGGTGGTTTCCAAATATTATCCTAACAATTGCATTTTAACATTTTAGAATTTCTCAAAAATTATAATAATGTAAATACAATTTAACTCTACTATTCTAAACACTCCTATTGTTGCACCTAGAATGGTTAGTGGTCAAATAATGGGTCCAAATCACTTTAGACAACAGGTTCTCTTTGAATAACTTAGGTAAAGATGCCACCTATCATTCTTAAAACATTTGAAAATTAATGACCGCATATTCTGATTAACATATTTGCCTTATCATATAAAAAAACATTCGCAAATTGTTAAAAAATTGCAAATGTTCAACTTATATCTATAAAAAAGACAAGTCTGATTCTTAAAATTATAACCCAATTACACATTGCCACAAGTCAATAGCTTTATTGGCGATAGAAAAATTATAATAGAATTAATGGTTTTAAACTGTGACCCCAAAACAATAAGTGCGTTTGTTCCTCTGCTCCTTGGCCGACACTATTTTTGATTTACATTAATAAACTTCTTCAAATAACCGAATAACCCAATCAAATTTTTGCAGATCATGATAAACTTTATATAAAGACCATATCGACAAATACGTCAGAGCGTCTTGAAATTTCTAGGTTCTAGAATCTACTACAAACAAAGATCTTAAAAAATAGAGGTCACTTTAAAATTATGACTTAGTTTTGGAATTTTTTGTTTTAACCTTATGTTAGCAAATTGTAAACAATTGTATTGTATTTAAATTTTTTTAAATTATTTATTTTTTATTGCGTATTTTTGAAATATCAAAAATTTACAATTTAGACAAAGTTTGAATTTTTGTTCTTTGGACTAGTATGGAACAAAAAATATGAAAAAAAACTTATAACTAATAACAAGTATTACCCCCTCTTGCATTAATGACTGCGTGAAGTCAACGAGGAAAACTTTTAATTAAATTAAGGATCACATTTTGGTCGATATTATTCCATTCCTGCAATAGCAACTGTCTTAGCTACTGAGCAGTTCTTAAAGCAGGTGTACGCTTTTAGATACGTCGTCCCAACTCATCCCAGACATATTCTATGAGATTCATGTCCGGGCTGAGAACTTGCCAATCGAACCGCTCAATTTCCAATTCATCCAGATAATCTCTGACAACTCTGGCTACGTGATCTCTAGCATTATCTTGCATAAAAATGCCGCGCTCGCCCATAGTTGTCATGAAGGTTATAACATGATCTTCGAGAACCTCTATAATGTTTCTGTGAGCTGTCAGGGAGCCATTCTCTATACATAGAAATTCCTGCCAAAACCATAACCAACCCACCGCCAAATGAAAGTCAGATCCTGATCTTCTGATTATTAGGCCAGTATCCAAGTAACGCTGATACACCTTTTGTACAGCACAAAGGCTTTTACCAAGAATACTTGCAGTTTCACGTTTTCTTCGCCTATCTTCATTCGATGCTATAAATCTTGCCACAACAATAGGGCCTAAAGACATTATGACTTGTTGAGTACAGTACACCGTGTGAATGACAATTTTTGCAGATAAAAGTCAACACTAAGTAAAAAAAACACAACGATATGTAGGTTTTCAATTAGAGCAAAATGGAGGCTGTGTCATGAGTCTGTAACACAGTGATAATAACTGACAGATAGATAACATTTGTCAGGAAATAAATCATTAAACGCCTACTTTGGTTTACAATTTGCTAACATAAAGTTAAAATAACAAACATAAAGATAAACAAAAAATTACAAAAATAAGTCATAATTTTAAAGTGACCTCTATTTTTTGTTCGCCAGTGTATTTAATAATACTCACAAATTTATTTTCTATAGCAAGAAATAACACCATTATAAAAAGTTGTAGGATTTACAGTAATTCCTAAATATTAAACTTCTACATTTTACGTAAGATTTATATAATCATAAGTTACCAAAATTATTCATTGATACTTTAAACTTTTTCTAAAACAAAAATTAATAGCTATTTTGTTGAGGTTTATTATTGACACAGTTACTAACGTGCAAAAAGCAGTTGATGAAATCAAATATAATAAAGAATCGCTTAGATCAGAATGTACTATTATTTCCGATTGTTACATAATAACAATTGCTTTTGTACTGATTGTTATGTGGCAGCATTCAAGGTTAAGTAATAGATATAACAAATAACAACCGCGTACAATCAATCATATACTATTATGTGTTTGTTCTAATATATTTAGCTACAATTACCCACATACGAAGTTATTGATTTACAAGTATATTATTAAACTACTTACATGTGTAGAATCATATTCAGAAATAAATCAATCAAAACTCACCTGAAACAAAATAAAAAAGCATTTAGTTTAATTCAGAAGACTATTTTAAATTAACTATTCTATGTTATTATATTGTATAAATTAACTGTAGATATGCTTATGAGATTCAGTTGTCCAAACACGACAAATATACTTTATTTGCCATAACTTCTCAGCGATCAAAGTGTTTTCGTGTGGAGGCGCTGAGTGAAATGGAAATTCATCGAGATTTACGATCATCACGGTGCGATGTAATATTTACAATTTATAAACAAAACACACGGCCCGTGTTTTTAAGTGTTGAAGATCTAATATTATGCAACATTAATTTTTTAAATTAATTATAACTGAGATTTTTAGAAGAAAATATTAGATAGCAATAATTAATTGCCAATTGCCAATTTTTAATGCAAAAAAACACATACATCGTACGTAGAAAGAAAGCTTTTGCAAATACTGGCCAATATGAACGAAGACCAGATTTTTTCAACTTCGTACTGTAATAGATATGTCCATTATGCAAGTGTTTTATTCCGCACACATAATGTGTGAAAAATGTGCCTATTGCGCACAAAGCCTTCGGAAAAGTAATAGATAACATACAAAGTAATGCGCATTTTCTATAAAAAAATAGATTTATTGATCGTACTGGTACAAACGCTTAAAATTCTTCGAAATACTCTCCCCCTGCATCAATATACTTTCGGAGACGTGTCTGCTACGCCTGGAAGGCACCCTGAATCTCCTCGACAGGAATGTCTTTTAATAACCTTGTAACATGCTTTTGGATGTTTTCCACGGACTCCCAATGCTTTTCTTTCAGCTCTCTCTTCAGTCGGGAAAACAAAAAAAAAGTCGCACGAAATCAAATCGGGACTGTAATGGATCTGGGAGACCACCGAGGTTTTGCTTTGAGCCAGGAAGTTAGTAACAATAACGTCCGTTTGACTGGGGGCATTGTCATGGCAAAGCTTGACCGTGTCTTTAATGTCATTCCTCAGCGCGCGATCCGGCGTTTAAACTTGAGCACCTTGAGGTAAAAGGTTGAGTTGACGATTCCTCGAACGTCAATGAAGATAATCAGCAAATCTTGCTTATTTGAGCTTCTTTGGGGTGGGAGAGATGATTTTGTGTACCACGCGCTGCTCTCCCTTTTCGGTTCTGGGTCGTACTCGAACATCCAGGTTTCGTCTCTGGTTACGACAGTTAAAAAAGTCCGGCTCATTTTAAATCAAATCCAAAAGTGTTACAAAGTCAAAAAACACACTTCACGCAAAGACACGTTTTTCCGCTCAGAACAGTCGAAACAAGTTCGCGACCGGTTGCGTTGAAAGGGCAGATCCTCCACCACATTTCCCGACTGGTTTTACCGATTTGGGGATGGATAGTCGCGTCACAATTAAATCATGTGCATTACTTTCAAAATGGACCCTGTATACTTCTTTCAAATTATAATATTTAATAAATAATTTAACTCTTTTTGTATACGTTAAGTATTGCAGTCGTAGAAAAAGCATAGTGTGTAACTCGCATGAAGTGTCCATTTTCCACTTATATAAATTGCACTATTTCCCAATTCGTGTGTAACGTTTATACTCGTGGAAAATAAACATCAAACCGTGCAGAATATACTATTGGAACACTAGTAATAAATATTATTTCACTTTTTACAATAATTTTGGTATAATATAATAATTGATAAAAAAAAAACTATAGTTTGGTGATGAAAATTTTACAATTAAAAAAAACTTAAATACAATTATTTTTTCCATAATTTAATTTATTATAAAGTATCATATCTTCTAAAAGTAAGCCAACGTGAAATGAGAAACCTACTTGGCAATTTTTTTTAATGTATTTTTGCGGTCAATGTCAAATTATGTGCTTTTATTACATCAAGGAGTAAAATTAAATTTTTGACTTAGGTTAGGTAGGTAAATATTTGTTTTGTTATTAGTTTCATATTTCTTCTTTTCAAAGAAAATTTTGAATTACAACCTACCATGATTTTTATCTTTTTCTTATGCTATTCCACCTTCTCCAAAAACAAATAATAAAGATTTGGATGTCGGCGTCAACTTGGCCCAAAAGAAAGCTTTTTCTTCTACAATTATTATAAACGCCGCAGACAATTTCAATTTATCGACAAAAATACCAATTTCATAAAGTGATTCGTAATAAGCGTGTTATAGAAATAGGCTTATTCATTAATGAATAAAAGTTTGATGCTGGTTAGTTGAGAAGCATTTTGCAGTCCAAAGTTTGTATAAATATTTAGTGATTCGTTTTTCGCCTGCATATAGCATATTTATAAACTAATAAACTTCCGATGTAACACTTAAGCAAATAAAAACTAATATTCAATAAAATATTTTAGTTCATCATATCATCTGACACCTTCAGTAAGCCAATAACATAAATGAATTCATCCAATTATTACTAGTCGTCATAATCTTGGTAATATTGCTATTTTTTGCCTGCCCGCTTTGAAAAACAGTTTTTCCGCCCGTATTTTAGGGCAGGTGATGCTTTTAATATTAGAGCCTCCTTTAACTAATAAGTTTTAAACCGACACCCTGGGGTGGCCAGGTACAAATGTGCAGAACCTCAGTACTCGACGTTTTTAGAAACATAAAAAAAAGTTATAGTAACTAATGTTGTAGAAGGACTCATCTCGTTCAACAATTCGACAAAAAATAGATATGCTCGTATAATTGACACCATAAATCTTTCTTTATATCTAGATATATTTATAATAGCATATATATCATCCTACAACGAATAAGCAATGATTAATTTATAAATGGAGCCACTCATCCATTCAGCTTCGTTGAGATATTACATGTAGTTAAAACAGATTTTCAAAATATTTTATAACGTACGAGTCGAGTATATTTTCATAAAACAAGATTAATGTATATTTTAATATTGCTTATTGCTTTGTTACTTACAAAAGCTATCAATCGTATTTTCATTGAGTTAAGTATTCTGTTCAGCATATAAACCGTCTTTTGCAAATTGAATCATTTATTTAAATTGAATGCAATGTATTCGAGTTTTAACTTTATATTCATAATAAAATGTTCCCTCGAACTTAGCTTATTTAACTTGTGACATTCCATTTAACTATATTCCTGCAAAATAACCCACAAACAAGAAAATACTGTAAACAATGCAAATATCAACATTATTACAATTAACATTTTCGTTAGCAAATAATGTGTTGGTTATTATTATTGCGCAGTGCAGTATATGGAAATTTGTTTATTTGAGTTTTCTTGATAATAAATATAGAAATTAAATATTAAACTTTGTATATTGAATACAAATATTCCTCGAATTAAATCAATAACCAATATGTTTTGTCGGAGCGAGACTGTCTCCAACCTTTGATAACTAACACTATATTTACCTTGATCACAAATAGAAATGAAATTACTATTTAAATATACTTATCTGGTAGCGGGATAACATTCATACTGATTATTTCTTTTTTTTATAAATCATTATTTGAATTAAAAAAATTATCATCTCGATGATAATATTAGCATAAACTAACTACTATAAATCGAATTATAACTATATACAATAAATATAAAAAGTATCCAACAGATGTAAGTATTAATTAGTGAATTTTATGAAAGTCATATCAATGAATTAAATTTAATCAATCACAATTAAATTAAATAATTTTTCGAGTAGTATACTGTACAGGTTTATACATGTATGACAATAAAATTTAATAACAACATGTTTTTAAGTTATTAAAATTACAGGGTGTACCGTGACATGACAACCATAGCTTGTGTTATGTCCTAAACCCAATGGTAATTGAGCTACTGTGATTTTAAATTTCAATAAACATCAGATAAAATAGATGCTTGAGCTCTCCTCAAAACGAAAGCGATAGATGGACTCAAACATGTTCTGTATTATATCGATAATTGCTTGTTTTTTGTAGTACCAATCTGGAAATAAAACTACCATCCGGAATTTTTGCCTGACAAAAGTGTAATATCTGCAAGATCTTGATTTTGATCAAAACAATACAATACATATATTTTTCGTTCCAAACTAAAAGATTTTGTTATTACAAAAAGTGAAAGTTGCAGGCTGCGGCTGTGGGTACATACTCATGTTCAATATGTTAATTGTATTACCCGTAAATATTTTTGGTTTCAATTTCAAGGTTAAAAAAAAACAGTAATCGGTTTAGGCAAAAAAATTGGTTTCGAAATAGTCTGATAGTCATACTTTTAATGAGTCGCTATCGAGTTATCTGTCCGGCCTAAAAAATAATCGTATTTATAATTGATGGTGCAAAGTAGTTGTAACTCCATCATGTTGCTTCAACCACAGAAACCGAATAACATCGATAAAACTTCAGCATCACGACTGGCAACCAAATTGCAATGTCTGAACAGGCATCGTATTTGTTCCTAAATATAAAAATCTAGGTGTAATTCATTCACAGCTATGTATAATGTAAGTAAGTAACGTACGATACTATTTCTCATCTCACGTAACCATGTATAATGTAATTTATGTTTGTAGGCCATAAATCCAGTAAATATTTTTATTTTACTGGATGTGTGAATTTAAATTAAATTATAACTCTTAATTAGAATATCATTTCACAGGCAATTTCCCCGACAATAAAAATGTTTCCACAACGCACAGCCCGTATACACATTTTAAACTAATTTGCCAGCATTTTTTCCTATACTATCACAATTTCAATTTTAATAATTTCTCTCAGCTGTTACAGAACATTTTTGTATTTATATTTGCATAGCACAAGTGGGCATTTACTGTAGCCGCGATTACAAGTGAATATAAAAGCAAAATCATAAGTGGAAGAGATCCAAATGAACGTTCTCTATGCCAGCTATGAGTTTTATTGCAGTAGTTTTTGAGTGTTATTAAAATCGAGGATCTAGCGAGAAGGATATTTGTAAAAATATATTTCCTCTGATGTTTATGGACTCACTTTTTATATTAAATTAAAAATAAATTGCAAAAACTCTTGTGGGTGTGTGCTGAGATGAAAATTGTAGAAATAAAAAAGATTATCTAAGTATGTTTACTGTTATTACGTACTAAAATTATTACATGCGGTGCGCATTTCCCGGTAGTTATAAAACTAATCTTTGTTATTAACTGCCTTTTTAATGCATTAGTTTATCTTTTTTTATAACCCACTACAAGTTCCAGTACTTGACATTTCTTTAACAATGTTCTATTTTAATCAATGATTTATGTTATATACATCATATTAGAATAACTGTTTAATTTTTGAAAATGAAAGATAGCATAAAAAATAAAAATCTTTTAAATAATAAACTAGTGTTCGCCAATGCTTCCATGTGGATATAATACATAAATAATAAACATATAAGGTCTGTTCCAACATACGATTTGAACAGTTTGCAAACAGTTCAAACTATGCACACAAACAAATTACTATGTATAAAAGATTGCATAAGGATGACAAATATTTGTTTGTGTGCACAGTTTGGACGGTTTGCAAACTGTCCAAATCGTATGTTGGAACAGACCTTATATAACGTTAAGACTGCAGTTGCAGTTGTTTAGCAACTGGGAAACAATGCTCTGATTGGCCTAGAGGCGCTCCCAAATTACATTAGAATATTTACCAAGTTAAGACAAAGCTGCTTGAATGCATTCGAATAAATTCAGTTAAGGGTTTTTAGTATTTACTGTTTATTGATTTTTTGCGTTGTTGTATTTTCGTTAACGTATTTGTATTTTAATTTTAAAATACAAATTTTTGTCGATGATGTACAGTACAACCTTAAAAACTTGGATATAAAACTAAACGTCATGCAATTCTGTCAATTCTTTTCGAAAATTTTATTGTTAGTAAAAAAAAATAAAAGCAACTAATATAAATAAACTCAAGTACATACATTTCTATTAAACATCATAATATTTAATTAACAATCAATCAATTATATTGTTTCTGCTTTAAAGTTTTTAAATTGTTTGAAATCCTTTTTTATATAAAATAATAAACCGAGTGAAGTTAAGTGTATTAATACGAACAAAAATAAACAACTTGTAGCTGTTGCAACTACGGTTGTGTGACACAGAAATGCTACATCAGTAATACTAAGAAATCTCTCTTTTTTTTTCAAATACTCATAGTTAGTTTTATTATTCTTCTTCTTCTTCTTCTTACCGCCTCCGTTCCAAAAGTTGGCAATCATCAAAGCTAGTGTAATCTATGTAACCGCTGATCTAATCAACTGATTATTTGTGCGGTTAAACTAATCTCGTGTAAGTTTTTTAACTAAAAATTTCTTTAGCTTTATTTTCTCGGTATTCCGCCTGGCCAGGTTTGGACAAAGAGTTATCTTTGTCTGGACGCTGGGTCATGTAGGTATCAAGAGCAACGAATTGGACCATAAAGCCCCCGTTATGCGGCTAACAAATCCTACGGACAACATTTCCGTAAGACCCGATGACTTCAAACGATACGTCATTTCAAAAGTGAAGATTGGCAGAGTATAGAACGGCTTCAAGTGCAAATTAGAAAAAATCAAACTCTCCGTGACGGCATAGAAGTCGCCGGTAGATCTCAACAAGAAAAAGGAAGTCACCCTAAGTCGCTTGCGCATAAGACATACCAAATTGACCTCTTCGTATCTCCAGACTAGACCAGCATGCCAAACATGTAACGATACTCTAATGATGAAGCAGGTTTTTGAGAAATGCCATGCCTACCTGTACCACCGTAATTGGCTCAAGTTCCTTAACAACGTGGCGTCTATTTTATCAAATTAAAAATAAGTCCACGAGAAAGTGCGTACAATTAAAAAAAAAAAATCCAGAACTCTGCACAAACACACAGCCAAACGATAACGCTAATGTTTTTCTGAAACAATGCTCCTTGAAAGATTTAATACTAAAATCAAACTCTTATGAATATAAATAATTCCGTATGGCACACCTTCTCGTACTAAAATTACTTAACAAATTCCTAAATAACCAAACTCTTTAAATTTACATACGTCCTTTCTATTCTGATACAATTGCCCCACATCAGTTTCCACTTTCGCTACTTTCTTATAATCTGTTAACCCAAATCACTGCATTCTTAGCTATTTTGCAACATGTAGATAATCGCACAACAAGTTGTTGAAATCTACAATCTTTATTAAGCAGAACAGATATGGAATATAATGACTGGCCATCAATTCTCCTTGTATACTTATGAATCAACAACTTATTGGTGCATTTCAAACTACGTCCCATCACTAAAATACACCACGCTAGCAACCCTTTACATAATCCTTTTATGGCCTGCTGTAGCAACGCAACTTACGGTGCATCTCAGCTGAAACGGTCTTACAATAAGATCTACTTAAGTTTTAGATTTTGTTGCACCAATTAAATGTGACAGCATCTTACCTTAGCATTAAAATACGTTTGGTAACTGCGCAAAACGCGATTATTTCTTTCTAAACTATCAAAGTTGATTTCACTTTTATTCTTATTTTAGAATAATTTATGTACATATACATTATTAACCACGACATCAATGTTGTATTTTAAATAAACATAACCTATAAAGTAGAGCTCAAGTCATAGAAATTGACAACTTAAGATGTAAGGCCGACTTGACACCTGTGAGATGTAATTTTGTGTTGGAAACCGGGCATTAATAAAATACAAAAGTAGACCTAGACAAACAATTAAGAAAGCTTCAAACAAAGTTCGCTTATAATTCCAAAAAACCTTAATTTAAAACTTCAACCCAACCATTGTTCCAAAATATCATATCCATGATCTCACATCCAACACACACAAAAAAAAAATTATGATAACCCCAAATGTATCATATTTTTTTTGTTATTATCAGTATTTTTTGATCACAGAAATTTATACATATATTTTATATTGTTTTGTAGTTTTTTTATGAACAAACTTAATCGTATTATAAAAAACAAAAGTCAATTACTCAAAACTAATTATTTCTTGTTTTATTTTTAAAATAAAATACATGTTACATTTATGCTAATAAAGAATCTGTATATAAACTATTATAAATTAATCACACATTGTGAGTGACTCACCACGGTACATGTATCATTGTATTTCTTGGTTTACTCATTACTTTTGTTTCGTAATTCAAATTATTTATATATGCGCAGTGAAACGCTCTTTAATATAATTAATATTGATACCAATCACCAACAAAATTGCAAATTAACTTATTTAACCAATAAAATGCTGATTGATATATTTCTAATGTGCAATGATGATTGAAGAAATATATCCCGTAAATGACGTGTAATTGATAGCTTAATTCATCACGTATTAATGGCGTTGATAGATAAAAATTGTATTATAGAAATAATTTCATCATCCAGTGACATGCAGCCCATTTTAAAAAAGTAATATAAAAATAATATTAAAAACTTATTTCATTGAGTGTTTATGTTATTTTATGCACTGGCAAGGAAAAAAAACTTAGGCTACGAATAATTTTAGGAGTAATAATATTAAAGAAATAATTGTACTAGTAAGTGCTATATCATTTGTAATGTCAGAAAAATTAATTGTTTTTCATGTATTGCATTTTTTTCAGTAATATCTCTCTGTAAACCTATCGATCGCTCAGTTTAGTCTTTGCAGTGTTTATTACTTAGATCCTAATTTGTGACAAGAATTGTTGGTAACAGTCTTATTGCCATACAAAATGTGTAGAAGCAGTAATAAAAGACTGACCTGATAACCAGAAGACTAGGACCCAGACACAAAAGTCGGAATAGAACATTACCTGCGGTTTTGCTGCAAAATCAGCTCAAAGAAGTGAGATGTATATGTTGGTGAATAGATCGTTAGAAGATGGCTTCGTGCTGCTGGATTGTCTTGTAAAAGGATGGCTACAGGTTTTCCATTGCATCGTCGGCATAGAATTGCGAGATTACCCAAAATCACTTGGCAACAAATAATAACTAGACTGTTCTCAAATAAGCCGCGTATTTACTTCAATAAGTCAGACAGACGTGATAAGTATGAAGAAGACCCAGAGAAAGTCATCTTCCAGTTTATACTAACGGACAACATTCGGCAAAAGGTCGGTTATAGTTTGAGCAAGAATCTCTTCACAAGCACGCCCAGATTTAGTCTTCATACAGAATGGCTCCATGCCTGGTCACAGGTAATTACAAAGTTATAGAATATCATGTTATGCCATTCATGATCACTATGAGATGGCATTTTAATGCAAGATAATGCAAAATCTGACGCCGCTAGAGTTGTCAAAGAATACCTAGATGATGTGGGCATTAGAGGGTTAGATTGAAGAAGTGCCCAAAAGTTAAAAACATTGCTATTGCACGAGTTCGTTTTAAATGTAATTTGTTGCTTTTCAGAATAATACACTCAGATGCAAAAAACCGGGTCATTAGGTAATTTTTAACAAAAAAAAAACAGGTAATTTTTTTTTATAAAACTTTTAGATTTTTACAATCAAAGAGACCATAAGAATGTAGAAAAAACAAAATATGGTACTTATCAGTTTATTTAATTAACATTAATAAGCGTAAATAAAGTAGAAGAAGCAATTTGAACTTGCCGAAAAACATAGTTAAGTAATGCAATCAAATTTTTACAACCAATAGTATGTCACAAAACAATTGCAAATAAAAAATTTTGTTTACTACAGATGCAAAACTTACAGTTTACTTAGTAAAAAAGTGAGAAATCGTGCATTCGCCGTATATTACAGTAGATTTATGTTAATAGTCGTTGGTTCCAGTAGTAATGTTCGGTTAAAAAAGCAGGAAGATTATCAGAAAAATAAAGATTAGTTTGTGGATAATGTGCCGCGCCTTCAAATCTAACGAATGCCACATATTACAAACAACTCTCATGTTAACAATATATATACGTTGAAATTACGATAATAAACTTTTATAAATTTTATTCTTTTCATATTACTGCTTTATACATAATATATAACTATTGATTAATATTTTAATCCAAAATATATGAAAGTTTCATATAGTGAAGAAAAGCGGCAAAAGTTTTAATGAAAATTATGCAAACCCCAATAACTATTAGATCGTCATAGTGTATATAAACTTATAACTAATTACTAATTTATCAAAGTTTCCAAGAATAGCACTACGGCCTTTTGATATACACGAAGCAGCTAAATGTACTCAACCAATTTAGTCAAAACGTTAATTTTATTACCCGAGTACATCATTACACGCCAAACTTGGCGATTAGGTTAAACACTTCTCATGTGGCGGCGCGTCGATTTATATTTACAGTGAAAATAAATCTCATTTTAAGTCGTGAAATGTTGAAATTACAACGAGAAGAGAGGGTGCATTTGCGCGCATCTGTATATATCCAGCAACATGCCTGCGGCAACTGCCGAAGTTAACAAGGGATGCTGCACGTCCGCGGGGCTGTCACATTGCTACCACTTACACCCAAAGGGTAGTTTCCAATCGGGACTCCTCTCCAGACGAAATTACAAAGCGGAAGCCGGCAAAAAAACCAATAAAAGTCTCTGTATATATTGCTACAATGCCAGGTACACAATATAACGTGTAAGGGAATATTGAAAAGTTTGCAGTGGGAAGGGCTTTATGTGACATCCGCGACCCTAGCTGAATTTCAATTCCGATCAACAATAAATACATATTTCCTGAGCTAACTGATGCGTTTTTAAACGTATTAAATAACGCTGAAAACATAGACGGTAACTTGAAATGCAATTTAGACAGCTCCCGGTATACATTGGAAAAGTTCATGGCATTGGCGTGCTAAGCACCAATATAAAACTTCTATTTATCACGTTTCGTATATATACCGAAGCCTTCTAAATCATACTAACTCCACAAACAAGCAGTATTTTTCTTTTGCCGTGAGCAAAAAATAACTCTCTTAATTAGATTAGAAAAGGTAGCTGAGACAGCAGCATCCGCACATTAACAGGGTTACGGGGGGTGCAGCGGCATACACCGCCCTCAAGGTGTTGAAATATGAGGGTCGTTCACATTTAGTTAATTGAACGTAAAGTAATTACGGTAGATTGGAGTTCGGGGGAGGTGAGAATATTGAATTCACAAATATTGACTGTAACTACCTTTTTAAAATAATTATATAGCTAATTCTGCACAACGTTTGATCTTTTAGTCATTAAGTGTAATTATACAACTAATTAATAAAAAAAGTAAATGTAGCATTTTCAAAAGAGTTGTAATTGTGTGTGCTACTAAAGTAAATAAATAGTGTATTCATGTGATCAGATCCCACAAAATATAATTCCTATTGTTATAAACTAAGTATCAATCCTAGTAACACTAACTAACGCAGCTACAGCTACAAATCTAATTCATCAAGAATAACCCGACAATTTTATTTCACTAAGCATCCGTACTAATGCGATGATAAAATTCATAGTTTATCCAAAAACTCTACTGTACAGTCTTCATAATAAGATAAATGTGATTGACTCACTGATTCTAGTTAGTTTTCTTCAGAGTAAGATTGGCAGTTATTACAGAATCTAAATTGAGCAGTAATCTATTTATAACATAAAGATTAAAAAACTCTCTGACAAACTTTCAATCCACAGTGTGTTGTATTCGTCAAACCCAATATGTTTTATTTGACTTACAGTAGAATTTCGCTCTCGTCCAAAAATACAAAGCAGTTTTAAATAAAAATTTAAAGTGCCGCAAAAAAACACTGAGTAAAACCTTGTCTTATAAGTTGACAGAGATATAATTTTTGAAATGTTGAAAGTTTTGCTAACGACGTATTTTAAATACAATTGAAAGTATAGATACATTTAACAGTTAGAAAACTCCACAAAAGCACTGTGCTAGTTAGTGCAGAAAGCAGGCTCTTACGGTTAACCCACAAAAACCCAAACTAGTTCTCTTTACAAAAGAAAATTAGCCAACAAAATTTACCAAAACCCATCAATATCCCATTAACGCTGTCAACAGAGGTAAAATATAAAAGCATATAGAGACCTCACCTACATATAAGATGCAAAAAAATATGTATATCGTTCTAGCAATGGAGACGAGCTGTTGGAAAAACATGGAAACTGTCTCCAAAGATAATACTATGGTTATACACAGCTATTATAAACAACGCAACATTTATGTCAAAGAAGTAGCAACATCAGTAACACTGCGCCTAAATGCAACCAAACAGGTAATTTAAGAAGAGTCCTCCTAAGACAAAGTGTAAAAAAACACCTCTACTAGAAGCGGAAACAGATATCATGCCACCCTTCTTTGTATTTAAAAGACTCTAGTGTGCACACACATGAACAACAAGAGCAAAGAGTGGATAAGAACAAACTCCTGCTAATCTACAGAAATGTCTGAAAAACTCTTTAAGGTTCTGAAGCAAAAATTTACTCTCAAGATCTGACGTCTCAACATCCTTTACACTAGAGACACATAAACTATCCTCCAGGTAAAGCTAGCCGGAATAACCCATGGGGTGAAAGAAACAGTGATCCAAAAAATATCTGCTAAAAAAATGCATTGGCGCGCCAAAAATCAACCCTCAAGATATGTAGATCCAAACCCTAGACCGCACCACACCTAAAAAGCCTTAACATCATACTAAAAGCCAAGACACACAATGCATTTAAAGCACAATGGTGTAACAACTCAACAGCCAAAGAAGACAATAATTGCCCCAAATTCCAAAACGGCCGAATACTACTTAATACTATCCAAACCAAATCTGCAAACCATAACAGGAATCTTAACAAGGCACTCTCAATTAAGAAAACACATGCATACTATAGGCATTGTAGACATCCCGATATGCAAAAAATGTGTAATGAAAAGAATATTAAACAACCCAGCACGTACAATGTACCTGACCGGCGCTCTTCTACGTAAGAGAGTCGATAGGATATTGCTGGCATAATTGAAACAATGTTCTTGCATACATCAACCACATAAGTTGGCTGTGTGTTAAGACGGATAAGGAAAATTTTCCACTGAAGGAGATACAACAAGCCCAAAAAAGTTAACACTAATACACTCATTCCAACGTTCTTCTAATAACGCTATGCCCCCTATATATTTTTTTTCAAATTCGGTTTCGGTTAAAAACAACGCCCACTCACGTGTATTTTGAATTTTAGATAGAGACAATAGTCACATCGCATCAGCGTCACAACAAACTGTGGTCATCACTTTTTGCGCAAAAAATAACGCCTTCACTCTTGTGTTGTGAGAAGATGCCAGTAGTGTACCAAGGTCTCATCTCCAGTTAGAATTCTATAGAAGTCTTCATTTTAGTTATAATAATGTAGTCAAATTCTCTTCGCAAATTAGTTGTCTACACAGTTTTTGTTCGTGATTGGGCAGCTTGGGAATCCATCGAGCAAAGACTTTGCTCATTCCCAAATCTTCATGTGATATTCCTATTTCTCTAGCAATAACTGGAACTTTTACTCGGTAGTCAATCAACTTTGTTGATGATTTCGTCAGTTCGTGTTTCCAAAGATCTTCAACCCTTTGGGTCATCACCCGCCCTATTTGAACTGCTTGTACTAATATTTCACTTCAAAATAAAGCATGTTACTATCACCACACCGTGAGTTGCAAATCACTTATTTTGCCTCTTTAAACTGATAAATGTTAAGCGATTGAAACTAAACTTAACGTAGATAGACATAATTCTTAATCAAAACAAGCCCACCCTCATTTATCTACTTTATTAAATATATGAATATACACTTACATATGATTAAGAGCATATAACACAAAAATACTTTTTCTAAATTAATTTTAATAAAATAAAAACGTTCTCAGCAAATTAATTATATTATAAAATAATCAACTAGAAACATCGCATTATCATGTAACTAAATGTCGGGTTAATTATATTTGATCGTGTGTAGACATTTTTTATTTATTTAAAAAACATTACAAATACACAGTAGTAATTAAATATGCTAATTAAGAACGCAAACAGGTGGCGTTTGTTTATGTAATTAATAGTATATTTAAACTGCACCACAAAACTTAAAATAAACAAGCGGCATTAATTCCATCGTAAAAAATAGCATATACTTTGTAGATATCTAAAAGAAATGCCCAATGTTTTGAATTAAACTTCGCAATGTTTATCCCTGGTATGTTTTTTGGTTGCTTTCCAAGTTTATGTTATGTCAATGACACCTAACATGCACGTAACAATTTAATAAGATCTGTTGCGGTTTCATTGAAAGCACATGTCTCGTTACATCGTGCGTTATTCGTGCACGAAAATTTAAATATTAATGTAACAAGTTTTAATCAAATCAGAAATATGTAATTAAAATTGTTCTAGTTTTACAATTATTAGGCTGAAAATATTTTCAGGATTACTTAATAAACAAAAATAATTGTATTCATTTTAGTTACAAAGCATGAAAATATAAAACAAGAAATCAAATTCAACTAAATATCAAAACAAATAATAAAAATAAGACACAAATCACTCTCAGTCCATTTTTTGAAAAATAAAACAATATACATAACTCGCTGCTAAGTGAGAAATACAGAATACAATAGAACCATACATATGTACACTGAACAAAATAGTTGTCAGTCAGAAATAAATCTATTTGTATTAATTTTTTGTAGCTTTGGTTGTTTTACAGCTAGGTTTTCTTCTTGCACTGTAATAATTAATTCATACTAAACAACGTAGCTATAAGAACTTAAAAAGTTTCTCGAATAAAATATTTGATTCCGTAAAAAGAAAAGATAAAGACCAATAGCTGTAGTGTAACTTCTTTATTCAATGTAAAAAATGTAAATATATCTTAAAGTAATACAAAAACTATATTATCGCCTATGGGATTTATAAATAATATTATTAATCAAAATAACCGAATTTTGGTATTAAATAAAACACTCCTAAATTTACAAAATATGAATTGTATATTTCTAATTTCTTATTAGAAGATCTTATCAAATTCTATTTATGTTTTACAATAGAGATAATAAACTATTAATATTCCTAATTGCAATTACCTAGTTTGTGATTGAAAATTAACGAATTCCAAGCCTACTTTATAATCGGTTCCGCCAGAAGTGATAAATTTATTTCCAATAAACGTGAGGTATTTGGTCTAAAAACGTAGCCTCATCCTATTTCAATAGATAGTTACACAATTCAAATCAATCAATTCAATATCCGGCTATATAAAATAATATACGTTAGCCGGAAGCCAATGTAATGAACTATCCTATGCTAAATCTGCACAATTATCTCCCAAACTATATATAACTAACTAGGTACGAGTATTATGGATTGGAAGCATTATTATGGTCTCACAATGGCCAACATTGAGCTTAACTTTTGTCATTAGACAAGTTTTAGTGTAAGGCTAATTTAACTCAACAAAGTCATCTAAGAGAAGATATCAGTTTGGAATGTATTGCCATACTGTTAAGATTGATTAGTATTATATTCATTAAAATGTCGAAATGGGATATCGATTAAAATATACGTGCAAATTTCATTTGAATATTGTTTAATTAGAAATGATGGGAGTGCCTGATTGATATTTTGACATTTAAATTAAATTTCGCGTATAATGGCGCACTGAACGTCACAAATTAAAATGCACATATCAATCAATTTGTATGAAGCCACACCAAAGTAAATTTTATCAGGAATACATCAATAACATGATGTATAACAATTTAATTTCATTAATAGCAACCGCAACCCTATACACATATAATAATACATCCAAACTATCACAATAGAAATTAAACCCATAGCCGCATGTATAACTTGATTAATTAGCCAACATATATATCTGCTATGTGTGTCGAAGTAAGTAGTTAACACAACTATGTCCGATTTAATTGACGGTAATTTCGTGAATTGAGGGACCCGGACAATTAATCAAATATCGATACGTGACCTGGGATTGTACTTCTATAAAAATCATTGCGTTTTATTCTGTGTGACTGATTTTTGATAATTTGATTAAAATTAATCTTATTATAAAATCGTAATAGCTATAAGGTTACAGGATCAGCAGTCGATAAGTTCAATAAAAGGATTAAGTAAAGCCATCTGATTAATGTTCTTATATGATTTGTTCAATTATATGCTATAATTCAAAAAAAACAAAAAAAAACAATGTGTTACTTTAAAGACGGCCAGACAGCAAGGTTTAGTCACTCTATGATAATATATAACTATGCATACCTAAGAACCATGCAAGTAGATTGTCGCGATTTATTCAAATTTCATATCCGAGGTACATAAACTTTTATATTTCCTCTGGAATATAACGTAAACCTACATATCTGACAACAATACTACCAGTTTGAGAGACCATTGCTAAGTTGATTAATTGTAATTGTCCATTTTACATGATTATTTTCACTGGGGTATTTTGTCCTCGTTCCTTATTAATCCGCGGGCACTGCCAAAACTAGTAGTTGTTAATAAATCAGTCTTGCTAGTGGCTTCTCTCCATTTTGATTCAAAAAGCTCATCCACTATAATTCAATACTCCTCCCCAAGGCCTGCCGTAACTTCTCATCATCCACCACCATATCTACTTTCTTTACACTGCAGCTTTGAATTATCAATGGTATACTGACATCAATACTGCTCTATTTGATAGTCATAGAAGCCAGCACAACCTTATTTATACATGTGCACCGGGTATGAATAAACTAGGCGTTTTGGTCAAACCTTACAATCCTGGTTCTTATGTTCCTCAGTTGCTTGAAAAATCAGCAAGCAATTGTAGAAAACAGGATGTAGTGCAACTTAAGATCACATAATTTTGGCCATCGCAATGTTTCGAATTTAAGTTAGTAGCGCATATATATCCATTCAGAATGTAATTACATTTTTTTTAAACTGCAGACCAAATATCAAATATTGTCAGTAAAGTGTGATGCTTAATTGAGTTGAGTAGTTGAACTAAGCCAGATTTGCAAAAAATTGAGTACCAAGCGGTCATCAAATTGTTCACATTGAAAGGTCTTACCCCTCATCAAATTAAACAAAGATTGAATAGCGTAATACGGTAAAGATTCACCTTTTTATTCCACCGTAAAAAAATAAACCAAAAAGGTTAAAATGAGCTATGAGCTAAAAGTGAGAGAATTGTCAGCAATGTAAGGGCTGACGTCAGATACATCAATTCGCCGAATACTCCATGACCATTTGGCCGGGTATGAATAAAGTGAGTGCAAAGTCCCAAAACTTCTCTCTGCTGTTCAAAAACAGCATCGAGTTGATTGTGTTCGATCTTTTTTGAAGCTCTGTGAGAGAAACAAACAGATGTTCTACAATAATAATAATAATAATAATAATAATAAATTGTCTTTATTTTCCCCAATAAACAAATACATTGTAATATAAATAAATTAAATTAATAACAAAATTAAGGAAAACCTCAAGGTGAAGTTCAGCATCTTTCCTTAGATTGATGCTGCTCTTCCACTTATACCTTGTATTTAAACATTGTTTTTAATTTTACACACTTTACGTTTCATTTATACACTTTACATCGTTTAACTTAATTAACACATTATACATCTAGCACATTACAGAGCCTTGTACTATATAAGTTCATTCAACATTTTTTTCTTATAACACACTTTAAACTTATGTATAGACATTTTTTTTAGATCGTTACTTACTTCATTATATATAAGAGATATTTGATATTTATAGCAACTTTTAAATTTTTCGCATTTATGCTTAGGAGGAGTAATGGTACCCTTAAATCTAATATTTAAATTATGAACGTCTGTTCTAAAGCTAATCTTGTTATACAGGTAAATTGGTTTTAAAGTACTTATAATCTTATGAAACAGACAGGCTGCATGTAGTTTTCTTCGCGCTTTCATATTTAGCCAACTTAATTCTACTAGTTTATGAGAGATTCTGCAGTACCTTCTCAGTCCAAAGACTAATCGCAGACAAGCGTTTTAAACTTTTTGAATTTTATATGCTTCAGTTTTGTTTAGAAATGGACCATAAACGCTATCACAGTAATTGAAATGAGAAAGTACTAGAGATTCGCAGAGCTGAGATCTTATTTTCTTAGTCAGATAGTGTCTACTTGTATATAACTTTTTTAATGAGCTATATGCTTTTTGTACGCACTTATTAATGTGTTGTTTAAACTTAAGATTTACATCTATTATTAGACCTAAATTTTTTGCATATTCTTTATATTGTAATACTTCACCCATGATTTGAATTGGCAAATTAAGTTCAAAAAATTTTGTTTGTAAATGTGTAGGTCCAAAAAGCATTAATTCGGTTTTCTTAGGATTTATTTTTAAATTGTGTTTTGTTGAGTAATCTATCAGTGAGTTAAGATCAGAGTTAAAGTTTTCACATGCTGTTTTACTATCTTGAATTGAAAATGTATAGTATAATTGCGTGTCATCCGCATAGAAGTGACTTTGTGAATGTGTTAAAGAGTTTTTTAGATTGCTAGTATATATAGTATATAAAAGTGGGCCTAAGATTGTTCCCTGTCTAACACCAGATGATAATGGTAAAGGATCTGAAAGATGTTCATCAAGTTTTACAGTTTGTGTGCGACTAGACAAATAACTATAAAAAAAATTGCAAGATGTGATATCTAATCCAATGTATCTTAAAATCGCAATCAACAGTTCATAATTAAGAGTATCAAATGCCATTGAATAATCTATTAATACTAATAGTGTTAATTTATTATTATCAGTATTTGTTACAATATCATCAATTATAGTTGTTAAGGCAGTTTCACAGCTGTGGTTACGACGGAATCCTGACTGTGTAGATGGTAGTAAATTATATTCATCCAGATATTTACGCAATTGCCGGTCAATAACCTTTTCAACTATTTTAGAAAGAACAGGTAGCAGACTTATAGGGCGAAGTTCTTTATAGTTAGTGGGATTAGTCACTTTTGGCAATGGAATAATGATAAAGTGCTTCCAAACAGATGGAAATATTCCCTCTAGCAAGCATGAATTTACCAAATGTGTAATAAATGGTATGATATAAGGGCAGCATTGTTTAATAAGATTTATATTAATACCATCAGATCCTTCTGCATTAGAGCTAATTGATTTGATAATATCACAAATATCCAAATTATCTATAAGTGAAAAAGAAAATTTGTTATTATAAAGTTTATTTTCATTGTAATAATTAAGCAGTTCACAAATGTTATCATTTGTCCTAGGAACGGATTGAATGAAACTTTGATTAATTGCATTGACATTATTGAGATGATATGGTATAGTGATGTTTCTATTAGTGAGTATATTTGACTGCTTTAACACTTTCCAGAGTGATTTAGTAGTATTTTGTACTGTATGTGTTATGTATGCTTTCTTTTCTCTTTGTATTGCAGTATTAACTAAGTTTCTCATCTCTTTATAGAAGGCCCAATGAGTTTGGAGCCGAGAGTTTTTAAATTTTGTGTAAGCTCTGTCTCGTTGCAATTGCATTTCCCGTATATTATTAGTCAGCCATGGAGCTGGTGGTTTAGTGATACGACATCGCACTAAAGGCATGTGCTTATCTGCAAGTATTTGCAAGTTTGCAGTTAAAAAATTAGCTTTATCATTTATATTTAACATATTAAACATTTGATAGAGGGGCATACTGAGCAAATCACTTGTAAATTCATTAAAGTCAAAGTTGTTATAAGATCTAAATGTATGAAATATGTGTGACTGCTTTCTATTTAATAACAGCGAACAACTTACCAAATCGTGATCTGCAATATTATTGATACTTTCCACGTTTCCCATAGTTACTAGATCTGTATTGCTTACAAATATTAAGTCAATAAGAGTGGTTGAAGTCTCTGTAATTCTAGTTGGTTTATCTATTATTTGTTTTAAACTAAATCCTTCTGCCATGTCTAACAATTTTGTTACATTGTTATTAGGTTTTAGCATATTGATGTTGAAGTCGCCCAGAAGAATAATTATATCGCAAGTAGGTACAATGTCTGATAACGTGTTTTCTAGTTCTTCTATAAAGTAATTACAGTTAGCAATTGGCGGTTTATAACATACACCAAAGCTAATATTTGCTTTATTAATTAATAAAGAAAGCCACAATTGTTCTATAGTATCCTCTGTAATAGTTATTTTGAATGAAATTGTGTTTTTTATGTAGATGGCAACCCCACCACCTCTTCCATATCTTCAATATATAGTTACGGGGGATAAAACTATAGTCTTGTATCATAATCCTCTGTCCAAAAAGGAATCCATGAAAGACCACCACCAAGAAAAGCCAAGGTATCCACGTCAACCAAAAAGATCATAACCACAATCTTTTAGAAATTGTGAAGACTGATGATTGATTTTAAAGTAGAAAAAAACACGGTAAATGGCGCATATTAAGATACCTTAATATATAAGTTGATAAAAAAATGTTCTGGCAAAACGTCGAAAAAAATTAAAACAAGAAATCAGGTTGTTGCACGACAACGTACCTGTGGCCACCTCCAAGGTTGCTAAACTTGTTATAAAAGAATGCGGCCCAAGCGACTATTTGGTGTTTTCAAAATTTAAAAAAAACCTATAAACCTGCTGTTTTGGAGCATTTTGACAAGAAATCTTCAGAATATTTTTATGAGAAATAGAATTACTAATTAAGCGATGTAATAAATGTGTTGAAGTTGAGGGAGATTATATTGAAAAATAAATAAAACATGGGCACGATTTCTTAGTTAAACCAAGAACTTTTAGCGGTTACCTCGTATGTACGAGTGACACAGCCAAAGTTCGCGGAAAATGTAAAGCAAAACACAAATTACGTTATGTAAATCGCTTTATTGCTTCTCAAAATATTCTCCTTTAAAATCTATACACTTTTGCATCCGATGAAACCAATCTTCAAAACAATTTTGCCACTCTGAGCGAGGTACCTAGAAAACAAGTGATTTAAATGCCTCTACAGGCGATGAAAAACGCTCGCCACGCATTTTATTTTTGATATGTCGAAATAGGAAGAAGTCATTGGTCAAAAACTCTGCCGTTCGTCGTGCTGTGGAAGCGCTTGCATTGTCATGATGAACAATGATTCGCCGGTATATGTTGTTCCTTCTGAATTCAGCGATAACTTCCGGCAAACAAATTGAAGTATACCAGTCAGCATTAACTGTCCTTCAATCCTCTAATGCAACAGTTGCAACATGACCCGATTTTCCGAAAAAACAAGCAATCATTCGTTTCGCAAAGCTTCCTGACATGCAAATAATCGTGCAAAATCGTATGTATTTGTTTCGCTGCAATGTCGAAAGATGCCTCTATCTCACTATAGCTCACATGCCGATCTGACAAAATCATTTCACGCACAGCATCAATATTTTTCGCGACGACAAAGATGCATGTACAACCTTCGCAAAGATCGTCATTAAACGTTAGTCTTCCACGCTTGAATTCTGCAAACCATTTGTAAACCATAGTTTTGGATGGTGCTTCATCCCCAAATAACAAACTAAGTTTTTCCACACATTGCTGCGGTATTAAACCGTATCTAAAATCATAAAAAAATTATCACGGAAAGTCACGATTCAAAATTTCCATTTTTAACACAATTATTACTCTGGTTAAATTTTGTTAAAACAAAACCGAGCAGGTTGAAATCGAACTGTCAACTAAATTATAGGTAAAAAACATAAACTTTTACGAACATGATGCAGAACGCTGGCAATACAGGCAGTACTTAATTCCGCAAACTTTAGCGGTGCCCCTCGTACAACTATATCGTAATTATTCCAAGTAATATGATATATAATATTTTTTACGTAGTGATGTGTTGGCCTGAGCTAGTGGCCCTTGTGAATAACTTTCTTCTCTTCGTAAATCCTGTTGTTGTATTATTGTCCTTGCCAATCTAATCTAGATTTAGCGGTAGTTTGAGGTGAGCTAGTTAATGCCTCGCGGATTTTCACGCAGCATCTGTGGCACGCATGCTGCCCCCACCCCCTTCATTTTTTCCTGTCGTTTATTATTTCCTCTTTCGTCGTTTGACTGTCCTTCTCTTATTTCTTCGCATCACCAGTATGATCCTATTCGTCCCCCATCCCTGTATCTGGAAATTGCTTCTTCCGCCGTTTTTCTCAGCTTTTTAGAGTATCTTTCGCATCTCTTCTCTGTTTTTGTTTTCTGACATTTCTTCTGTTTCCATAGCTTTATCTTCACTCTGTCCATCTTTTTTACTTCCATCTACCTTTTCTCGTGTCTTAATGATCATAGTCCAATCATTCGTTATTCTTGCCAATTTTCCATGTTCCTATGATAATGTCAATAAGTAATTTTAAACTTGAACTTCTTACAAACTTCGGTTTGTCACCTTTGTTGCAAATTGTAATAAAACTAGTATATTTTTTAAACATGACATATACAGTAGTTTAATTTTTCCATTACCCCCTCTTGCATTAATGACTGCTTGAAGTCGAAGAGGAACACTTTGAATTAAGTTAAGAATCACATTTTGGTCGATTCCTGCAACAGCAACTGTCTTAGCTCCTGAGCAGTTTTTGAAGCAGATGTATGCTTTCAGATACGTCGTCCCAACTCACCATAGACATGTTCTATGGGATTTATGTCCAGGCTGAGAGCTGGCCAATCAAACCTCGAAATTCCCACTTCATCCAGATAATCTCTTACAACTCTGGCTACGTGAGGTCTAGCATTATCGTTCATGAAAACGCCGCGCTCGCCCATAGTTCTCATGAAGGGCATAACATAATCTTCGAGAACCTCCATAGCGTATCTGTGAGCTGTCAGGAAACCAATCTCTATAAAGACCAACTCTGCGTGCTTCGGTAGAAGTTCCTGCCCAAACCATAACCGACCCACCGCCAAATGAAAGTCGTTCATCAATACAAACTGAAGCGCATCTTTCTCCGCGTCTTCTCCACACTTTCCGACGTCCGTCTGATCCATTGAGACAAAAGCGCAACTCATCTGAAAACAGTACCCTGCTCCAGTTCTCATTATTCCATGCCTGGTGATTTCGGGCAAAAGCCAATCTTGCAAAACCTGTAGCCATCTTTCTACAAGACAATCCAGCAGCCCAAAGCCTTCTCCTAACGATCCATTCACTAACATTTACATCTCTAACTTTATGAAGTTGATTTCGTAGATAAACTGCAGAAGCTCTTCTATTTCGCAAACTTGTGGACACCAAAAACTGAACCTGATCTTCTGGTTATCAGGCCAGTATCCAAGTAACAAGTAACAATCCTTGCAGTTTCACGTTTTCTTCGCCCATCTTCAATCGACGCTATAATTTTCGCCACAACAATAGGGCTTAAAGACATTATGACCTGTTAAGTACAGTACACCGTGTGAATGACAAGTTTTGCAGAAAAAAATCAACACTAAGCAAAAAAACCACAATGAAAACTCTGTAACACGGTGATAATAACTGACAGATAGATAACATTTGTCATAAAATAAATTATAAAAGTTAAAACAGCAAACATAATGTTAAAACAAAAATTCCAAAAATAAGTCATATTTTTAAAGTGTCCTCTATTTTTTGCTTGCCAGTGTAGTCAACTGTTGGTTGACAAGGTATATTCAACGCATTCTTTTAGCAACCATTGAAAAGCAAACGTGTTGGCAACAGTTGTCATTGTTTCCATATCGTTAACTTTTGTTGCTACGTATACGTTCTGTGTGGTTCTATTTCGTTTTTACCACGGCAAGATACTAATTATGATTTTTTAAACAATGTATTGCATACTTTATTTATCATTTTAATAGCATAATAATAATCTTATCTTATTGTTGCATATTGAATGAATTAGAGACAATTAAACAAAGCTTTTAATAAACTGTAAGATTGGGAAGTTAATAGACTTCTCGGTGCATATAACTTTGAAATATAGGAGACAACATAGTTGGCAGCTTACCAATCCAACGAAAATAGAAGTACTATTTCAAAAACTTACCTAGAACAAAAAAGAAAATACAAATTAGAAAATATCATAACAGTTTTCATCAAAATATTAAGAAACTTGCGTTTCAGTCACGACCAACTAAATTGCTTTTTTTAACGGATCCATGCTAACACGGTCGTGCAATTAACTAAATTTACAATAAATCACCCCACGCGGAAAATATATCAACGGAAATATGACGATGAAGAATCTAAATGTGAACAGCCACACCTGCTCATTGCAATTAGCGTGCTTTTTATGCTTTCTAAGTTGAGTGACCGTATATTGATCCATTGTCTAAGCGATTTCGATATATTTTTTTTACAAGCAAGTGAAAGATACTTCTTCCTGTATCAAAAACACTTCCAACTTGCATTCTCCGGGGATGTGATTACCATTCATTAAAACACAATCTAATGCATTGTTTACAAAAAAGAATATAAATTTCCTGTTGTGCATTGTTTACAAAAGCCTCATATGTGCTGTTACAGGTGCTGATAATGATTGTAGCCGGCTGTTGCAATTTTGAATTAACCCCTCTCGGTGAGACCACACAATATTACTGAATTGTAAACAAAACAATTTTCATTGCGTGCAGCTAATTTTAGCGCAGCCTTCATTATATGAATTACTATTTTTCAGGGTTATAGTAACGAGTATAACCTACATTTTAAGCAAATTAATACAATACTTGTATGGTATAAACAGAGCAGATAAAAATACATATCAAAGTGCTTTTTTAAACATACTGTTTTACGGATTACCGTGTTATTATGCTGAGGTTGGTTCTAATGGGATAATCAACAAGAATAACATGTTTGATATTAAATGCAGGCTAAAAAAAGTATTAAAAACTTTTCATTTAAATGAGTGCAGATTAATTAGCAAAATAAAACAATGTTTCATAGATTATATTTTTACTTTATTTAAATTTAATTTATTTATATAAATTGTTTCCACAAACTGTAGTATTGACCGTGCACACTAAAATAATAATAAAATAAATAAAATAAATTTACTTTAAAAACTAGCTTAAATTGAAGCATTTTCACCAAGGAACCAAAAGACAGATAAATCAACTTAGCAAAACTGAATCAAATCCCTAGCAAGCCCATCCCTATCCAAACAAACCATACCTACTGCAGCCAAACCTGCTTAAATACGAAATAAAATCCGTAACTAACCTAACCTTAAAAATGTATTATATTACACAGTATATTTAAATAGCTTCTGATTTAGTTTGATTTGTTATAATGAGTTGGGCTTTGTTTCGAATATAGTTGTGTTAGATTTGGTAGTGTGGTTGAGTTATGGATATAATCCAAGATTGAATTGATTCGGTTACAATCGGTTTGGCTAATTGATTTCTATTTGGTATAGTTCGAATAAATTCCTAATAAGGAGTAATTTAGACAATATATTACATTGCTCTGCTTTGGTACTCAAAGAAATATTATAAACATACTAATTGTGATGTATCAACATTTTGTGGTTAACTTCATAAGGTATATCTCTGTATCATTATTCGGTCAACCCAACATTACACTATATACTATATAAAACCCAATTAAAAAGACAAGAGAGTGCTAAAAGTTGTAAGAAATATAACCGATAATAAAGCAATCAACAACGCAACAACACGATAAAAAGGGTACAAAAGAAGAGCGTAGTCTCTGCAGCAAAATCCCATTTGTCTTTTACAAGATGTAGTAAAACAATTTATTCTCAAAAAAACAATCATTGCCTTACGTATTAAAGCGATAAATATTTATACTGAATATTATAAACTTGCAGATATACATTTGCACTATTAGGTTTAGTAGAATTCGCAACCAAATTATAGTTGAACCTTTTCGAGTTAAATTGACTGCTCACATAAAATCAATGCCAAATTCTTTGATTGTAAAATAAAATTCAAGTTAGATGCTGTTCTTGAACATTGATCACCTACATTTTCCACTGTTCAGCTTGCACCCATACAAGTGGTTCAAGAGCCCCATAGACATTTCCAAAAATATTGTACATAAAATCAATCACAGGTTTTAGCAGATTGCAATTTAGAGACACCGTATACTCGATTAACAAAGAATTTACACACAGCAAAAACAAAAAACAGAATTGAAGCTCGATGCACAATTAAATCACAAGTTACAAGTGATTGAACTATCAACTTTTATTCTATATTTGCTCCAAGTCATTTGATGATAGAACTTAGAGACATTCTTCAAAATAATCTTGTCTTGTTACAAAATTAACAAGTTAAATTCAGGCGTAGTTTTTAGCAAAGTAATGAAACGTAGATTTACCACTATAAAGCCAAAATTTAAAAATGAAACCGTAAATAAGTTACACCCTCTGCTAAAGATAATGGCAAGTCTTTTGGAATTCTAAAAGAATTCTGTTAATAGATTATTTAGAGATAAAAATTATACAATATTAATGAAGTGTAATTCTAAATTTTCAAAGCGCATTTAAAGATTTAAAAAAATTGTTTATAGGAGTGAAAATCTCCATGACAACGTGTACCAGAACATCGAAGTCGCAAATTAGATAACAACACTTGCCCTGTTACTTCCACAAAAAACGACGTACAAAAAATAAGCACTAGTATGCACTCGATAGTTGTCAGAAAGACTGAGTCTACCCGAAAGCGAGTTATAAAACGGGGAACTACATACAATGCATTAAAGTTTAGAATAAATAATCATTGTGAGAACAAAGATGTTGATATTTATTATTATTATATTTTGTTTTCTTTATTATTATTATTATAAAGAAGGTTGCAAATATGTGCCACTGCGCAAACATACTGGTGATTTAATAATTTATAACTAACAAAAATATGTCATAGAACTTTGTAATATAAATGTCTATCATTTACTTTGTTTAAATTAAATTAAAACATTTATGTAATTTTGAAAACATTCTATTTGTGTGAAGAATATTTAACAAAAATGTATTTTAATTAACTTTAATAATAATCAGTTTGATTGTAGTGACATCTTAATTTTGGAATAACCGGAATTATTTGTAGTATTTCTATAAATTCCTTTAAACACAAAATTTAATTTAAGATATAGAATTGGGCATTCCTGCCTTCGTGCTTGCCATATGCAATAAAAAGAGTAATATATTGTACCCTGTTTATTTATTAAATGCGTCTAGCCTCCGCAAATGCCTTTCCTCCATGAAGCGCTATTTCATTTAATTTAATTCATTTATGAGTAAAAGAAAATGCGAGTAAATTGTTAAGGTGGCATTAAATTCTCGTTTTGGTCTCGAGGCTATAAAAAATTTAGTGTGGAATTGCGAGCTTATTGCTTTAGATCTAATTGAATGGCATGTTTCCATAATTTTTACCGGAGGTGCAACCGCAACTTCTGCATTCTCCAGTTAATGAGTGTGGGGATTTAATTAGTTGTTGTTCTCAAATGTCCCCCAGACTAGACCCATAATCTTGTAAATGTGTTTAGATGAAAGGCAGTCTAAACATAGTGTATTACAGTGGCTGCAAAACAAGCAGCTGATGGCGTTAGAGACGGTCAACAAACCCAACTGACAGTATGGGCGAAGCGGCCTTCAAACGTCCCACACGGACACTGCGTGCTCTCCTTTATACCACAACTCTCGCGCATACCTTTATATGTGCCACCTTCTTGTCATCTTGCGTTACTGCTTTGCGGCTGCTTAGTTATGCCGCATAACAAATGCACGTTGGTATTTCTAATAGAAAAACCTTTTAAAAATTACTTAACATCTCGGGCAATCGCCACACCGTTACTTATTAAATACAATGCGCTTCGTTTTTAGTATACCTGTATGTCTGTTGACCTGATAAGTTGGATCATCATCTTTTGCAAAATGTTACCATAAATGTGTTGGTTCATATTCCGAATCGCACCGGTTATTTTTCTATATTCACCGCTACAAGTTAACTGTATTTAATCAATACTATAACTAATCAAGAGGTATTGTTATATGAAAATACCTATCGGCACATAATTAAAGAGCATTACGTAATTCTCCATGCCATTAATTCGGACCTGTAACGACGCTGACATGTTGGGATCCCTGTGAATTCTGTGGCATGTCCGAAAAAGAATTCATGCACAAAAATAATGTCAATAATAATGTTTTTTAATATTTGTATGTATCTACATATACATACAATATTGTGTATTTATATACGAGGTAACCGCCATAAATTCCTGGCCTACTACATTTCTAAAAACTTCGAACCAAATGTCAAATGTCGGTAAAGTCAAAACTATGATGCTTTATTAACGTACATGAGCAATTTCAACCCTCTACTTTAATTAGTCTTGTAATGATATCCAGACAAACATTGTTAGGTTTTAACTATGCCAAATTTGCGAAAAATTGAGTACCGAGCGGTCACATTAGAATGTCGTACCCCTTATCAAATTAAGCAAAGATTAGATGGCGTATATGGTAAAGATTCGCCTTCTTATTCCACCGTGAAAGAAAGAACTAAAAGGTTTAAGGTGGGCTATAAGTCGTTAGAAGATGACTCACAATCTGGTGGGCCAGTTAAAGTGGTCACAGAAGAGTCAATCGCCTTTATTAAAAAACTGGTTCAAAGTGATCGCCAAATAAAAGTGAGAGAATTATCAGCAATGTCAGAGTTGTCAGATACATATATAGATTCGTCGAATACTCCATGACCGCTCTTTGAGAGGGGACAAAAAGAACTTCTGCAATCTATTGTTACGGGGGATAAAACTGTGGTCTTCTATCATGATCCTGTATCCAAAAGAGAATACATGGAATAGCGCGGCGTGCAAGTAAATCACCACCAAGAAAAGCCAAGATATCATGGCCACAATTTCTTGAGATTGTAAGATCATCTTGATGATTAATTTTAAAGAAAAATACCATAGTAAATGCTACTTATTATGCTACCTCGTTACATAAGTTGAGGAAAAACATTCGGACAAAGCGTCAAGGAAAATGAAAGAAATGAGTCAAGTTTTGTTGCATGGCAACGCATCTGTGCACACCGCTGAGGTTGCTCAACTTGCATTAAAAGAGTGCAACTTTCAAAAAATCGATCATCCCTCCTACAACTTCTTGACGATGAAAAAGTGAAAACTGCTCTTCCAACTAATTTTATGAGAAAATAGAATTACTAATTTAGCAATGTAATAAGTGTATTGAGGTTAATAGAGATTATATTAAAAAATAATAAAATATCTTTCTCATAAGTGCAAGATTTGAGGTTACCTCGTATATATTACTGATAATCTTTGTGTAAAAATATGTAATATACTTAATAAGTAGTATCATAGCTTCCAGATTTAAGTCAGGTGCATGTCCTGGATCCCTAAAGAATTGAGCTAACTAGATTCTACAGAAAACTTTAGATGAATATGCTCTGTTTGAAGTTTCTTTTTTGAATCAACATATTTTTATCATAAGACAAAAATCATAACGTTTTGAGTATTAGGTCTATAATTTTTCTGAAACTTCAGACAAAAGCCTTTAAAATAATGTGGTGCACTTTTACCTTTGTAACTTCAAAGACAGTGCAACACGTGTTCTGTTAAATCTTAACGCCTAAAACTTGTCATGGATATTTTTTTTTGCATAAAGATTTTTGAGAGTGCACATAAAAAAATCCAGATATTTTTTAAGAACCAGTCTAATATAGAAGGTGTTAGACAAAAATGACGGCTTCGTTGTTTTTTAACCGATTTGAATTATTCAAAAACCATTTAAAATGATTATGATATGAGTATTACAAAAGCAGGTAAACACATGTATGTTTTTATTTTTATTATGCTTGCTATGACAACCTTTGTACTCGTCAATAAATTATCTTCAATAATATCAAGCACAGCTTCTTACAATGCAGTGGTTTGACTATTTTCCTCGTAATGCGAGCTCTTGGTAAACCAAAATTATTAGATTTCAACTATTCAACTGTTAAGGCTGCTTTAAGAAATTCCGACCATTCACTTATTACTTCTGTTGTTAAAACTTCTCATCCTAATAATCACAAAACTAAACCTTGCCTCATCTATCATGAACATAGTGAAAATGAAACAATTTCTTAATAATTTTGATTTTGATTCGCATTGCTTATATTCCAAAGAACAAAAACTATTCAGAACGTCATCAAAAAATTTGTTCCATAATGTTATTAAACCAAAACAAATCTAAATCCTCCTACTGTTGTACCTGCAATGCCGGCTAGTGGTAGAATAAATGTTCAAATTCATATTAGGCAACGAGTTGTCAAAAGATATCTTCTTAAATTAAATACCAGAAAAGCATATATGTATAGGGGCAATTCCATTTCAAACGGACCAGAGCTAGGGGGGGGTGCATTGAGAAACTTGCTTATGTATTTTTTTTTAGTTTCTATAACTTATTACTAGTCCTTTGATCTCTATATGAGGGTATAAAACCCATAAAAAAAAAATTCTACGATTTTTTTAAGTTTTTTTGACGTTTTTTAACTCAATTGCATTTTTTGTTTAAAAACCGCAATTTTAACTCAAAAAAATAAATTTACTGATGAAATCAAAAAGAAATTTTCCGAAGAATCCAAATCTGGCGCCACTATAAGTGTATACCCTGTCTATAAGCCGCAAAAGCCATAAAACCATGTTTTTGTTCTCAGTGGGCTGGGCAAAAAGGAGCATTTTTTAATTTTTTTTTAACCGCTAAAGTTGACGTGTTTTGATGTAAATTAATTAAAAAATATAAATTTGTTTTGTGTATTTGAGTTTTAAAGGTCTAAAACTCGAAAAAACTGCAAAAATAAGCCTATTTTCAACATAAACTTTTACAAATGCACATTTAACAGTTTTCAGAGAAACTATACACCAAATATTATAAAAAAATTTAGTTTTGCAAACAATTCTACATAGAAAATAGTCAGTGTCGTGCTTATCTGGCAAAGAAAAACCCATCTAGAAAAAAAAAATTGTTCAAAATTTATATTTTAAAGATTATTTGAATTATATTTTTTTAAGTTTATTTCAGAATTTTAACAAAAACATTTTTTGTTGCTTGAACCAATTTTCGGCCATTTTACTCTTTGTTTGATAGTTTTTGCGCCTGCGGCACAAATTTAGACTCGGTCTATCGGCGCAAAAATTTAAAAATATTATTATTTTTGGCATTCAAACATAAATCTGCCTGTCGCTTGTTAAAATTTGTTAAAAAAAAGTTTTAAACCACACCCTAGTGTGTTTATAATATTTTTTGTAAATATAAAAAAATAACTAATTTTTAACGCATTTTTTGCTTAAAAATTTTGTAAACTTTTTTTTCTAGACGGACTTTTCTATAGACGATGAGTACAACACTGACAATTTTCCATGTAAAATTGTCCCCAGAACTCAAATTTTTAATAATATTTGGTGTATTGTTCTTCTGAGCGCGGCTAAACGTGCATTTGTAAGAGTTTATGTTGAAGAATTGGCCTACTTTGCAGATTTTTTTAGTTTTAGACGCTTAAAACCCAAATACACAGAACAAATTTATATTTTTCAATTAATTTACATCAAAATACGTCAACTATGGCGGTTAAAAAAAATTTAAAAAATGCTCCTTTTTGCACAGCCCACTAAGAACAAAAACATGGTTTTATGGCTTTTGCGGCTTATAGACAAGGTATAGACTTGAAATGGTGCCAGATTTGGTATCTACAAAAAATTTCTGGTTGATTTCATTAGTAAATTTATTTCTTTTGAGTTAAAATTGCGGTTTTTTAACAAAAAATGCGATTAAGTTAAAAAAGACAAAAAAACTAAAAAAAATTGTAGAATTTTTTTTTATGGGTATCATACTCTCATATATCGATCAAAGGACTACTAATAAGTTATAAAAACTAAAAAAAAATACATAAGCAAGTTTCTCAACGCACCCCCCCCTAGCTCTGGTCCGTTTGAAATGGAATTGCCCATAGATGAAATTCACCTATTATTCTTAAAACATTTGCAAATTAAAGATTAGCTCCCATTCTGACTAAAATATTTGCCTTGTCATACAAAAACAAAACATTTCCAAATTGTTAAAGATTGCAAATGTTCAACCTATTCCTAAAAAAAGACAAGCCTGATTATTCAGGTTATGACCCAATTGCATTATTATCCAATCTGTCAAAAAAAAATTGAAAAATAAATTAATTTCCACATCGTCAAGTTCTTAGAAAAAAATAACTAGATCTCAGATACTCAATATGAGTTTAGATCAAAAAGTTTAACAACAAATCTTGTGAGATATGTTAGTCACAAATAGAATTCAAACTTTAGACAAACGTGGAGAAAATCTTGCAGTAACTAGACATTTCCAAAGCATTTGATAAGATATGGCATTATAATCTTATTTACAAGCTCTATTGTATAGGTCTTACCCACAAAACTGTAAGTCTTATCAATAGCTTTCTTGACAATAGAAAAATTATATGTGCATGCTAGGCTCTAGTAAGTGCTTATCCACACTAAGTGTTAGAAACGGTCCGCTGAAAATACAAGCCCAAATCGCCCAATATGTAAATATCTACAATTTTTAATGTTTTTGGAATATTTTCCCATTATTAATGCATTCCGTTATCATTTATCGTTAAACACTAAGTTGAGTCCGATCGTGTAGATTTTGCAGTAATGAAATAATAATAATATATTATGTGTTGGAGTGAAGTATCAACTCTTTGAATTGAATCATACCCGGCAAGTAAAACTCCATTCATAATACGCATTTTTTATCGCACTTGTCCTTTAAAACTGTCGCTTTCTGTATCTTTTTGAAACTTGAAAACGGGCGAATAAAATGTGTCATGTAAAACTGGCTTTTTATATTATTTTGTTCATCAAGTTACAATAAATTATTAAAGCACGGTTCGTTTCTCTGGAAACATATTCACCCTATTATTTTCCGAATATGCATTCTATGCAAACTTTCCATTTGTTCTGGCTTAAAACTCGCCCTTCTCTTGAACATGTCATGTTTACAAAAACGCATAAAAGTAAATAAAATTTTTGTATGTTCCAAGTCTCCTTCCTATAAAAAAGTATGAATGTATTGCGTACATGGAAAATTGTGACATGTTAGATAACCCCGTCTGCTTGAGGGTCTGTCTGCACGTGTCTGCAAATAATATAAATCCTTTGTTTTAATTTAAGGGTGGTACTGATTTAATAATAGATTGTAAGATTCTATATCCATTCGTATACGTATAAATATGCATACATTTATAGAAATTAATGATATGTAAATAATAAAAGTTAAACTATTTGAAATCAAATTATAAAACTACTAGCTAGTAGTTTAAGTAACTTTTTGACATTATTGAATTCGCAACAGCAAATGTTATTATTCCATATGTTATAAGTTTATATTATGCGCGGTGCAGAGATCTAGAAACAAAGTTGCAAACTTCCACTTTACAAGTTGCCACATTCAGCTGCAAAATTAATTTTAAGCACACATTAACTCGCTAAATGAGGATAGATTTGGTTGCATAATAGTTAACAGTAATGAGATAAATTAAACTTAAAATATATGAGCGACTAAATTATATATTCAACAAAATATTCTTATACAAAATCAAAATCATCAAGTTTTATGCCAAAACTGCATTCGTCCTGTATATTAAATTTAGTAAAACTGTTACGGATGTAGATTATTATTAATAAATTATTGTAATATAAGTATACGATATAATAATTTTTTCGATGTTTTTTTTTTGTTCATAATGTATTGGTTATTTTATGACAAAATAATAATAATAATTGACACCCTTAATTTTTATAATACATATTATATCAAAAAATGCGTTGGTCATCCATAATAATTTTGTTAATATAAAAAATACGTAATACATATTTGACCTTAAATCAGCCATATCGATAAAAACCGGCTATTATTTTATAAATCAATTATCTCTTGGATCAATTATCTTTATTATCTTATCAATATAATCATTAATTATTAACTTTTTTACATTGTTTCAGTCCTATTATTATTACTTCGCAACTAACAAGTTCCCATATATACCTGTCTATAAAATATGTAGGTTTTTATTGGCAAGTTCACAACACTATGAAAATAATAAGCAAGCCATTTGTTTGTATATAATTTATAAAATTCTTAAAATTTTAAATATGAAGACAGGATAATTATGCATATGGCAGCATTTTATAAAATGTAAAGCAATTTTATGCAATTTTATGCAATTTACTCTGCACCAATTGGTTTAATGAATTCGCGTAAATTTTATGGTTTTGGAAATATATTATTTTAATTAATCAGAAAAATTAAATATGCTTTAGTATGTACTTAGTATTAAAATGAAGAGAAAACGTTTTAAAATAATTAATGTTTACTTAAAAATACATAATAGCACAGCTGAACATAATGTGCAATTATTTTGCACATAATTTGTTCGAATTTTCTAGTAAAATTAAAATTATATAACACATGAAACTAAACCTAAACGACTACCTCGCATGCCCCTGAATAGTTTACTGTAGGTTTCAAATGTAAAACCAGAAAATTTATACTGTGATCCCATTTTAATTATAAAAAAACATTCGGCGTTGTTCGCTATAAGGCGCCTTCAATTCCTGCGCCAGCAGCACTTGTAACCTGTCCATTTTGCTCAAATTTTGCAATTAGCTTTACAAAGGCTTTGCGGGAAGATGATGCATACCGACCAAAAACACCACAAACTCTGCAAACTACCTCGGAGAAATTTTCACCATGTCTATAATGAATTGTCAATATTTCCATACGTTGTTGGAGCGTGTATAGTACCATTATCTTAAATCGTATAGTTTTTAATGACAAATGTCAAAGATTCGTCAAATCAAAAATATCGCAAAATTTAAAATAGAACTTTTTATTGGAAAACCCAAAATATAGTCCAGTCACTATGCACATTTGAAAATGCAAATCAATCAATAGTGCTTTTTAATATTATGTAAGAGGGAGTTGAAAAGCTTAACCTCAAGTTGTCAACCAAGATTTCCTATAAGATTTCTCAGCCACCTTGTTGTTTTTTTTTGCAATAACTCCCGCCGTAATACAACAATTTTGACCATATAATTTTTAATTATTGTGAAGATATTAAACGAGAAAAAAATGCCTCCAAGTAGGTAGAGCGTGTTTTTTATGCAACTCCTGACAAAATGTCATCAGAAAAAGATTAGATTAACTTTAAAAGCTCTTCATTCATGATCATACCAATTGTTCCCATAAACGACATCAATAAATGGAATCCGTCAAGCCTTACATTACGTTTTTCAAATCCGTTATTGAGTCAGTGGCACTTAAATGTAAGAAAATTTAGACAAGACAGCGCTTGCATTTCTCAACAGCTTCAAGAACTGAAGTGAGAATAGTGTCGTATTCCGATGGCGAGACATTGATAAATGGAAGGCAAATAACTCTTGAGCGTTGGTATCGGCATATCGGCTCCAAAAAACCATTCCATTTCGGCAGAGCTGCTCCATTTCCAGTAAACCCAAACTAAATTTAGAATTAAAAGTACAATGTCAAGTAAAAGTGAACAAAAAACTTTAACATGCAAGACGTTTATAGACTGCACACCCGCATACTTATGTTTTCCGTAAGAAAGTATTAGACCATACTAAATTGTGCAAGTTTTGATACCAATTTAGTTTCGACAATACGCAAAATTATTATCTTCGCAATTAATAGCGGTATTTGGAGTCAGGCAATGTATTCCTTTCATTGCGTAAAAAGTTTCACGGCCGTCGATGTTGTTGACGTTAAAGTTTGCATTGCCATACACAAATTAAGAAAACAATGTTCCATCATATTTAATTGAGCGGTGCACAACATTCTGTAAATTTATGTAAAAATTTTTACGTCATCCAGCTTTGGAAAAAGTATGTTAGTGTTAACGGACGTGATTGGCAACATTTTAATTTACTTTTTTATTGCCAAAACTGTCATACATTTTACTAGTAATTTACATTACCAAAAACAATATTGATTGGCATAATGACGCCTGAGTTTAGAACTCTTTGATCTTTTATGTTCTTTGTACAAAATTATAAAATTCCGACCTGTTTGTCCTATGTATACGCTTGTACAGTCTCCACATGTTAATTTAGAATGTAAGATGGCAAAATATTTTAATTCCCATAATATTGGGACTTACACTATTTATGACTTGTGTGTTCCGGAATAATCAGCTCCGTACGGTTTCTAGTAGAGTAAGTGTGCAAATCTGCATTAGTTTTATAATCTCCACGCATTTTCTTTTGTTTTGCAAAACAAGCCAGTTCAAATATGTATAAATTTACTAATGTCAATATTTTTAACTTTTTAAAGTAGCTATCTGAGATTTTAATATTAGCTATTGCGCAAATAGCACGTTTTTGAGAAATTAAAATATTTTTTGTATGTGGTGACGAACCCCAAAATATTAATCCGTATTTTAGGAGTGACTGTATTTCGCTAAAATATGTTATTCTTAAAATATCCAAAGTGACGCAATTTCTTAAATTCCTTAGATATATTTTGGAATTTAGTTTTTTTGAAAGAATGTCACAATGTTTACGCCATCTAAGAGAATCTTCCAACTCCAAACCAAGAAATTTGATAGATTCAACTCTTTCCAAAAATACGTCATTAATTTTGATCTCAAATAAAGGAATGCGTTTTTGTGGATTGTGTATAACAATATATTTTGTTTTTTCGGCGTTAAACATTAATTTGTTTGCATGATATACATAATATTCACCTAGTTTCGAAAGTAGCGTGATCCTTGTTTACTTTCTCAATCACAGTTTTATGTAAGTGTCGAGCTTTATTTAGATCAACTATACCATGAATATGATCTTCCCAGCTCCTTTGCAATGACTTAACTACATTCTAATTACTTGGCATGCGCTCGCTTTTCACTGGATGGCAAGAAGTTAATATAGAATTCATATCAAAACTAAGACTCTATGGCTAAACCTAAGCAAAATGCTATCACCGGAAAAAGTTCTGTAGCACCCTATACACGCTGCAAAGATGCACCACCTGAGGTGCCGGGTCCGGTTAACTGTCGGTAGGGCCTGGGTCTAGTACTAGTAGTAGTTTAGTAGTAGTACACGGTGCGCATGGGCTCTCTACAAAAACAACGTTTTCTGCGGAAGTTCATGGGCAATAATCGTGAAAATTGGCACGCAACACCATATAGTGGCAACAAGTGTTGTGAATAAAATTTACAGTGATTGGAAAAGAGATAGTGACAGGAAGCCGCGTAGAAGCACGACTACGTGTGCAGTTCGGCCCCGCCGAAACGGCATGGACTAGAGTGCTCTAACTGTACATACAGACTAGAGACATAAACAAGTGGGTGCTGTGAAATTGTGAAGGAGATTGGACAACGGATAAGAAACCACGTGTCAAGATCCCAGAAAAGTAATCTGCAATCATCGGCCACACCTGCAGCCCGATTTGCACGAAATTTGGGGTGAGTAATTAAACATACTCGCTCTACAAGAGGGCAAACGTATTTTGTCCGATAATACACTGGTCAAGAAATTTGAATCTCGGTGGCTCCTCCACCATATGAGAAAAAAAAAAAAAAAAACGAAATGTTTCCCCTATTTTCCCAAAATAGCATGGAAGACGGCAAGACTGACCCCTTCAAAGGGAAACAGTTACTAAAAACCCCCCCACGTACCGAGGGGTCTAGCGCACAAACGGATGAGAACGCAAAAAGTGATAGAGAAGCAATTACAACGAAAATAACAGCCGAACACACAGAAGCGAAAGCAAAACATAACAAAGATACAGAGGACCTTACTAGCAATCCAGAAACAATAAGAGACGCAAAGAGGAGACGAGTAGGTACTCCAAAAAAAATGCAAGAAGATGCACAGATACACAACGAATTAGTCGCGAGGGTATCCGAACAATATGGGAGTGCACAGAAACTGATGCTTAACATAGCTGCAGAGGTAGCAAAACTCGAAGAACACATTAAAAAAGTTCCGAACACAAAAAATGAGATAAAGGAGGCAATAAGTCGATTAGCTAGATACTCAGATAAAGCTCTGCCTGCTATAGAGTATACGACAGAGATTATGGAAGCCCTAGAAAACCAGTTTAAACACACAGAGGCGAGCCAAACAAATAATACAACAGTAGAAACAGGCTCCCAGACTGAAAGTAGGAAGAAGGAAGAAAGAGCCCAACTTGTTGCAAGATTAGACAGTGAGTTAAATCTGGACCTGGCTGCGAACGAACTAGAGCAACTAATTACACTAAAATGGCCAGAGGAAGTGTATAAAATGTGCCAAATAACTAATGAAGACAAAGATGTCGGAAGAAACGAGGACCTAATTGTCATTACAAGAAAAGGGCAAGATCAGAAAGACCCAACCATAACACAAATCCTAGGTACGAACCCTAAACTAGAAGCAGCAACCGAGAACGGCTGCACGGAACCAGGTAAAGTTATCTGCAGCGTGACTACGCATGGCCTGGTGACGGAAGAAAACGAACTACCGGAAACGGAAGAAAGGCTTATGCTCCTCTCAACCCTGGACGAGGAGCCTGACAACTCTAAAACCAATGGGGAATTCCTGAGAATACTGCAGAAAATAGCAGCAATGGCAAGAAAAAAAGGTAAAACAAAAGTAGCGTGCATAACATACAAGAAAGCAGACGCCTACAACACTAGGAAAATATTAGAGCACGTAGGCAGAAAAGCGGGATTAAAAATAACCCTTTATAAACGGGACAAGGAGATATCCAGCGAACAAGCGGGGAAAGAAGGGATGACAAATGCCAAAAGGAAAGGCCGCAATAGAAACGAGGAAACCATAATACTAAAACCGGCAGAAGGAGCTACTTATGCAGACATTATAAAACATATGAAAGCAAACGTGGATACAAAAGGAGTAACAGTATCAAAAATAAACAAAACTGTTGGAAACTGTGTGAAGCTAACCATAAAAGGAAGAGGCGAGGAAGAAAAAGCAACCTTCCGCAAAACACTTACCACTAATATGGAAAAACTAGCCGACGTAGGCCACAAGTTTGATACAACAACATTTATGCTGCTTGACATCGAAGAATCAACGCAGCTAGTAGAAATAGAGGATGTTATGAAAGTAACGTTTAACAGACCGGAGGCTCTGCTGCAAGGAGAAAGAATAAAAGTGGCAGAAAATGCCAACAGAAACGGAGTTAAATATGCCTTCCTAACAGTGCGCGAAGACACAGCAAGGCAAATGAGGGCAAGGAAAACGATAGGAGAAGGCTGGAATAGGTGGCGCTTGAGAGAGATAGAAACACCTCAGAAATGTTACAAGTGTAGGAAAGTAGGCCATTTAGCAAGGGACTGCACCGATAATTGGAACACCTGTTACAGGTGCGGAGAAGAAGGGCACCAGGTAAAAGACTGCAAGAACCCCCAGAAATGCTATCTGTGCAACAAAGAGGGACATAAAGCCGAAACAATGCGCTGCCCTGCATACAGGGATATAGTCAAAGCGCAGGAGAAGGAGAAGCCTATCAACAAAATATGACGCTAAAAATTACGCAAGCAAACCTCGGCAGGGGAAGAAGAGCTATGGACCTGCTGACTAACAAATGCGCAGAAGAAGGAATACACTGTGCTTTAATTTCTGAACCAACTCGCAGTCTAGCCAAAACCAGCCCCCGATGGATCACGGACTTGAACACTGATGCAGCTATATACCTACCGCAGAATGCAGCTAAAGTGGTTAAAACAGGATGCGGGAAGGGGTACGTGTGGGTGGAGTGCGAAAACATCGTATTATACTCGTGCTACTTCTCGCCCACAATAAAGGACGACGAATTCCGGCAAATACTCTTTACTCTAGGTAAGGACATCAAACAGCATGCTAAGCAATTGCTGATTGGTGGAGATTTCAATGCAAAATCTCACAGCTGGTGCTCCCCAGTAGAGGACCATAAAGGCAGCACTTTGTCCGAATGGGCTGCAGAATATGATCTTGTGATATTAAATATCGGAGCGAGACCAACTTTCGAAAGGGACGGAGGATCGTCATACATAGATGTGACTATGTGCTCAGCGAGTTTGGCAAAATTTATAAGCAATTGGGAGGTGAGCGAAGAGGAAAACCTCAGCTTCCACAAAAACATAAACATGGAAATATCTACTAATGCCAGGCAAAAAACCAAGCCCAGCATCAATAAAGGATGGTACTTTAAGAAGGAACTGTCACAACAACTTGCCACTAACATAGAGGAAAGAACGGGAAAGGAAACGTATAAGCACTCAGTCAACGACCTAATTGAGACCATCGAGAAAGCGTGCAATGAAGTACTAAAAAGGAAACACACTGGAAAAAACAGACAACCCGTATACTGGTGGAATAAGGATATTGCCGACGCAAGAAGTAATTGCATACAAACAAGAAGGGAACTAACGAGAGCAAACAGAAAAGACGGAACAACCTCAGACAGGAAAGAGGAACTAAAACAGCAATACAAAGAGCGCCGCACGACTCTCAAAAAAGCCATATCAGAATCGAAAAAACAACGTTGGAACGATCTATGCAAAGAAGTAGATAGCGATCTATGGGGAACAGGCTACAAGATAGTAACCGGCAAGATTGGGATGCATTCACCGGTTAGCTTGTCAAATGAAGACCAAGTAAAAGTGGCAAAAGAGTTGTTTCCCAAGCAGCCAAAAACAATATGGCCACGCATTAGATGCAAACCGGAGGAAATACCCGATATTACTATCAACGAGATAAAAGAAGCAGGGAGAAAACTCAAACCTGGCAAAGCTGCAGGACCTGATGGAATTCCACCGGAGGTCGTCATAGCCATAACGGAACACTGTCCTGAAGTACTGAGAGTTCCCCTTAACATTCTCCTGAAAAAAGGAATGTTTCCAGAGGAATGGAAATCGGGTAAGCTAGTACTCATAGAGAAGCCCGGGAAAAGCGGAATTAAAAAATCATACAGACCATTGTGCCTTCTCAACTCGGTCAGCAAACTGTATGAACAGATAATTAACGAGAGACTGCTAGCGGAACTTGCAGAGAAAGAATGTGTCGCAAATACGCAATATGGCTTCAGGAAAGGGAGATCTACAATCGACGCGGTCAGACTGGTCCAGAGAACTGTCCAGGAAAGCAGATCCAGCAAGAAATACGCAGTACTTATTACTCTAGATGTTCAAAACGCGTTTAATTCAGTCAGATGGCCCGACATAATCAATGAACTAAGGGGCAATAAAGTGTCGCCGTACTTAATCAAGATCATAAGTAGCTACCTAGAAAATAGGAAAATAAAGATAGAAGACTACGAGCAGATTATAACTGGCGGGGTACCGCAGGGATCTGTAATAGGACCAACTCTATGGAACGTAAGCTACGACGGCGTCCTGAGAATAACCATGCCGCAAGAGGTCCTGCTAATAGGATACGCAGACGACCTGGCGGTCATAGTAACAGGAAGAAACAAGGAGGAACTAATAGAAGACGCTGAATGGGCAGTGGCAAGGATAAGTAACTGGATGACAAAACGAGGCCTGCAACTTGCTGCACATAAAACCGAAGCTATTATTCTAGCGGGCAGGAGAAAGCTTAACACTATCAGCTTCCAAGCTGGCAATAACACCATACAGAGCCAACGTAGTCTTAAGTATCTGGGAATAACGTTTGGACACAATATGAATATGGGCGCCCATATTGTAAAAGCAGCGGAAAGAGCGGACAAGGCAGCATCATCCCTAGCACGTCTCATGCCTAACATCGGAGGCCCAAAGGAAGAAACGAGAAGGACACTGTGCAGCGTGGTGAACTCCATAATCTTATACGGAGCCCCAGCCTGGAATGAATGGATGAAGAAGAAGAAGTATAGGGAAATTCTCGCAAGAACTCAAAGAAAGGTAGCCATCAGAATCGTGTCTTCGTATAGGACAGCTTCCACCAAAGCTCTGTTAGTAGTCGCAGGAACAATACCGCTACACCTGCTGGCAGAAGAGAGGACATACACAACAAATAGCAGCGAAGAAAAAAGGCGGGCCAGAGAAACAACAATGGCTAAGTGGGAAGATGAATGGAGCGGAGAAAACGACACGGGAAAATGGACCAAAACACTAATACCAAAAGTAACACCTTGGGTAACAAGAAAGCATGGATCTGTTGGGTATCATCTAACCCAATTTTTAACTGGGCATGGATGTTTCAATTCGTACCTCCATCGATTCAAACTGAGAGAAAACGACGAGTGTATATACTGTAACCAGGTAGACACACCCGAACACACTGTGCTAAATTGTAGCAGATGGAACAAAGAGAGGAAAGCCCTGAAAGAACACATAGAGGAAGAACTCACAGTCAAAAATATAGTCGGGCACATGCTAGAGTGTGAACAGAAATGGGAATGTATTGTCACAGTGGTTACCAACATAATGAGGGAAAAAGAAAAGGAGGAAAGACTTAGTGTAAAATAAAACATAGTATAAGCGGCAGCGATGTAATACCAATAGGTGATTCCAGTGCCACTTACGTTTCGAAGGGGGGTTTTAGTGGGTGCAAGTCCCACACTACCGGCTACGTAGAACCAAGTAACCGGTGTGCATAGACATTTCCCCCCACCAAAAAAAAAAAAAAAAAAAAAAAAAAAAAAAAAAAAGGGCCTGGGTCTCGCGGAAAGACGGGTATGGTTTATAAATTATATAACAAGAAAAGCGGCAGGTCGTGCACTACTAGCTTTATTTGATCCGTGTAGGCAGAGACACATGTATATAAACTATATTATTACATTCAACACATCCGCACTCGCATCAAAAACCGGCATTCCAAACGGATTCAATCCGCATATATGCGACAAATAAAACCCCTTTCTTCGAGAACAACCAGATTTATACTGAACTGTGGCTGCAGCATTTCTTTCAAATTCCCGAAAACCTACCCCCCTCCTTTATTACAATAACAATAACGTGTACGTTTAGTGGCATATCCGTCATTCTCTACACGTTACCTTCTCATACATCCAAACAAAATTTAATTGCCTAAAATTCATTATAAACAAGTAAATACAAACAACATCACTGAGCCTAAATACAACCGGCACACTATAAGAAAAATATGCTATAGTAATTTTTAAAGAACCCAGTTGCAAAATGCTATTGAATCAATTTAAATTTTGCCGCTTCTCAACCATAATACAATGAATAGTCTTCTAAATTATCATTTACGTTATATCTCATCAATTCCATTATGTATTCAAGAGTATTTACTTGTTAAAAATATTAATAAGACTGCTTAGACCATTGGTACAAAATTACGTCATAATACTATTAATATAAAACAAAGTCTAAAAACAGCACAAACTTCATGCCACTCTATTTTGTATTTCAAATCCACTAAAACGTTAACATTCATAAACAATAAGGCTAAACTGCAGATCAAAAACGTCTTCTCCTACACACAAATGGCTTAAAACTCTTAGAAGCGCTAGAACGAGAGTCTACTCTTAAACATCTATACGTCACAATAACCTTTTTAACCTCCGAGCAAGATAATCAGAATAACCTACTAAGTAATACAAATAGTGACCAAACAAAAATCTAATAAAAATTTGTAAATCCTAATTAACAGAACAACAGAAATAATAACAAACATTCCTAATAGTACATCAAAATAATATTAGAATGCTATCGTAGCAACATAATAGAAGCTCGTAGAACTAACATCGAGATAAGTAGAGTAGAGAGTACAAATATGCACCTTTTCGGTATACACATACAAAAGAAGCATAAATGAAACCACTTTCAAAAATTTCCTAGCATATACAGGGTGTCCCGTGACTCGATGCGCATAGCTTAATAACTTATTGCTTGGACAATTTTAAGTCGAAAATGCCTTATGCACTTTTATTCAAAATTCAATAGTTATATTATATAATAGTTATATTAAATTCAAGTTAGAGTAAAGATAAAGTAAATGCCATATTGAATAAAGTAATGTAAAGTTTTATTATTTAACATTTTGTTTTATTCCTAACAAGTTTTATTTAAGTTTTTGTTCAAAATGTCCTCCCGCTGCGTCACAACACATTCTTGCTCTTCTAACAATTGAAGAAGTAGCTTTTTGAATACTATCTGGGTTTTCTCGTATGAATGCAGCTGCAGCCATAATATTTTGAATTAGCTCATCTCTAGTTTCTGGTTTATTAGAATACACCAAACTTTTCATGTGTCCCCACAGATAATAGTCGAGAGGCGTTAGGTCTGGTGACCTAAGAGGCCAGGAAACTGGAGCTCCTCTTCCAATCCACCGGTTAGCAAAGATGTTATTTAGATATGTTCTTACATTTATACCAAAATGTGAAGGTGCGCCATCCTGCTGAAACCACATATTAACTCTATTGTAAAGTGGTATCCTCCAATAATTCTGGCATCTCATTTTGTAAAAAAATTAAATAACGTGCAGATGTTAAATGTTCTTCAAATATGAATGGCCCAATAAGACGGTTATTAAGGACACCACACCAAACATTCACTGAAAAGCGATGTCGAAAATGTGATTCCGTAATTTCAAAAGGGTTTTCAATGTGAATTCCTTGTATTTGTAATTCCATCTCTTGTAAACGTAGCTTCGTCCGTAAACAGAATTTGTCTACATAATTGTTAGTGTTCAATCAACCAACGACAAAAGGTAATACGCGCTGCGTACTCTACTGGTTGTAATTTTTGAACAGATTGTATGTGATAAGGGTACAAACCAATTTTTTTTAATGTTCTCCACACTTTCATTCGATTAACATAAAGACGACTAGATATTCTTCGTACACTAGTGGAGGGACTATGTTCGATCATGTTAAGAATAGCTTCCTCTTCAGCAAGTTCTTGGCATACGGGACGTTCTGCAGTAGCTTTCGGAACACTACCGTTTACTGTCAAATGACGATGCACATTAATATATACTTTTAGGTGTTCTTCGACCAGGAAACCTCCTTTGATATTCCCGCACTGACTTTCTTGCATTTCCATTGCAGTATCCATAAATAAAGTGAATATCGCCATATTCTTGATTTGAAAACGTAGCCATACTAAGTTAAACTTAAAATGACAACTTCAAATTGTCATCAACAAAACACTTGACAAAAGAGTATAAAACAACGTCATGCTCACTTGAATTTAATATTGCCCATAACTCAATAATTATTGAGTTCTGATTAAAAAAGGAATAAAGCAATTTTGACTTAAAATTGTCCAAGGAATAAGCTATTAAAGTATGCGCATCGAGTCACGGGACACCCTGTATAAACAATATCAACAAATATGACAAAACCTCATAATATTTCTAAGTTAGAATTAGTAACATCTTTATCACCTTTAAACTATATCTGAGTGAGATATTCCTAAAATGGTAAACTTTACCAATAAAACCCTACCCAACCTCTTACCGTTCCATGTTAAAATCCATGAAAACAACCACAAATGTAAAGCCAAAACAATAAAAAAAGCCATCTTTGCATGACTGTGGACTTGTAAATATGGGAAAAATTAAAATAAACGCCTTACAATTGCCGTTGTCTGCGCTAAAATGTAGAACATGATAGATATTTATATAGGTTCCATTTTAACACTATGCACTAGCTTTCACACTAGAGGGCATTGCATGTCAACCTTTTATGTTTTATGTATACAAGTATGTATAATAGTGAACGTAATTATATTCAAATTTATTCTTCAACCTGCTGTGTTACACCGAGTTATGAAAGTTTAAAAAACTCGAAACACCGATGTCTGGATTACACACACGGCAAGATTGTGGATTTCCATAGTTAATTATTTATAGATAATAAAACACACGTATTTTTAAGATAGGGTATCTTAAATATGCGTCACCCACAATGTTTTTTCGCAAATATTCGCTTAACTTCAAGAAAACTAAGTTTTCTCATCAAATGCAAACATTTTAATTTGTCTGAAAATGACGTAGATCAATACGTATATTATTATTATTATTATTAAACAAACATAATTTAAAATATAATATTTATTTCAAATTACTTAACAACTATAGTTAATTTAAATTAATGAATATATGTACATTCTACAAATGTTGTTTATTTACTGTTTCATTCAAATACTAATAACCAAAATAATTATTTAATCCGCAAATGAACTACTCTATAAATCAATCCATATTTAAATTTCCATATGGCATATAAATAGATAGGTTGATTGGCAGGGGTCATTCACCTACAGATTTACGAAATATTATCACGATTTTTATATACACCACAATCTGTTACTACTACTAACCTTGATTAATGTTAAAAACAGTTTTATGATTGTTACCAATCATCTGCACACTGTTATTTACTAACGCTGATTCGTAATTAATATGAAACACACATAAACACTCCCCGCGTCACCGTTGTTAACTAACTAAATTTGAGTGAGACGTAGCCATGTTTTGATTGATAATTGGCAAGTCATGCGGCAGCAAAATAGTGTGGGTACCTTTTTTGTTGCTAATGAGGTTTATATCTACGTGCACACTGATAATGTTCCATTCGGAATTAAATAATGGAAACGTGAATGTGTAAAAAGCACGTAAAGTATTGAATTTTATTATTTAATTCGATTATGTCCAGAATGTGCATTTTTAAATCACTTTTGATGAATTTATTAACCAATGAATAATAAGGTAAAATGATAACATTTTAATCTATTGAAGTACATGAAAATGACTAATGTGTGTAGTATTAATAAATTGTAACATACTGCACAATGAATTAAATCAAACCTGTCATAAACATTTAATATTACTTCTTGTTGCTAACAATTATCATTTTGTAGTCATATTATTTTAGACTAATTACTACACAAAATTGTATTTTAGATCTATATTTGGATGTTCAGTTTTCACATTCAGCTTCTAATTGAAAATATGTTCGGCCAGACGGATGTATAACTAAAACAATGATTGGAGTGTAGAAACTTCTTTATTGTTTTTCAAAATACTCTCCTTTAAGATATATACATTGTGCATTCGATTAAACCAATCGGTGGGACGGTTGCATTTTAGCTTTGGAAAGTATTCATCAAATATTTTGAATCTGTAGGTAACAAGATTATTTAGGTACTTCTCATAAAAACATTTGAAAAGTCAATGCATGTTTAAATCTGGAGTCCTCTGTGAATTTGAATTTCCGGTTGCCAAATGACCATGTATACCAGAAAAGCAAATCCTCATTTGCTTTGAAGTGCTGCAAGCATAAACAAGTTTTGTTAAATTTGGCTCATTTTGGAAGACCCATACAGTCGACTGCTGTTTAATTTCGGGCTCATAACAATAAATCTAAGATTCGTGACCTGTGTAGATGTTATACACTGCATATTTTGATCGACACACTGCTGTTGAGATAATCCACGTAAAAAATAATTTTTTTTTGGCCAAGATAAAATGTTCAATTAATTATAATTAACAATACAAATAGCGTCTGTACGACAAAACGTTCTGATTACGTATACTTTCAAAAATGTCAAACTATGCTATGGTACAGTCGGATCGCACCTAAAACAACAGTGTTGCCAATTCTCAATACATAAATAGCCGGAATTCTAGCTTCGAGTAGACAGGACCAGAAGTGGTGTTGTCACAGCTCCAAAATACCTTATTCCTATTCATTCTAAGCGCAGGAAAACTAAATCTAATTCTAGCTGGTGACCTCGAGTAGCCAAACTCGCTGCCACAAAACCATAATACTTTTTGATTCATTCGCATGTGCGGGCAGAGGCCAATTTAAAACAGCAAGTAACACTAATCCACAACTTGTTTCACAAACCATACCACAAAATTTAATCAACCAAACTTAATTTATAGTTTAAAAACCAATTTCACCAACATTTCTGGTCTAAAAATGAATTTAAATTCTGTTCGTCATCATCCTTAAAATAAAATAAAACATATCTCTTTTTGACTAAAACCAGGCTAAGCAATAAAGATCCAGATCTATTTAATTCAATAGACTCCGATTATCATCTCAAACATTCATTTGTTGGTCAACAAGATGTTTGTACCTACATCCACAAACAGATGACTTATGAAATTCTTTTTGATGACCTTTCTGAAAGTTTTGATAGACTCTTCCAACATTATGCGGCCAATAACTATTCAACAACTCACGTATTTTCCTCTGGATAAACTTCTTGGTGAACTAAGATTATTAGATCTGTATATTTCAACTATTCCAGAGATTACAACCACTACTGTTAAGGCTGCTTTTGAAATAATATTTCTAAATCATTTCATTCGATACTGATTGTTTATGTTCTAAAGATCCACATATTGCAGCAAAAAATCTCACAAAAACCATTAAAAATTCATCAAACAATTTGTACCATTTTCTGTTATTAAACCAAAAGAAAGGTAGCTATACTCAATAAAGACAAAATGTTCAATAAACAACAAAAACGTCATTGCAAGGTATATCAAATTGTTCAATACCTCCTTTTCAAAATTATCAAAACAATTTAATTACTAATTAATAAAAAAACGTAGATATTTTTGCATTCTAGTTTAAATCTAACTCTATTATTCTAAATCCCCCTATTGTTGTATCTAATGTCGATTAGTATATATTCCTAAATATCAGATTTTGGTCGGCAGTTCAGCAGAGAGAACAAAAGTTACACAACGACCGGAACGGTCACAAGTTAGATGGGTTTCACCAACAAAGTAATGTAGAGCTTAGCGTTCTTTCAAAATGAATCCGTTATTTCATATACGCATCCAAACATACCATACACATGTCTTCTCTGTGGCTCGATGTGCGCAACACCTCTATTGCTTACCCCAAAAAAGAACGGAGTAACTAGGTATTTAAAAAATTTTGAATAGTGTGTAAAACTCAGAATTTGAAGAAACTGGGAATAAATGCAATTCCTAGCGTCTACCGATATAATCTAAAAATATTAAGCGTCGCCAATTCATCAGTTAAAAATAGAACTGATCGTCATCGATCTTAAGAAAACGTGGTTCCATAAAACGCCGCCACCTGTCCAACTGCTTAAAAAGCAATCAATTTTCTTCAACTACAATTTCCAGGTCGTATATTATCATGCAAATTAGACGTCAATTAATTAATCTGCAAGATCTTGTAATTTTCCATAATCGGAGCGCCTAATATAATACAAAATAAAAAGCAAAGCATAAAATCAATTGCAGTCGTTTAAAAAAGCAACTTATTTATTGATATATTGATATTCCACATTTTGGAAAATAGACAACAAAGATTTTTTTATTTTTTTTCCAATACTCACTAAATGTTCCCTAACATCGCACCATTGAGTTAATACGCTTCTTATTCTTGAGTGTTTGTTGGTAAAAAATATAGCTTAATGGGCAAAAAATTGAAACTACAATGAAGTGACGTATGCCGGCTGTAAAATACAACAAAAACGTAGATATGACATTAAGAAAATAATGAGTTGTTAAGTTAAGATAAACAAGTTGTTATTATTATGGCATTAAAATGATTTAAATATAACTAACAAATGTCGAATTATTGTGATTCCATTTCATATTTGTTCTTGCCCCACTCGTACATCCTTTCCATGTAATCTTGTCAATCTTGTTAATCTAATGAATTTGCTATGCAATTTCAATCAAGTTTTTTTTTAACTTTCAAACTACACTTCGTACAAATACATTCAATTCGTTCGAACAAAAATAAACATTCTCACAATTGAATCCAATTTGTAATATGTTGTTTGAGTTAGACAGATTGAATGAATCGAAATCTGCGGGTCAAGATTAATGTAGTAGCGATTTAACATGCACAGTCAGCCGTTATGAGAATGCATATATGCAGACCATTATAATGTTTGATTGAATTAAGAAGTTGATAAAGAAATGTAAATAAAACTTTTTATTGATAAACTACTATTACAGAGTATGCCACTAAAAATTCGTTTGGTTAATGTAACCAAATCTACTGCAAACGCTACTGTATTAAGAGCAGAGAAGTTAAGTTTAATTTTTTTCAATAAAAAATCTCAATTGTTTATTAAATTTAAAAATAAACTGTTATTCATATATTAATTATAATCAAAGTTTTGTCATAGTTTGTAGCTAAATAATTTCCATTATTACTCATACTTGTAATCTTTATATTATTTTGTGAGTATGTTTATATTAATAATAAAACTAATCACATCAAAATAACAAATAACGATAGCTGTGTTGTTTTTAAAAATAGTTGTATGATCTTCTTTTTATTAATTGTTTAGATAATCTTTGATCTCTGAGCACAATCTCGAACGCTCTACGTACAGTGCTACACAAATCATAATTACAGCAGCAATGCTCTCGCTTTATTGTAATTACAGAAAAACTGTTAACTCTTTACTAGTGCATAAAAGTAATTAAACTAACGTTTCAACATTCTGCACTGCCCGTCAACTATATAAGCTGCATTAATTTAATTCTAAATATACAAAAACAAAATAACATAGCATTTATAGTATAAAAGGCAGAAAAATTTAATTACTTCACGCTAATTAATGCGTTGCGTGCTTCCTTCTTTTAAAAATAAAAAAGTACATCAAAGGCACCTGAACCCAGAATAAAAAGCACAGATCCGAATGAGTAGTAATTAGACTGCACAATAGTAGCACTTGATTCCGTTTTTAAAAACAGGTATGAGCAGGTGGATACAGGTATTTAAAAAGTATAAATACGTTTGTAGTATTGTTGTGTAACTAAAAGACGCGCATTAGATTTTGCGTGACCCAATAATTTGCTTCTATCATGTTTGTTTTTAATTAAGAAATGGAGTGTTATGATTAATGAAGCAATTTATGATTTTTATTATAATGGGTTACATAAATACTTGACAGGCTTGAGTTAAATTAAACCATTATTTGGCACAGGTTTGTACACACCACAATAATTAACACATATTTATATATGAATATTTGTAGAAACAAAGCCTGAATTATTTCACGAACCTAAATTATTTAATCGTTCGTTAAATTAGGTGAACTGTTTTTATGAGAAACCTAGAACAACCTGACATTTCAATTGAATCAAGCTGTCCGTTTCTCAAATTGAAGAGCATTATGATGTAGCAGCTAAAATATACTCATAATGAGAGATCCGAGATGCAGATTAACTAAATACCCTGAAACATTTACTCATTGCTTTGAAACATATATGTATTACTAAAACATCTACATTTCTAGAGCAATATGTGCATTAATAGGTAGATGTAAACCCGGGATATATTCACCACTAAATTATAACTGGTGAAGATTGATATTCAATTATATTCATCACTTAATTAATTAATATAATAATCTCAAAATAACAATTTTCTCCAATGATTTAATTGATTAATTTATGTGTACATACTGGAATAAACAAAAGTGTTATTCTTGTTCAAAATATTTCATAACGAAAATGTATTTTCATAATACTAATATAGTGTTGTCATCATATATTATAAATTGAATATGTTTTTTTTTTATCTTATGAAATGATGTAGTAATTACATTATGCCACAAAAAACATTTTGACTGAAATAACACTTGAGCAAACCCTAATACTAAGTAATTGCTTGGATGTTTGTATGTTCGCGATGTGTACTTAGTTTAAATGAATTAATTAATTAATCAGAGGTTTACTCTGTAAATTATTTCGAATAAAATATATAACAAATGTGAATTGGGTGTGGTGTAATTATATATGTGCACGTATTTCTATTCAATAATATAGACATTTTGCTGGCCACTAGTTATATTTGATTTCAATTATCTCTTGTGGAATTAGTTTTTTGTTCGTAGTCTGTGTTTGGAAAAGGTATTACTGTTTCATTGTTTGGGATCGCCGAGCATCGAAGATTATCCTTTATGCAAAAGTCTGATCGATAAAATATTTACCAGATAAATAAATAAGTGTTTTTCCTAGTCTGTACGTGTGAGAATAAATATCAAAAGAAACTCGAAAAATAAATTCACAACTGTTGTTTTAATAATTATCATCGACATTTATTGGCACTCTATAAAATTAGTAATTTTATCAAAGTTCCATTTTACTTGGTAAGTTTTATTGTTCAATTAATTTTTATATTAGCTTAAATATTAAACCATTAACTTCTATACAATATAATATTTTAGTGGTTTATTAATTAAACACTAATGTTAAATTTCAGATGTTTTTACCGTATACGGCCATGCAGTTAAAATAATTTTAAATGAAAGCATACCCCCGATAGTTGGTTGGTGGTTATTTTCTCAAATTTTACTCAATTATAACTTTACATTTAAAAGAGAGTTTTGGGCAAGAATGTCTTAAAGCGTATAAGTCTCTTTATTTCTTAACATATTCACCGAAGTACTTTCGTTAATGTTTTTGATATAAGAGATTACCGTACAGCACACATACTGTAAAATCGTTAGAGCTGAAAGACAAATGCAAAAATTAAAAATTTCGCAAACCAATTTTGGGTGTTGAAAGTATAAAAACTAAGACAAAATTATGCTAAATATTTGAAAAAAAAGCTCTATAATAATATCATTTCGAAAATAATTGTTTTGGAAGTTTATTGAGAAATATAAAAAAAAGATTTATAAAATTTAGTAAAAAATACTCCAGTAATCACATTTTCAAACAGTTTCCAAAACTTTCATAATTTTTAAAATATTTGAAGTATAAGCTTTTTCAAATAAGAAGTCCCATTTTAAATTTCGAGCAATTTTTGATCAGTTGATTTTTCGACATTTGCCATTAAAAACTTTACGACTTAAGAAAATGGTAAGATACACGCTCCAACAACCTATAGAAATAATAAAAGTTTATTATAGACACGGTGAAAATTTCGCCTAGACAGTTCGCAGAGTTCGTGGTGTTTTTGGTCGGTATGTATCATCTTCCCGCAAATCTATTGTAAAACTAATCGCAAAATTTGAGCAAAATAATCAAGTTACTGATGTAAAATTGCCAGTTCAAACTCGTACTGTCAGGTCAGACCAAAACATTACTAACAGTGTCGCTGCAGAAAACCTAGGTTTCTATCACAAGACGTTCACAGCAATTAAGGATCTCACAGTCCAGCCTTCATCGCATACTGCATAAAGATCTTAGCCTACATTTTTTTAGAAAAATCATCTTTAGCGACAAAGCCCATTTCCATCTCAGTGAGTTCGTCGATAGAGAGAATTGTCGCATCTAAAATTCCAAAAATTCTAGAACAATAGTCGAGAAACCTCATTATCCCCAAAGAGTTACTGTTTGGTGCGGTTTTTGAGTCGGCAAAGTTATGTCACCTTACTTTATCGAGAACAACAAAAGTGCTAAAAATTATCTACACACAATTTGTGCATAGACAATTTTTATTTCCAGCAGGATATTGCTACGAACCACACAAACCGTGAAACAATTGCAGTGCTGCAAGAGAAATATCCTGCTCAAACTATTTCGCAAAAGTCGTAGACTTTTTCAATGAGTCTACGTGAAGAAAAGAGTCTACGCTAATGCCACGCAAACAATTACAGTCGTCAAAGACAATATACGAGCTGTTAGTTGCCAGATAAAGCCTCAGTTGTTCTTGGAAAACCCTTTAATCGGCTCTCAAAACATATTTTCTGCACTAAAACTATAGGAAAAAAAGATTTAAAAAAAGAAGTACTCAAAAAGCAAGGAAAGAAAAAGCTAGTTTATTGAAGGACGTCATTGAAGAAATGGTGACTGCAAATTCAAACGCGTTAGTTAGTTAGTTTAGATTTATGACATATCAGCCTAAAAAGTCTATTAATGCCAAAATCCAAAAAAAAAGAAAGCAGAAGATTTTCTAAGAAAAAAATAAAGAAAAGAACAAAGAACCAAAAAAAATAGAAAAAATGCTGGTAAGAGCTGCAAAAAGCAGAACACATAATAATTTTTGTTTCTCAACTTGTTTACCAACTTTTATAATTTTCGAGATATTCGAAAAAACTGGCTCTAAAATCATATTTATATTTCTTCAAATAATTTAAAACTTTTTGAAAACTGTTTAATTGTCCACAAATTTCACAATTCAAATTTATTGCTATATTTTACAGCAACCAAAATATTAAAAAAAAAAACAGTATTAAAAATTTTATGAAATTTTAATTTAGTAGTTAACCCCTCGAGTGGCTGTTGGTCAACTTGTTTTCATTGAATCAGTTGAGATTGTTTACTGCCGAACAGCAAATGTCAGATTAGTCATGCAAAGTTAGCTGATGCATTATTATACACTGCTCACCATTTGAACTGGTACACTTATATAACATGCAGTAAAAGTAATAATAATAAAATAATAATAACAATATTAATAAGCGCTGTGTTTCAAAATGCAAACAAATGCCAATCAAATAACATTTTCAAAACAATTGTTGTTTATCTGTCATCAGTGCATTTACTGAGCTTGAGGACGCTAAGACCCCTTTCACACATAGACTCAGTCGCCCAGATTCTGAATGCGACATTCTGAATCCGTATACGCATTCCTGTGCGAGTAGTGCCGTAGAATAATAACCTCGTAGAATATATACAATATGCGTAAATAATAAATGTGCCCCTATAAAAAGAATCCTCGTCTGAAACGCTACATATAACGTAATGTATAGCATGAATCCCAGATTCGGAATCGCTAGAGAATCTCGGACGCAACCTTCAGAATCGCGATTCGAAATCCACGTCTGAAAAGTCCCTTTTAAACGTATGCATCACCAGAATCCGAGATTCTGAATCTAGGATTCCAAATCTGCGTGTGAAAGGGGCCTTATACTTATCAAGTTTAAGAGAGTTTTTGCGAATATCTCGAGTAAGTTTTAATTAGAGTGGTTGACTGCATTTTAAAGATGCCATTAAGGCTGCAGTCCCACTGAACCACCGTCATCAACTACCACCGTTTGCTACTAACTACCAAAATGTCTCACTGCAGCCTCTGGAAACCACCAAATATTTAAATTTCCCACTCATTTCTATGTCAGCAAAGAGTGCTGCCAACATAACTTTTATTTGAAGTAGAATAGGTTATGTGTATGTTTGTTGTTTACTTCTGAATTTATTCTGAAATAACAATACGAGTTCTGAACATACAGAATCTGAGTTTGGTAATAACTGCCATGTACTTTTACAAAAAGCGAAAATGATAGATTATGTTTTGATTTGTGAAATATTAAGTTAGTATGTTCCAAACGACAATCAACCATTGCCGCTCTACCACCAACCAATTTGAAATAATGAAACGCTAATTACCAAATGATCGAATTTTAGTTGGTGGCGGCGGGTGGTGCAGTGCGACTGCAGCGTAAGGCGTTTAAGTATTGAAGAGATGAGCCAAGCGCTGGGAATGCTTATTACTGGTGCATCGTAAAAAAACTGTTGCTGCCCATTTCAATGTAACACTAGAACTGTCTAACAAAAGCACGGCGGAGGACAAAATCGCAGTACAACAGTCAGGGAAGACCGGTTTATTACGATTCAGTGTCGAAGAAATAGATTTTCTACTGCAAGAACACTCCAAGTTTATTTATTAAATGCAACAGGTACTCAAGTATCCACTCAAACAGTAAGAAGAAAGCTCCATGCGGTAAATTTAAGGTCCAGATCTTCTAAATAATGTCAATTGTTGACCAGAACCCACAAAAAAAGAAGGCTAGAGTGAGCACACCAACATGCAAATTGAAGTGTTGAAGATTAGGGTCGTTGTTTATTCAGTGACAAGACCAAAGTGCGTCTCCATAGCGAGAGTAAAAGTTTAGAGAAGCAGAAGATAACGCTATATTAAGAACCACGTAACTTACCATCAAGCTTATGGAGGAGGTCATTTGCCGTTTGGGGTGGTATTTCGGCGAACTGAATTGGTTATGCTTGGAAATGCTACAATAAACAAAGTCAGGTATCTTAATGAGGTATTCGAAACTGTAGTGTTGCCATTTGCCAATGAAATAGGCGATGGTTTCGTGTTTGTTGATGATAATGAGCGTCCTTATAGAACAAGGCAAATCAATGCATTTTTGAAGACAACAATATTACGCACATGGATTGGCCTGCAAACTCTCCAGATCTTAATCCCATAGAGAACAAATGGGATTACCTAAAAAGGTTGATAAAGTCACGAGGAGTGATGATTGGATCAATCAATCACCATCAGCTCCAAACTGCCGTTTTGAAAGAATGGCTAAATATTCCTCAGCATTATATTCGGGATTTGATTTCCAGCATGCCAAGACGTTGCCAAGGGGTCATAAGAGCTAGAGGAAGTCCCACGCATTATTAATCTTTTAGTGTTTGGTTATCATTTCTTTCCAGAGCAAGCTTTTCTGTAATACTAAAACAAAGATTTTGTTATTTTTCTATTAAAACATTTAAAACTCGTTATTAAAGTTTTATTCTTTCAATTCTTCGCCCTAAAAGTGTCTCCAGAACCATATACTATCAATTAAACAAAAAGGCGTTCCTCAAAAAGTAGTCATTTGTTTTTCATATAAGTTCTTGTAAGTGTACCAGTTCAAATGTTGAGCAGTGTACAATATTTCAATAATACTAAAAATTGACAAGCAGATAATTGTTCTGTATATTCTAGAAGCAGTACCAACCTCGTTATGTCGTCTGTTAAGTCTTGTCTTCTTTGAAGCACCAAACAGTATCTCAAAAGTTCTTAAACCATAAATAAATAACAAAAGAACCTACGTAGGTATATGACATAGAAATTGCAACTCCAACCATTTTGTCAAAAACCTTTGTCTATTAAAAAGTAACATTTGATTTAAAGTCAATTTGAACCAAGTAGTACTGTAAATTTTGACATTTATTAAAGTTCTCTCAATATTGTTATCTCTTTTTCATCAATTATAAGTTTTTTTTTTTAATTTAAAATTGAAGTTGCAAATATGCCTAAATCTGATCTATTAGATTGAGATCATACAGACCATTCTTGTGTTACTACTCAACATCGATAGCAGCATTTTGAGTAATGCAGGTTTAGATTAAATTGGAACCTCAAATGACGCATGAATCAAGTTTATGTTTGGAGATGCATAATAATAACATATAATGATGATCGCAAGAGTTCGTTGAAAACCTGAAGAATGGCAAAATGTTTAGTTCTCAATTGTAAAGCCAGTGTACCAAACTGTGTGCATTATGGTATGAAGTACTATTGCTTATAGAAGTAGATCCCCTCTAGTCTTCATTCAAGAAAACTTTACCGCCCGACGTTATGTTGATGAGGTACCAGAACCCCACGTGCTTAAGGCGAATAATGGCCGTCCGCATATTGCTAGAATTTGCCATTCTTTGAATAAATCCAAATTAACATGTTGTCATGGTCAGCTAGATCTCCACATCTTTCGCCTATTGGGACATAAAACGGAGAAGACTAACAAGCTTGGCAAAACCTCCGCAGACATTAGTAAGACGCAATAGCCCAAATAGACCTAGACCACCCATTGAAGCTAATGCATTATTAACATAAAAAAATTCTTTCTTCATTATCTTTCAAATTTTAATCAAACGTTACTTTTCAATAAACAAAGGTTTCTGAAAAAAATGATTCAAAACTCTTATTCATTCTTGGTGCAACTTCAATGTCACTCAGTATAGCTTTCAATACTCAACGCAAGTTGTAGATTCCAAACATTTGTGATAACTGGTTTTAGAAAGATAACATCGGTTATCTAAATGGACATAGTAAATACATTTTAGTGTTTTATCTAGTGCACATTGTATACACGATGTGCAGAACGTCGACCAATGTTGGCACTTGTAAAGTTGTGTAGGTTTAAGCCAGACGCAAACACTATATTATAATTAATAATATTTAATATTATTAAACAAGTGTCAACACATGCAACATTGATATTTAAAATATAGAGTTTTCCATTTTAATTATACAAAAAAACATTTATTTATTCTGAAGTAGTACAATTTTTTTTAAATTTAAATTGAAAATACAAACTGCAATTACTTGTAAAAAATTATATCCAGTAAATGACTACCTTAACTGCAAAGGGCCATTCTTTTGAGGAAATTTTGCAAGACATTTTAGCACAAATGACATCTTCCTAGAAATAAAAATTGTCTTCCCTAATTGTGCAATATAGGCTAAAGAAAGTCAGTTAGCATTCTACGGTAGCGATCTGCATTGACTGTAATCGCAGCACCTTCGTCGTTGTCAAAAGAGTAAGGTCCACAACTCGTTGGGGATTAAGAAGTTTCTCGACTATTGTTCTACGATGATTTTCGGAACCCCAGATGCGACAGTTCTCTCTATTGACGAAAATTGAAATGAGCAATTCCTGCGTCAGCTGCACTTTGTAAGCATGTAGGCTTCATGCAGTATGCGATGAAGGCAGAACTGTAAATCCTTAATTGCTGTGAACGTCTTGAGATAGACAAATAAATGTTTTGAGTTAACCTAACAGTACGAGTTCGAACTGGCAATTTTACATCAGTAACTTGAGCATTTTGCTCAAATTTTGCGATTAGCTTTGCGAGAAAGTGATTTATACCGACCAAAAACACCAAAAACTCTGCAAACTGTGTCTCGGCAAATTTTTCACCGCGTGTATCGTAACATTTTCTCAAAGAGGTAAAGGCGTGCTATTCAACAGATCAAAAATGCCGCAACATTTAAAATTAATACATAAACTTACTTATATTTAATACAAATTTAATGTTTTATCTTTCGATTTCGACTAGACCAAATTTAATGTTAGGTTTGCCAAATATTTTGAACAAATTCTACTTTAGTAACCAATTGAGAGCACTGTGTGTGTACCACAAGAAACCTTCGAAATTTCGTAACAAAACAGGAGCAGCACTGTGTTGTCAATTTGTTTTGAGGAGTTTCTTTAAATAGATAATTATAAGTATCTAACTTTCAGAAGCATGTTCTGCGATTTGCATAATGATTCTATCAAAAACTGCATCATAATACAAACAAGACCACTAATTCGTTTAACAGCTTTATAGTTTCTATTTTTAGGATATTCCTGTTAGGAAAAAAATTACTAATACTAAATATTTATGAATGAAACAGCAATTTAAATTTTACGATGAAAACATCCATATTGAGTTCAGCACAATTTCATTCATACAATGCAAATATTTTAATGGAAATAACTGAACACAACAGTAAATTTTTTTGTAATTTCTATGAAAAATAATTAGAGAGATATTTTAATCTTAAGAAAATACAATTCAATTAATAATTTTATTTAATTGAATAATTTAACATTTATAGAATAATATATACATATCACATTAAATCTGCAATCTACATTTGAAATAATATTTTACATATCCTATTTTGAATAAATGCCAAAAATGAAACAAAGGGTCCCCTGAGGACTATGCGGATAACATAACCGTGCAGAATTTTTATGCCTACTCATAAATTTACCAAAATAACTGTGCCAGTAGGTAGAACAAAAAATCCCATCCTTTCGGGTCAAATCAAATTAATTTTCCGTGACCCACAAGTTGGTTTAATATAAAACAATATTTGATTTTAATTAATTCTTGCATAATTGGAAACTCCAACAGAAAAGAAGGGTATAATAATATATTATTTATACATTGACAAAGGCATTGTGTGCTTTATGCAAAAGTCTGATTGATAAAATATTTATGGTATAAATAAATAATATTTCATTCCAGCTAGAGTTCTTATATGTTTCTTTTTGAATACCAACAAGAAGAATGGAATTGTATATTGACAATGTTGTTTTTTTGTTTGTTTATAATATCATCTTGAAAGTGTTACGTTTTATAATTGAGCCTTTCCTTTTATGTATGTCCGTTTTGGTGAATTATAAATAGAAGCGTGCGACATTTCGTTCATAGACATGAAAGATCATGAGAAATAGGTGGTGCGGTATATAAATAAATAAATAAAATGTAAGAATCCCACTCACCATCCTTCATACTCTTGGACTGCGTGGCCGGGGCTCCACTGCTGTGACTCTTGTCAACTGTGCAATACATTCTCACACACGCTATCACAATATTATCAGTCACTTTCACCGAATTAATTCGATCATAATTTGCGTTTATTTCTACGAGTTTTACGCGGACACCGTTTAACACACTAACAACACTACCAAAACTCGGCCATTACTATTTTTAGCAAGTTTCCATTCAAAGAACATAGATGTCTGCATTGTTGTTGACCTTCATTTTTACCCAATGAAGTTCTGACATTCGGTTGCAAATCGTGGTTGCAAAATATAATTTAGACTTTAAAAACAATTATATAATAATTGAAATGCGACTTCAACCAATAAAGGAATGAATATTAAAAATTTGTAACCTGAATATTAGTAAAAAAATGATAAACTAACAAATTTCAACACAATTTAATAAGATTGGCATTACTGCTTGTCTGAACAAATATGACATGAAAACGTCAACATATTCTATTTTGAGTTTAACTCTCAATAATTTTGAAATATGTTATTGAAAATATGCTATTATAAGCTTTAAAATGTCTGTTAGTATAAAGATTGATAGAAATAATGAAGAGCAGAAACCTAAACTGAAGCTGTTATGTTTTGATATTAGCAATTTTTCAAAAACAAATCAATTTGTAATATGTACTACTGCAGTTTTTGTTTTTTTCCTGCTGTATGGATACATGCAGGAACTTATATTTACTATCGAAGGATTTAAACCATTTGGATGGTATTTGACATTAGTGCAATTTGCCTTTTATACAGTATTTGGGACAATCGAGAAGTATGCTACTAATGTTACACAGCGAAAGTAAGTTAAGATTTTTTTTTAATTAATAAAATATTGTGATATTTGCTGTTACAATTAGCAGATTATATGTTGAGGTGTGTTGCATTAATGATTCCCTAACATAATTGAACTGAACATTTTGCAGTAAATCTTGTATGTCCTAGCAAATTAGTTCACATGAACTCAAAGATGACAAATGAACAGATTTTATGTGTGTAAGTTAGTGTATAGTTGACACATTTATAGTGCGTCCTGTATACTAACCAAAGTAACCGCCGATTAGATTACAGCCATGAATGGTTGTTGAAAATAACGCATTGCGGTTATGGAAACGACAATGTTAAACAAGTTATACATAATCTGTAATGAAAAACATTGTCTTATAAAAACTCAATGAATAACAAAACAGAATAACTTGTTCACATATTTATTTTTAATTTAATCAAAAATAAAAATAACTGATTATTTGCTGTATTCTGTCTATTTTTAACAGCATTGTTAATTAATATTTAGAACGTTGCTAGGAGTATTTAAAAACCCAAGTTTGATTAGCTAAAAATTAATTATAACAGCAATTTCAAATAACATCGATATTAAAATTTTACATAATAGGCCAATATATCTGGAAATATAATAAAAAAATAAATCTAAAAACTATTTTACACTTGCTACATATTCTAATACATTTCTATTTCCATCTTTTTACAAGCATTCATTCTCATAAATTATTATCTCATATTTGTTATATATAAGACTTTTTTTAAAGGTTGTCTTATATACATAGACAAAAAGCGTACGGCTGAATAACTCCTTTATTTTTTAATCGATTTATATGATTCAAAAACCATTTTAAATGGTTTATTGAGTATTATAAAGGCAGGTACACACATATTTGTTTTTATTTTTAATATAATTGCTATGGCAATCTACTTTATTTTTTTAAATGGCAACATACATTTTTTATTATATATTATTTAAAAAAAAAAATTAAATTTTAAAAAAGTATTTTTTTTAGTTACTATATTATGCATAAAATAAAAACACTAAAAAAATGAACATTAATTATTTTCAATGCCAATTATTCAATTACGATCATTTCAAATAAAAAACAAATATTGTGTTTTTAAATTTATCAAAAAAATTTGTTATAAAAGTATATTTTTATTTTACATGGTTGTATTAAGAATATCATAAAGATTAAAAAAATAAGATAAAAAATGTATGTTTCTCTTTAAAAAATATGTGTATCTGCTTTTATAATACTCAAAAAACTATTTAAAATGGTTTTTGAATCATATAAATCGGTTAAAAAATATCAGAGATATTCAGCTGTACGTTTTTTGTCTAACACCCTACCCTGTATATTATTTACATTTTTATATATATATTTTTTTTTTATTAATTAACTAAATTTATTAGAATATATTTACATATTTACTAACATATAATTTATTTTAATTGCTTATTTATTAATTATTTAATTATACTGATATATTTTATTGCAATATTGACATTATTGACAAGAGTTAATTATCTTTATTTGATATGTTAATACTTGAATTTATATGTAAATATTTGCTAACAATCATAAATTGAAATTTACCGCCATAGGTAACCTCGCTTTGTAGAAATGAATTGATGTTAGTTCATAGTTATTGAGGTCCAACCAATATCATCCAACCTCTTGTCACCCTTTAAAGGTAGAAACGTACCTTAACCTATTTCAGCATAACTAGTATTTCAGTTACTTTGGCACAGAAAGCACATACTTTAAATACTAAATAATATTGTTATTTTAAGACAAATTAAATCACTACTTAAATGATTTAGTTTTATTAAATTATATGGTTTAATATTTTGATTTTTTTAATTAAATTTTTAAAATGTCTTAATTTATTGAGATTTTTCTAGGTTTATATTTGCTTTACAAATTATATTTGTGATATGATGATTTGAATATTTAAATATGTTCAGATCTGATCAGTTCACATGAATGAACAGAATGAGTTTCATATAAACGAACTTGCTCCAAACTGTTCAGTTCAGACAAACAAGCGGGCCTTTAGTCATGTCTAGAGAGCGGATTACTAGCTACTATGCTTACGCTAAATAGTTAAAGCATCGAAAATATGTTTTAATATATCCACGAATTGAGAAGAATGTAATCATTTGGCACTAAGTTTTTTATGCTTCTTCTTCAGTTTTGGTGCATTTTTTTGTGATAATTCAGTTCTTTTGTGAAATTTAGACGATTGAAATAATATACATAAAAAGAAACGTAAATTATATTATTCTTTAGAAAACGTAAAGCAAAATTGAACAAAACAAAGATGTATTTTTGAAAAATGGATTATCTACAATAAATAAAATAAACTGTATTTTGAGTGGAGAGAATGTTCTAGATTTTGATATGAATCCAGAGCTAATATAGCAAAATTTAAGCAAGTGTGGATGTCGAAAGAAGTTTTTCCGCCTTCAAAAACATTTTAAGTGATCAAAGGCAGAATTTTACAGTTGGACACTTAGAGCAACATTTAATTATTAACTGTTTTCGTGGATAGTTTTTTTTTTTAGTTATTTAAAAGTTTTTTTATACTCCCTTCTATATAGTGTCACTTTTATTCACGCCTAACTATGGCGTTTGGAGCACGACGCTGCAGGCGGACGATCCCTGAAAATTTGAGTAAAATCAAAGAGGTCGACTTTTTCAAATTAGTCGAAAAGTAATATATTGTCTATACTCAGCAACTTAAAAATTAGTTATTATGGTAAATTATTACATAAAGAACAAGAGGTTTAGCTTTTTTGCTTTAATAATAAGTTACGTCAAAAAAAGACATGAAATTGAAATAGTGAACAAAATGAAAAATATTTGCAACAGTAGGAAAGAAATTGGCAACAAAATTAAAAAAAAGACAGAAATAGAAGAAATATTAAACGACTAAAAACAAGAAGTGCACCGAAAGAAGATATCAAATAACTCATGAAGTGATAAAAGTTATAAAAAAAGAATTAGCAGTATTGAAAAAACTAATAAATAAAATGATACAAACAGGTGAATACCAACAACTACCAAATTATAAAACCTATGTATAAAAAGAGAAAAATCAACATCAGAAAACTATAAACCACTATCACTTATATCAGTTCTAAGGAAAAAACAGAAGTAGTAATACATGACTAAGGACACACAGAAACCAACATAACAACATACACATTTAAAAAAAATTAAACACAATGGCTAGTACAACTGGTATAATACAACATATAGCATGAAAAATGAGAAGCAATATATAATACCAATATTGGTCGATATGCTCAAAGGTTTTGACAATGATGAACTAATTAAGAAAATGGAAGAAACCCAAACTTAAAACTGGTAAAATCATACATTAAGAGCAAATTTCAAATACTACGAACAAGAATAAATGACATACTTAGTGCACTGACATAACCATGTATTATAATCACAGATGAAAAAAATATATAAATGAAGACATTAAGAAATTAACTAAATGATACGATTAAATCAAACAAATAATAAATGAAGAAAAGCATATATGGTAATAAGACAAAAAATATGAGAGATATTGATATAAAAATTGAAATACATATAATACAACAGACAAAATACTTACGAATAATAGAGTACCTAACCTAACCTGGTATACACATACAATTAGATATGCTTATTAGATGTCTTCTTTTAACCAGCTTTGGCATGTTTTTTTATTTCAATTCAAATTCTAATTTTTACAGCTGAAATTTATTTTATTGAAAAATTAAACGGATTTGTCATAGTTTTTATTATATTTTTACCAATATTTATTGCACTATCTAGTAAGGTTTGCATATGATTCACTAATTTTTATAACCTAAGACTTGATACATCAAGAAAAAAGCTGATAATAAATGATTTTTTTCACAATGTTTGGTCTAAAAATTTTTTTTTTAAATAAAAGTAAAGTATTCCGTATAGTCAACACAGATTACACTGTACTTGATAAGGTAGGACTTTGAAACATCAATAAAGAAGTCAAAAATTACAACGTTTTTTTAATTATTGGTTTAAATCATTTGCTATAAGAAAACATTAAAGTAAAAAGTAAAAAAAGATGTTCTGTTATTTTAGGCTTAAATAATCTTCAATTTTTTTATATTTTTAAACCACAATTTTGTTAAAAAATTTTTTTACTTGCATAATCTTTAAACTTTTATCATTGTATTGCATTAATTTTGTGTTTTTTTCTTTTAATTTTGAAATGTGATATTTAGGAATTATTTAATGTCACAACAACATAAAAATACCTTTGAATTTCTAACTAAACTATCACATGGCTTATAAGTCTTGGGAAATACTGAATTTGGAAGTTTATTCCAGGTGTTGGATGGCAATGTCTTTTATTTTGTTTGAACAATGTCCATGGAAATATCTATAGAAAGTGCAAGGTCTGCAACATTACGCTGATGTTTGTAAACTACCTAAGTCTTTAGTCAACTTTGAATCAACAATAATTCGAATAGCTCATTTTTGAATAGAATTTAGAAGAGATAGTGTGCTTTTAGATGCTCTACCCCATACTTTGGAAAAACGACGTATATATAAGCAAACTTTTGCATAAAGAATTAAATAAAATTAGTAAATTTATGTCCCTAAATTCCTAAATAGTGTAAAAGGCCATTGATATAAGCTTTATTTCATTTAAATTTACTCCAATTTGTGATTGTGATTACATATCCTAGTTTTGTGTGGATAAATGGCATTCTTCATTCTAATATCATATGAGAATGGTAATTGTTGTGAGTAAGATAATGATCTATAAGCAAGCATTCTAAAATATATATACTTGGTACAGTTAAGATTTTAAATGATTTTAAATCTTTCTGGTACCCTTTATTAGCTAATACTTGCACAGCTCGTCTTTGTGATCTGAATACAAGTTTAAAAACTATAACTAAGGTTAGCTGAACATAGTAAGTAAATGTTCTTAACTTAATCTTTTTAGAAAGCCGTGAATATCCCTTCTAAGTTTGGAGTCGATGTGAACTCCAACAAATGTGGAAATTGCAGGTATTTTGTTACTCAGTTATTTGACATAGTGTTGTCTGCATACAGCACTGGTGGCCGGGTTTGTTTGGTGCAGCAAATCATTTACGTACAGTAAAAATAGCAACGGGGCAAATATAGATCCTTGCAGAACATCATCTTTTATATGGGATGGGATTTAATACATATTATTTGCATCCAGAAATGGCTTTATTTGGTTGAGCTATATTTTTTCCAATATCTTAGATGTTATTGGATGCTACGAGATTGGTCTCCCGAATCATTTATGTTGCCATTCTTGTATAACTTGAGTAATTTTTATACAAGATAGAAATGTACCTTCCAAGATACACTATAAGTTTAGTAAGGGATATAAGGTCATATCTTTAATACTTTTTAGCAAGTTTACCGTTAGACTATATATATCTTTAGCTTTATTGCATTTTAATGAGTTTATAGTTTTTCTCACTTTATTTCGAGAAACTTCACTAAATTGAAAGTAAGTACTGGGTAATTCCACGATAGTTCGGACAAACGTCCTTACATTGACATCTCCTATTTTGCTCAAATTGGATTGTGCACATGTTTGGGGTACCAAAATATTCCTAAATTTTAGATCTCTAGGAGCAAGACAGTGTAAATGGCGGCCATTTTAATTTTTTAGGAATATTTTGGCTCCTTTCAGTTTTTGTGCTGTAAATAAGCAAAAAAAAGTCAATAATCATATTCAAAATAAAAAAACTGGATTTGCTTGCTCTAAGGTGAAATATAAAACATAATTGCTAAAAATGAGAAGTAAAACAAAGGATAGAAGTGTTTTAAATGTGCTACAGAAAAATGAGAATTAGTTGGAAGGATAAAGTAACAAATAAAAGACTATTAGAACTAGTTGAAGAAAAGAAAAGCTTGTAAAGTACGATGGAAGGACAAAATGTTAGATGTTATGCAACTGGTTATAGAAAGCAGGGCAGAAGGAAAGATATGCAAAAGGAGACCAAGATTGGACTATACAAGAAATAATAATAACTATAAACAAATGAATACATTAATCCATGACAGAATGGCATACTATTTTCAACCAATCTATGTGATTGATGACACAAGAATAAGAAAAAGAGTAAATAAATGCAATACGGTATATATTGTATTCATTTAATCTTACTCAAACTTAGCTGAAGTTGTTAAACAAATATGTCCTGTAAAGTTATACTTTCAAGCGTACATGTTTTAATGATATTTATACTTCAATCAATAAAATTATATTTATTGAGAGAAGACTATTATCAATTATTCTCAGAAGTGCAAAGTTTCACTAAATAGACAGATCATAATATATGATTTATGTGTACATAAAAACAGATTTATAAAAATATTGTTAATCAACTATATTTTTTTTAAATTATTTTTTTGTATGTATTTGTAGTATGTAGAAAATATGTTCTAGTTTCCTAAATAATTAATCATCAATTTCAAATTACAAAACATTTATTTTTAATTTTAGAATATCCTTACAAACATATTTTCTACTAGCAGTACTAACCTTAGGAACAATGGGCTTCTCAAACGCATCCGTAGGCTATTTAAATTATCCGACACAAGTCATTTTTAAATGCTGCAAACTTATTCCTGTTATGGCAGGAAGCATATTAATCCAAGGAAAGCGTTACGGCCCATTAGATTTCCTAGCTGCAAGTTTAATGTGTGTTGGACTAATATTATTCACTTTGGGTTTGTACTAATAATTATTATTAATCCAAAAGGATTGTATTTTCAAATTTAACATTAATTTATTTTTTTAGCGGATTCTGAAGTATCTCCAAACTTTGATTCGAAAGGAATCACAATGATTTCAATGGCATTGCTATGTGATGCTGTTATTGGAAATGTTCAAGAAAAATCCATGAAGACTTCAGGTGCAAGTAATGCTGAAGTTGTTTTATATTCATATTCAATTGGATTTATGTACTTATTAATACTTATGTTTATTTTTGGAGAATTATTAGATGGAATTGAATTTTTTGGGAAGGTACTTTATAACTATACTGAATGTAATGAATTTTAATTGATTGATTTTAGAATCCAAGACTAACGTATGGATATGCATTTATTTTCTCATTAACTGGATATTTAGGTATCCAAATTGTTTTAACATTAGTACGAACTTCGGGTGCATTTGTTGCAGTAACTGTAACAACTTGTAGAAAAGCAATAACCATTATCATCTCCTTTATATTCTTTAAGAAGCCATTTGTACTCACGTAAGTATTTATGTCAATTCATTGTATTTATATTAAGTATTGATATTTTTAGGTATTTATCGTCAGGACTATTAGTAGTTTTTGGTATTTATTTAAATATGTATAGTAAGAAAAATCCGAAGAGTTGTAAAGAAATGATAAAGAGTTTACAAAATTATTTAAATTACTTAAAACTGAAAAGGTCAAGAAAACAAGGTGACTATCTTTCTGTATAGATGTTCTAGAACAAATATTTGTACATAATAAATTTATTTCAATCTTATGTATATACAAAATTAGGTTGCATTATTAAAATGAATATAAAGCCTATTTTACATGACAGTAAATTGATACAAAATCTTGATATTGGACGCAATAATAGCGTGTCAAACATGTTCATATTCTATTACTATTCCAATTAAGATTCAATGTTGCCACATCAGTATATTGAAGTAATTTTACTTATTTTATTTTTAAATTAGTGATTTTTAAATTAACTTTTTTTGCCAAATATTGAAAGTATTGATATAAGTTATAAGTGACAGTTGATCATTGAATTTGATAGTAACTTATTATCGTGTAAAACAGTGTGCTACGATTCTTGTACACAACATTGCGTGTAAAATAGTTTAAAAAACGTTAACGACTGAATTCTATAGTCATATCTTTAACATGAAGAAAGTTTTAATAGCATGAGAAACAAAAAATAAAATGAAAATATTAGAATTGTTGTTGGTTTCAAAAAAATCTGAGACCAAATATTTTAACACTTGGATTTGTATTATTTTCTTGTACTCTTTAACTTTTGAAGGCATTTGCAATTTGATAGACAGGCTATAATCATAGATGAATACATCTTATTGTTCAATTTGTTAAATCAACTCTAAAATAGTTGCTGAAAACTTTTACTGAAAAAGGAACTGAAAATATAACTTACAAAAAGAGACTTTTTTAATTTTATTTACCTTTTTCTTTCCCCGGCTATGCCAAATACTAATATTCAATGTATATTTTGCTTCATGCTGTACAATCCACTGTCATGCAGGGGATATATGAGTGCACTAGTATAGCAACTAGAGAATGCAAATTTAGCCTGTGTACAATACCGGTAATGATAACACTGGATCATATTTGTTTCTTAAAACCATATTTTAAAACCAAAAAATAAAACTAAAATATTGGTTAAATATTCTAGAAATTACTTTTTTTTTTTTCAGTTAACAAATTTTATTTATTAATGGTGCAAAGTAGCAAATTGTTTTATCCAAAAAACTGAATATTATCGATATATTTTAGAATAACAACTGGCAACCAAATTGCAACGTCTAAATATGTAGACAATCAAATATAGTTCAATGAAAAACAAATCTGGTTACTAAAGTTTGTCGATAGTATTCGGTTTCTTTGTTTGAAACAACATGATTAAGCTACAATTATTTTGCACCAATAATTATTATCTAACTTGTGTAAGACCATATAAATCAATTATTTGAATTTGTCCTTTACCATAAGGCGATGCCACCACACTCATGAGGATTTGTGAAAACCAAACCAATTGTTTGTATTTAGATGGGCGCTTTGAAGTTGGATTAGGTTTGAGTAATTGATTATTAAACAATACCGGTATATTAAACAAAAATACCAAAAAACCGGTATTAGTTTTTTTGCTCAGTATTGCATTGCCTAATGGCAACCCAAGAATAGATTGTCTGGTATAATAAGCAACTTATTTTTACACAAACGTTATGTTTTCTCTGTTACATTAATGACTTTGCCCTTTTAGCATCCTTCATTCACGCTTACATTTCACACATCCCATGGGCCAATCTATTCTGGGATTACTGTAGTAGCTATTCAAAAACAATGTTAAAGGTGTTGTTCTCTTGGAAGATGGAAAAATCACGCTGGTGTTGGATTAATAGCATTTTCACCTGTAGAGACTTGATGGCTATCTCTAAAAAAAAAAAACCAGAACGGTTTAAGAAATATCTAATTTGATTTAATCATCCCGGTGTTGCATCAATCTTAACTTTAAGAGTTGGGATTGTTTAAGAATGAAGGACATCTGCAGCTGTTAGTTTTTGTAAGTGCTGTTTTATTTTACTATGATGGTCTACTGAGGGTACAGATGCCACACGGAATTACCACAATAGATTATGCGGACGATCTTGTCATGGGTATAAGGAAAATAGAAGACAACGCAAAATGGGCCTATAAGATTAAAAGATCTAGCGAATACTACAATCAAATCCCAAGGTAACATTAAATACTTAGGGATGAGAATAGCTTAAACTTTAAACTGGAACATGAGACCCCAACAGAGGTCGACAAGCAGAGAGTCTAGTAATGTGGGAGGTCCGAGAAGCGTAAACTAATGGGGGCGACGGTGGACTTAATACTGTGGTATGCTACGTCTATATAGAAATAAAGCTGTAACAAAACAATACTGGGTAATCTAGAAAAGGCTAGGAAAAAATAGAATGACCAGTGCCCACAGAACAGTCAAGGTTAAAGCTACACAGGCAATAACAGGAACAATTCCCATACACTTCCTCGCCGAAGAGCGAGTCGACAACATACGCCGAACAAAATAGGAGGAAGACGAGGACTCTTATACTCTTGGTGACACTGCGGGCAAACGGGGAACATGGAAACTTAAACTACCATCTCACATAGATCATTAAAGGCTATGCATGCTTTGGTTTATATCTAAAGAGAATGTGTCACACAGCGGTACACTGCCCATACTGTGGCGAAACTGGCAACCCTGAGCATACATTGGTGAAGTGCTTTCCCTGGAAGAACACCAGAGTAGAGATGTAGTTGAAAAAGTAATAACCGTCAATAACCTGACTGAATGAAGGCATAAGGAAAATAACGGCGACAAAAGAGGAAGAAAGTGTCTTAGACTGTAAGAAGGATAAAGAGGTTCAGGGTTTTAGTAGATAGCATTTCCCCCTAACGAGAAAAATTGTCAAATTGTATAGAACAGAAATTAAAAAAAAAATCTTAAGATATAAAAATAAATACTGATAAAAATATGACAAGCACATAACACCCTTGAACAACTATAAATAATAATAATGTAAAATTTAAAATCTGATGTTTATAACTGCATCAATGTTGCCGCAAGTCACATGATGATTATGCAGATCTTTTTGCGGGTTTTGAATTGAAATGCTTTTGCTGTGAGACGATCTTAAAGTACCAAAACGTCACAGTTTTCCAAACCCGCACACGTAGTAGAACAATGTACTTCATCATGCTCACAGAAGAAGAATTTGTATACATATTGGTGTTCCATACTTAAATAATCTAAATAGAATTACATGCAACATACATAATTTTATATCATTACGAAAGTATAGGAACCGGCGGTAGGCGGACCAAAGTGTCCTGGTGTTCCGATGAATTGCTTTACCTTCTAGTGGTAGTGACACGGGCAACAGTATACTCCGCATACTGGCCTACAAGGCAAAAATTAATAATATTATTAGTGATACTGGCTTGTTAGGAATAGTGCAAGTTTGCTTGACACGATATGACGTATATATTGGCCAACATCGGTGGGTACGCTCAGATTAGTACTCTGGTTTAGTTGAGATAAAAAGCACTCGGCAAATCTGTAAACGACTCAGCATTATTTTTGGACATGAGTGATACGATTAAATTGGCGGAACAACACCTCGCCCCTTCCACTAACCAAATTAATCAAACAAACATTGACTTAGATTGCGGCTAAAAAATTAATTTCTTTAATATTTGTGGTCTAAAAAAGAATTTAAATTGTGTTCATCAGCATCTCGAACTGGAACATAGAAAACCCCATGTCCTTTTTTTTGACTGAAACCAAAGCAAACAATAAAGATCCAGATTGCTTTAATCTAGTAGACTCCGATTACCATCTTCTGCTTACATCCACAAACAACAAGAATATTCTAGACTGACAACGTACGAAATTCAGGGCATTGGTAATAATAGCATAATAATAATACTGAGTGGTTAATACACTTATCTTCTACAACACTATCCGGACAACAAGCTATGATGCTTGCTGCTTCACACAATCTTACTCAACTTGTTCAGCAACACACATTGTTCTTCTTGGTGAACCAAGACTATTAAATCTGTATCTTTCAACTATTCCAGAGATTACAACTACTGTTGAGGCTGCTTCATTCACTTATTATTTGTTAAAACTTTCCTTCCTGTTACTACCAAACCTAACCCGCGCCTCATCCAACATTATTCTAAGATGAACAAATTAAAAATGAAACAATTTCTTAATAATTTTGATACTTAATTATGTTCTGAGGGTCCACATACTGCAGCAGAAATTCACACAAAAACTATTCAAAATGTCATCAAAAACTTTGTTCCATTCCGTGTTATTAAGCCAAAACAAAAGTACTTGTACTCAATTCAGACAAAACAGGCAGTTAATAAGAAGTTAAAAGCATTTAACAAATATGCAAGTAATTCTTCTGATCAAATTTATCAAGATAAAAAAGCTCGTAAACAGTGTGATATTCTAATACAATCTGAAAAAGATAGGATTGATAAAAACAATGATAATCAAATTTCTCATCTTTACAAAACTGTAGTTTAAAATCTTCAATCTCTTTTTTTGAAATGATCAAAGCAATCTAGTTACTGATCCAAAAGAAAAAGCAGATAGTAAAATGATGAGTCAAATTCATTTTAAGCAACGGGTTGTCAAGATATTTTCTTAAAATTAATAGCAGAAAGGCATAAGGTATAGATGAAATTCCACTATTACTTTTAATACATTTGTAAATGCATAAGCAAACTATAGACTATATTAATTTCCACGTTGTCAAGTACTTACAACAAAATAACTTCATCTCAGATACTCAATATTGATTTCGATAAAATGTCACAAATTCTACTTTAAACATGGAAAAAATCTTGCAGTAGCTCTTGACATTTCCAAAACATTTGATAAGGCATCCTAAACTTATCAACAATTAGCTCCATTGTATAGGTAACCATAAATCAGTAAATCTTATCAATAGTTAGAATTGATTGTTTTAACTCTGACCCCAAAAATTATAAATACTGGTGTTCCTCAAGGTTCTGCTCTTTCACCTACTTTATTTTTGATTTACATTTATGAACTTCTTCAAATAACTTAAAGTTCTATTCATACTTTCCAAAGACCATATCGAGAAATATGGCAGAAAATCTTGAAATTTCTAGATTAGAATCTGTAGCATCTATAAACCATATCTGAATGAAGTACTTCCAACATGGTCAATTTCAACTCTAAAAAAACTCAACTTATTACCGTTTCAAAATCCGAGTGTTCATCAGTATTGAGATGCGATAGCTTTTGAAAGTATCTAGAAATCTATGTATGATTTCTTAATAGATCTAAACAGTTTATTATATATATATATATATAAAACTTAAAGGGTCCCCCCGGTTAACATACGTGAAATGCCCCCATCACGAATATACAAATTACATCAAAAATTACTTTCCTAGCATCAAAAAACATGATGAGTAGAATTTAAAAATTTTGATACCCCCCCTTCTCTATACGGGACAAAAATAGCATTTTTTTGTTTTTATTTTTTTCTCCGCATCTATTGAATGAAAAATTCTAAAAAAAATCATGGAAGTAGGGTTTTAGGTGGTCTTCAAACACAATTTTCATCCCCGCAAACCCTGTATAGAACCCCTAAAAAAATTCCAGAAGGGTTGAAATTTATTTTTGGTTATCTATACCAGGGGTGGCCAACTTCTTTATATATATAATCGACTATTTTTCTTAAAAATGTGTCGCGATCTACCTACTAAACTCTTAATATTTAACACTTCAAACATGCGGCTTGTGTACTTATGGGTTATAATGGGGGAGGAGGTATTAAACTATCATAATATATCATTAATAATATTTATTAATTGAAAAGTAATCAATACAAAATGTGGTTAATGATAAAAAAATGTCTTAATCTTATTATTAATGAGAAGTCTGTGTCTGCATGTCTCCAACCAAGCGTTCATAATTTGGTGTGAATCCAGGCAAAGATAATGTTAACGTATCTTAAATATGGGAATCCGTAAGTAAGGAACGATGTTTAGTTCTTGTAAACTTTAAATATGAAAAAACCGATTCACATAAGTATGTGGATCCAAAACAAGAATACATCTAATTTGCTACATTTGCTGATATTGGGATACTTCTCTCGATTGACGTATTTCCAAAAATCTTCCTCAAGTTCTCTGGCTTGTAAAATTAAATCAGTTTGTAGAGTTATAATTTCGATTTCTGACACGTTCTTTTCAATATGAAATAAGTTAGAAATTTTTGCGGCAATATGTTTTATATTTATATTCTTTTGAAAAGGAAAAGACAGATACTGCACAACATCTTTAACTTTTTCAAAAACTTGAAATCTTCCTCGAAATAAGTTAACAATTTTGAACGCTATTTCCATTATTTTTTTTGTATTTAATCTTTTGCAAAGTGGTAGTTTTAAATTAGCGAAGAAATTTTTAATAGAGTTAAATATATCAACACCTCTAGTCCTTTCTTTTAAAGAAATCATACCCAACAATTCTTCTTTTGATGTATAATCTTTAAAAACCATACGAATAAAAATAAGCAATTGTGCTGTGTCACGTACATCTGTCGATTCATCAAATTGAAGGGAAAAACAAGAACATCTGTTAATGATGTTTTATAACTGTTCTATTATATTTTCAATCATTTTTTCAGTACGTCGCATCACAGAATTTCGAGACAATTGTAGATCTTTAATTGCAGTAATAATTTCAGTTTTATTTTTAAAATCATTAAAAAATGAATTTGACATTTCCAAGAAAGTTTCTTTTATAAATTCCTCGTCAGAAAATGGTTTAAATTTTTTGCTAACATATACATAGCTTACTTTGAATGATGCAATTGCCACTGCACGAGATTTCAACATTTTGTTGGGCTCTTAATTGAGCCTTAAGATCTTTAATTTTATTTTTTCTCAAGTCACTATTTTGTGGATAATCAGTTTGATATTTATTATGCAAAGTTAAAAAATGTCTTTCCAGATTACCTTTTTTTAGTTACAGCTACGGAAGCATTGCATATTAAACAACAACATTTATCATTCACCATAGTAAAAAGTAATCAAGTTCCCATTCTTCATGAAAATTATAAGTCTTCGATTATTTTGGTTTACTACTCATTTTAATGCAAAAAGTATACAATTAGATCATTTTAATTTAAATAAATCACACGATCAGCGCCCGGGAATCCCACAAGCACACGTTTGCACGCATACTACAATATTTATAGTTCCATTCATCTAAAAAATAATTTATTTCTTAGATAAAAAATTGTTGATTATTTTATAAAAAATCTGACAAATCAAATAATAAAATTATACAAATGTAATTTAGTTATAGTATAGTTTTGTATCATTGTTTATACATTTATACTTTTATTTTGTAATCAATTATTGTAAACCAAAGGATGTATTTCGTTAATAAACCATTATTTATTTAATAATGAAAAAAAAAAAAAAAAAAAATATACAAATTATTTAACAATTTGTTTTCGCTCTTTTTAATTTTGTCTCTTGTCAGCTATGATCGACCAAAAATTGCTTTGCGATCGACCGGTCGATCGCGATCGACCTGTTGGCCATCTCTGATCTATACCATCGATTGCATGGAATTTTATTTTTTAATTTCATAAGTAATAGAAAAATCTGCACCCATGATTTTTTTAAATTTTTATCATTTCTTTTAACTTATTTCGTTTACATTGCTCCAGTAATTGATTGTAATCTTTTTCAAACCATTGTACATTGCTTTGAATTGGGCATTTCTTGAATAGATTGTAAATAATATGTCTAATGCCCGTATTACACTGTCAATAATTATATATATAAAAATATTTAAATCTTAAAAAGTCTGTAAAATGCACAAAATATCATCAATCTATTGTAGATTGAAATTTTAAGAATATTTTTAGGTTTTCTTAATAGCATTTATAATATAACCTAACTATTTTTTTAAAACTGTTAATTCGTACATTTTTTGCGTCAATTATAAAGAAAAACTAAAAATATTTTTATAATTTCAATATGTGCAATTTGTGCATTTTACAGACTTTTTAAAGTTCCATCCATAATTATATATACAATTCTATAAAGAATTATAGATAGTGTCATACGGGCATTAGTTGTTTTTGACAGCTTTTATTTCTGGAGTTTGTATGATTTGTTTTTTTGTCGGTGTATTTGACATTATACGTTTAGCTGGAAAATATTCATTGAACGTCAAATGTTTTCAAAAACTCATCCCATATATTAACTTAAAGTTGTAAATTACTTGCCAGTTTTGATTTTTAATGCATTTACAATTTTTGCCAAGTTATAATCTAAGTTAGTAATTATATTATCAATACAATATATTTGTAACAGATGTGTAATTCTAGTTGGATTTTGAATTAGTAGAAATAAATTATAAGAGTTTGAAAGATTTTAAAAATCTTCCGTATTTACATTGTCTTTCAATATATCTATATTAAAATCACCTGATATAATAAAACTAAAAGTATATTTAAATAAACAATCTAATATATTATTTAAAATTTCTAGAAATACAGATATATTTTTCGATTTATAATTATATCACCAGCTGCACATTCAATGGTGTTAATGATAGAAACATCATTTAAATCATTTCTTATCTTACTTTGGTAGTTTGATTACAATATATGACGCATCCTCCTTTACAGAATTTAAAATTCATCAGTTTATAAGCTTGTAGTTGGTCCTTCCAATGCTCAGTTAGTGTTAACATTTGACAGTCCGTATCTTCTATCATATATTCCAACACAATTCCTATAGACTGTATGTATTGGATAAATTAATCTAATTGATGCATTCTTTTCTTTGTTTACTTTGCTTGTAATTTACTTAGCTGCTACATATTTATTTCTGGATACAGTCAAGCGTTCTATTAATTATCCAAATAATTTTCTTCTTTCGTTACTTTTTTTTTATTTTTTGGACGTAGCGAGTTGTTGGCTCTCAACAAATGGCCCTTAAGAATAACTTACGCATGGTAATACCTTCCGGTTTTCTTCTCTGCGCAAATCCTGTTGTTATAATGTCCCTGTCTAAACTAACCTACATTTGGTGCTAGTTTGAGGCGTGCTGGTTCTTGCTTCGCGGATTTTCACGAATCATCTGCGGCACCTATGCTGTCCCCGGCCCCTCTCTCCCTATAGCCCCTACCTTTGTCTGTCTCTTTTGTCATTTTGCCTTTTCTTATCTGCACTGGCATCTACCTCTGCATTCTCTTCTTTCTCCCATCTTTAGTTATTTACTCTAATTATATAATTTGTTCTCAGATGTGCTCTTAGCTTACTAAGGTCTTCGTTCACTTCTTCTTTATCGTATCCCCTCTCCTTCATGAATAATTTATGCAGTTCCATCAGTTGTATTCCTTTTGGCAGTCCTAGATTTGTAAGTTTTACCTCCAGTGATATTCTTGTATCTCCATCAGGAATTACTTCTTCATGTCCTCTCGTTGCCAGGTATATTCTGACTATCTGAAAGGTTGCGTTCTCAGTCATCCTCGAGATAGCACATCTACTATTTGGTATTTGCCTTGTTATTTCTGTTATTCTGCTTTCCTTCAATATTTCTTTTCTCCTTATCTCTGCAATTTCGTTTGGTATCGTAGTCTCTGTAAATGTTCTTCTTTTTTCTTCTGTTTCTTGGTATGCACAATTGTCATGTCCTTTCTAATTTTTTTCTTTTTGATCTTTTTCTCTGTTTTCTTGTTTCCATTTAGCTTCTCTCATCTCTTTCCTTTCTCTTCTATGGCTTTTAGTTTGTGTGTTTGTTTCCATTGTTTGTTTTTCTATATTCTTCTATTGTCAAACTCTTCAATTATTTTTTTTAGTACACTTGTTGCAACTTTTCGTTACTTAATATCAACTAAAATGGATCAATTAAGTATTTGATCCATTTTCGTATGCTCTAAAGTTTATTCTCTGATCTAGACAAATGTTACTCACCTCGTCCGCCACACCACTACTGTTTCTTATTAATATTGAAAGGAAACTAAACACTGCAAAAGAAGCATAAAATAAATGAGTGACAATCATATACATAATAAATGTGAGATTTTTATTTAGAATAGCACAGTTTCTTTTATTCGAAATCCTATATGTACAAAAGTATTTGAAGGGTATGAAAGGTCTATAAAATTTGTATCCTAAACTATGGCATTCATTAAATACAACATAAAACGATTTCATTTTTTTTAAATGATAATAGATACAAAGTGTGTCTACATGTTACCCTTGTGTTCTGGACGAAATTTAGCAGATATATAAATGCTAAAAATGCTTACATTCACTTACACATTTGCACACCACAATATTATAACATATCAAAGTTGCATATTTTTCCGATCTTATTCTTGTTTTTTTTTTACTAGCACTAATATGTATAAAATTTTAGTAAATACATAAATAATTTAAAAAGTAAAAAAATCAATCTTTGATTATTGCACTGAAAAAAAAAATAAACGTTCCAAAAAATAATAAACTGTTACATGATTAAAAACGGTTCATTCTAAACTTCAATCACCTCCTTATAAATACATACATTTTGTTCTGTTAATAAAATCACTCATGAAATGTTAGAATGAACATTTATATCTATATATAAAAAAACAAAACCTAAATAGTAAAGCAATAATATACAATTAAACTATAGTTTCACATCACATACAATATACAAAGTTCCCATTACTCTACACACAGTAGGAACTTCTTTTCCAAAATTGTCCACTCAAAGAAAACGTATTTTGTTTGGTGGACAATAAATGTTTCATTATTTATAAAATACAGTAGAAAAGCAGTGGATCAGAAAATATTGATTCGATTAGAAATTTTGGTTGGTCCACAGCGAAAATTCGTTTCAAAAACTGTGAGTAGAAAAATCCATTAAAAAAACACTATACACTGGCTTTCTAATTGTACTATTATTTTTTCTGAGTTTTGTATGAACCTTTTGTTCACTAAAAACATAAATTAATTAGATTCAAGACAAAACTCTGTTGTAAAAGTTATAAAAAAAATCAAGTCTAAATTAAGTACTTGACACAAATATTTTGACAAAAATTTATTAATCTGGTACTTCTCTGTAAGGTATTTCTGAAGTAACATTAAAGCCTTCGAAATAGTGTGTCAGGAATTCGAAAGTTGGCCTATTTTCTGGTTTAGAATCCCAACAAGTCAGCATTATTTTGTAGATATCATCAGGCAAACAATGTTGGCTGGACACTGGTTTAGGCATTCTGTAGCCTTTTTCAACTTGTTCGATTACTTCTCTTCCTTGCATACCAGGATATGGTACTTGACCAAATGTGAATAATTCCATAAGTAATATACCATATGACCAAACGTCTGATTTTATAGAGAATCTTCCATATACAATAGCTTCAGGTGCTGTCCATTTAACTGGGAATCTTGATCCTTGCTTCGGACAGTATTCATTATCTTCGATTACCCTAGCTAATCCAAAATCACAAATCTTAGCAATATTATTTTCACCAATTAATACATTCCTTGCTGCTAAATCCCTGTGTATTAATTGTTTAGATTCCAAGTATTCCATTCCTGAAGCTACTTGGAAGGCTATGTATATAAGATCTTCAAAAACTAAGATTTTGCCTTCGTCTTTTCTCAAAAAGTCTAACAAACTACCCTTATTCATATATTCTTGAACGATGTAAATAGGTTCCTCTTTACTACATACAGCATAAAGTGCTACTAATCGTTTGTGCCGGAATTTTTTCATGATGGCAGCTTCTTGTAAGAATGCAGCGGTAGACATGGTTCCTTCTCTTAATGTCTTCACAGCCACTTCTATCGAGTCTCTCCATTTTCCATAATACACTTCTCCAAAATTTCCTCTTCCCAGTCGTTTGATCAGCTTGATGTCTTCACGTGGTATTTCCCAATGGTCTCTAAATGCCGGTAGAAGATCCCACATTTGAGGTTGTGGTTTTGGACATGGTTTTGATAATACATGACATAATCCAAAAGCATTTTCTGAAAAAAAAAAAAACTTAATTAGTTACAGGTTTTCAGGTTTCAGACCCTATTTAAAGGGTCGGTTTTTCTGGTTATGAAAATAAGTGTGATGAATACACTTTCTTTTAGATAACGAGAGAAACTTCAGTAAGGTCACATAACATCAAGACTGTGCACGAGACGCACAGTCTTGATGTTATGTGACCTTAACCTTAGGCGTCGTTAGTAGCCTCATAGGAGAAATAGACCAATGTTAAAATAAATGAATTTAAAATAACATCATAAAATTTAATATTTTGAATAAAAATGTAAATTATTCGCACAAAATGATATAAAAGGTTTTGCAATAAGAAGTCCCATTTAAAATTTAAGCAAAATAGTCAGTTCAAACTCGTAATGTCAGGTCAACCCAAACTATTGCCGCTATCGCTAAAAAACTCAGGTTTGTCTATCCCAAGAAGTTCACAGCATTTTAGAATCTCACAGTCCAGCCTTCATCGCATACTGCATAAAAAAGAGTTACTTATCAAGCAATTGAAAGTTTCTCTTCTCTGCAAGCGTTAGAGTGTCTATGTCAAAGAATGCAATGGTGACATTCAATTCCTTGATGAGGATAAGTGGGCAGACAGTTGTGTCACTCCAGAACATAAGTACAGACGAATAGTTTGAACTGGGGTTCTAGTCTACCTGCCCAAGGTATTAGTTATTAAGAAATTGAAAGTTTCTCTTTAAGCCTTAAAAGTCTGTCAATGTCAAACGAGGTGATGGTGATATCCAATCGCTTGATGACAAACACTTGGGGACTCTTAAAGTATGAAGCATGATCACAGACGAGTATTTTAAAATGAGGTTTCCCGAACACCCACCAAAGTTTTTGTCATCAAGAGATTGGAATAACTCCTCTCTGCAAGCGTTAAAGTCACAATGTGAGAGGAGGCGATGGTGATACCAATCTACTGATGAAGTTGATCTGAAGTACTCACCCACCTGCCCAAGTGTTTGTCATCAAGAGATTAGAAGTTACTTCTGTCTGCAAGAAGTTTTTATGCCAGAAAAGGAAAAGGTAATATCGAATCACTTGATGACGCACGCCAGAGAGGGTGGGTGAGCATGACTACAATTGTTGTGAGCCTATTTTTTAAATACCTAAATTTTGTTTTATATAAATCCACCTATTAGTATTGTCTAAATGATAAATTTAGCCTCCAGATTGTTAATTTCTAGGATTTAACAAATAACAGACTGTGTCCATTCTGAACATATTTTAACATTGATGTTAGCTAACATCGCTGTAGCAATTGATTTTTAACCAATCAGGTATCGAGATTTTTAAATATTGCCTAGCAACGTTCAAAATGTTAATTAACATCGCTGTAAAAAAAAATCAGAATACGGCTATAAAGTTGATTGATAACAAATTTTCTCAAAAAAAATTCAGATAATATTTTTAGAAGATATTTCTACATATGATACCAGTTATTGGCATGTAATAAAATTCGAAGTAATGTTGTTTAAAATCCAATTTTCTCTAAATTTCTTCAAACAAACTAACTTTTTTCTTCATAAAAATGTTTTCAGAATATAATTTTCCATATAATTCCACCTATTGGTATTGTCTAAATAATTCTAGGATTTAACAAAAATTCAGATCAAAGCTGTTTCAAATCCAATTTTCTCAAAATATCTCTAAATAAACAATTTTTTTTTCATACAAAAGTCTTCAGAATATAATTTTCCATTTTGAGTTATATAATTCCACCTATTTGTATTGTCTAAATGATAAATTTAACCTCCAAAATGTCAATTTCTCTTTGATTTAACAAAAATACTAAGTATAGATGTTTCAAATTAATTTCAACATTTTTTCAAATAAGCCAATGTTTGTTATCACATAAAACGTCTTTAGGAGACTAAATATGAATCCACCTATTGGTAATAACTAAAAAATCAATTTAACCTTCAGACTGTTTTTTTTCTTGGTTTCAATAGACGGAGTAAAGCCGTCAAATCTAATTTTATCAAAAATCAAATTAACAAATTTCTTTCTTCGTATAACTTCAAAATTCAATTTTTCGTATGAATCTACCTATTAATATTGTTTAAATCATTAATTATTTTCAAAAGACAAATCTACATATCAGTTTTTACAGACGCTGCGAGCACTGCACTCCTTTGATGTAAAGAACAATCCGAGCGCCTGGAACCGAAGCTTTTTTGGAAAATGTCGAGAACGACTCGCAGTTTTCTCCGTTGGTTTAAAAACTTGAAGAAACGCAAATTGGTGTTTTTATGTTAGATTTTTATTAGTGTAGTATAATTTTTATTATTTTGAATTACAAAGATATAAAGACTATTCTAATTTCAAAAAAAGTACATGTTATTGAAAAAGAGTATGTCTGGTCAGCCTGCATTTGAGTGATATTTAAAGTTTGAAATGACAAAAAACGACGCTTAAATTTCTCAAATTTTATTACCTACCAGGCTTTGGCATAGGCGTTGTTAACTGGTAGGGACAACTTGCTGGTCTAGTTGCTAAACAGGGATATAGAGGCTACTAGTTTCACCAGAGTGAGTAGAAAAATTTTTGATGTCATAATTTTCGTATTTTTTAAATATTAAAATAATATTGTTATTAATTTATAAACTTACTTGAATATGCCGTCACCAATTCAGTGAGTGAGAAGAAAGTCTTATTAGTTGATATATAATAGCCCCCATTATCTAAAGGCTTGATTTTGTAATGCTTCACATGATATCCTCTCATCTCTTCCCAGTCTTTAACCGATAACGAATACAATAGTGGATTATGCTCTGAAGGTCGCACCAAGAAAGTACCCCTGCCATTTTCTTCAGACAATAATAACTTATCAGCCTCCTTCCTAGATACATTTTCAAAAAACCAGCTGAAATAAATAATATAATTAATATTACCAAATACAAAATAGTGCTAATATTAATTATTCTTACTCTTCACTTTCAACACTCTTTTCCGCTGCTACAAAGTTTCCTGGGATTAATCCCTTTTGACCTGTTGTTAAGTGTACAACAGTCCACCAGTCTCCATCCGATAGATCGTTGAATACTTCCATTCGATCACCTTTTTTGAAGGAGACATCGCTGACATCTCTGGCCATGTAGTCATGAAGAGCGACGACAATTCTACCTCTTGGGATGTTTGTTTTCGTTGGAGTGGGTCTTGTTCTGATAAAATCGACATGGTTGCGTTGTGGATCCGGGGCGTAACGTGGATTTGCTTCCAAAATGTTGTTCTTTTGTTTACCTAGAACAAAGAAAAAATACAATTAGTATCAAACTAATTTAGAATCATTCCAAATATTTAATTTAGAATATACTATTAATTGATTGATTTATAATAAATTAATAATTATTTTTTTAGAAATAAATTATTTATTTAGTTGTAAACAAAAAAAATGTTTTAAAAATGCGTATTATTGTACCGCTGACAATACATTAGTGCAAAATTAAAGTTAATTACTTTTTACGAGTATTCATACTAAAGGCTTGGTTACACTGTGCGAGCTAGCATCCGAGCTGTCCTAGTCAGTTACTGCAGTGCAGCTACTCGCATCATCACGAGTTACTGTCATGTGCAAGTCGGTATCTAGCATCCGAATTACAGTAACATTTTTTGTTTTTACTCGCCTCTCGCAGTAGCTGTCCACTGTCAGGTCAGCAACTCGTATTGTGTAACCAGGCCATTATGCTAAGTTACACGCGATTATACACAGTACGATCTGTGTACAGACTTGATGAATACGTTGTAGTAGCAGTTAAGCGCCTGCACAATAGTAAGCAATAACATTTTTAAAATGTGATATGTGATATGAATAAAGTAGATGAAGTAACCGAAGTATTCTACAAATATATCAAAACGTCAATAGAACTGACAAATAAAAAGATGCAGGCTTCAACTCAATTTGTTGGGACTGAGAGAAAGTGGTCAATTTTTGTTCAATTCAGTCAAAAAGAAAATAGAAATGTTCTTTAAATTTCCTTCATACAGGCTTTACACATAGAAATCCAAAAAGTAAATGTCTGTTAATAATGGTGACATCAAAGATATATAAAAATAAAAAATCACAGTTACTTGAAAGGTGGGCAATGCTGGTTTTTATTTACCAAATAATTTCAGATAAGTGCTCGATAGTACTTATTTAAAATATCTACCTCCATTAGAGATTTGAGGGTTTATGGCGCTTCCTGTCACTAATTAATTAGCTTAGCCGCGAATGAAAATTCTACATAAACAACACAAAAATGATGTATACTGAATTTGGAAAAACATCATAGAATGTCTTTAGGAGCCGTTGTTGGTCAACTTTGCTTTAGTCGGCCTTAGTGTAATGTTGTGGATGCTAGGGTCTACTTTGAATATGTATTCCTCTTTTGTTTTAAGCGTCGCAACATGCTTGTCATACCAAAGTTGGTTATGGTGCGACTTTAAAAGATCTTAGTATAAAGACATAGCTTAAGCTTCTAAGTGTTGCTGTGGCGTCATCCTTACTACTGATAAAAACGGAATCACGTTTTCTTAGAAAACTGAAGTCACCAAGACGGTGCTTTTGGTTTGTAATCTGTGAGATTGTGAATCGTTTTTCGTTTCGAGAACAACAATTAAATCTTGCCGTGGCTGTTTGTTGCATCGATAGGAAAATGTCCATTGTGGTAAACCAGTGTTGACTTCCTCCGTTCATACGTCAGGTAAAATCAAAACATCACATGCCCCTCTAATCGAGTCCCAGAGTTCAACTCTAGCCTATGAAAGATTCAAATTGCAAATGACGCATAGACAAAAACTCCGTTTCCGTCAACCTAAACCAATTCACAGGAGCGTACAAATCAAGTCATATCGGTAACATCGTAGCAAATACACCCAACAAAACTCGCCCGATGTTACTGACAACCTGCCACAACCCTTGAGTAGCAACACCACCTCAGTTCTCAGGCAAAGTCTACGGATAAAAAAACCTGTCAACTGTCATACTAAATAAATTGAAACATGGAATAATTTCACAATAACACGGAAGCGGCACACGCAGACTTAATAAGCACAAAGCAGCTACTTGCACTTTTTGATCAAACCCTTGCAATATTGGTGATGATATGTAATCCGTAAAATAACCAACTATTTAATTGACGCTACCAAGCCGATGCATGTTCAAATACAAAGCGAGACCGCTGCTCCAAAAGAAATGACCACAGAAAACAAAGAAGTTCAGAAGTTCAAACAGGAGCCTTTTGAAATCCGATAGATCCACAAAGCAGCACTTACGGTTTGGTTGCTTGTCGCAAAAAGCAACAAGTCCGATCAGAATAATTTAGCAATCCATAAATAATAGTAAACAAGCTATTCTTAGCGCTAAAAGTTAAACTATAGAACAAGCCAAAATATCCTAAATATACGGCAAATATGTAACATATGGGGTGCGAGAATTACCATGACAGTGCCAGAGTATTCTCACGGACAGAGCCTGTGGTAATGGACATGGACGGTCGCACTTTTAATTTACCAAATCCACCAAGCCACGGAAAAGGCTTCTAGAACCCATCAGGTTCGCGCCGATAATCCTCTTGGATTATCCCGAAATACAAATCCGTAGAAAAAATACCGTCAAACATAAATAGCAGAGGCATCGCGACCCCAAAAATCGCAAGATATCCACAACAAAGTCAGAAAGGCCAAGAGGTTGCACACAAATTTGTGCTGTAAACACTTTGGAATCGATCACAGAGGAAGATAATCCAATGTAGAAAATCTTCAAAGTCTTACGGAACAGACAAGTCTCCATTCCAGTCTTTAATGACAAAAATAGGATTCAATACACAATCGAGAGAAAGGCCGAAGCATTTCCAGACAGCCTCAAACTCCAATGCTACCCCTCACATACCGAGGATACTGATTTGAAACACGTCGAAAAGGTCCACCAAGTAGTCAACGACTTGCTGAAAGACGCTGACAACGAATCATAGCTGGAAAGCGTTCGACCGTCTCGAATAAAAGAAATGATCAAAAAACTAAAAATTCGGTCTGCTCCCTCCCCGATAAAATACCTAACAAATCGCTAAAGCTATTCTCGCATAAAGCAATAATGGCACTCACCAATATTGCGAATGCAATTCTAAGCACCGGGCACTTTCGTACAGATTGGAAAGGTCACTCATGAAACAAACAAAAACCGGAAGTTTCCCCAAAACTACCGGTCTATCAGTCTTCTATGCAACTTAAGTAAGGAGAACATACGGAAGCTAATAATCTTCCTGATAAAAAAATTACTACAATTAGTAATATACTGTATGCTAAAGTTTTAATTTTTTTTGCAAAACGGTGTCCCCAAGTTTTCGGCATTCTCTATTTATCGTATATTATGTATCCAAGCACTGGAAGTTAATTCTGAGTCTGACCTGTATAATAATATATTAAAGAATGAGTTCTATATGACTTGATAAGATTTGTTTTTCTATTTTCCATGTTTTATTTATTAAAATCAAAATGTAAACGTTATACTGAGTAGTTAATTCACTTGTCAAAACTTATCTTAAGAATAAACAAAATATTTCATACCATAATGAGAACTCGTACTATACGAACGTAACGTTGACTAATAAAATCCCGATTAAAACAAATAAATGCGTTACTAAACAAAATCAATTTTTATTACCTTCCGTTAATGCATTATTAGACATTTAATATGTAATTAATATGTATTTGTTAGTATTACTGGCAACAATCTAGAACACTTCGTTAAACCTTTATTCTTTATTGTTAGAATTAAATGCATTATTTCCACATATATATGTACTTTTGCAATTTCTTATACATTGAGTAATGTCCATTTACTTACACATAGACATCGAAGATTGATAAAATTTAATTGTAAATATTATGCATAATTATAATACAAATTAGAATAAAGCAGCAATAAATACTCTTTAAAAGCACCTAATTTAAAACGGATTATTGGATGCTTTTATTTAACGAGCAGAGCTTAATTTATTAGTATAATCCCTTCAGTTTAAAGCCGCCCAAAGAACCATATTTAATTTTAAAATATGCTCACGTCGCTACAAACCTCTGAGGATTTCTTTCCCTCTGCTTATCTTCCATATACATATTTTACTTAGATAACAAAAATGTGTGACTAGCGCAAACGAATTTTATCATTTCGTGTTTGCATTTGTAAATTCAAATAAAGTAGTTCTGTTAAAGAAATGTGCAAAAATAAATATGTTTGATAAATTGAACAGGAAATCGGTTCTCTGCAATATGTCTAAATATAATTAAATCGAGATCATGACGAATTTCTTCTTCTTTGTGCAATAATGAGATGCAATTGCTCTTCACATAATTTCAAACGATTTTAAATTAATTTTATGAATTATTGAACCGGAAAACGTGAATTGTATGTAGCACAATATTATTGTTATTATTACTGCGCTACTTAATTTTCCATGAACTTTACAGTTATATGTTTTTGTTTGTTTTGTAAATTGCAATGGCCAAATTTGATTTGAAAACATCCTGTGTAATAATAACATCATGGAAAGGTTAAATATATTACCAAAGTATTTAATGTGTTAATAGTATGGTATTGGTTGTGAATTTCTCAATTGCAGTTAGAACCTGATAAACCTATATTTTGCAAATGTACACATAATGACATGTCTTACATCCTGTGATCTACCTTATTATTCATTATAATTTACTAGAAATACTCGTCCTTAATTAATTTTAAAATCTCTATAGTATTTTTTTTAATATATAAATAGTGATAAGAGTATGTTTATACTATCATTTAAAAAGATGTATAGTTGATTTGTGATTAATTGTGTATAACAATGACGACATTTTCAAGTATTGTTTTATTTTTTATTGCTTTCTTTATTGCGTCTGTGGTGATTTACTCAGGTCGAAGTATTTTACGATGGCAATTTTAAATTGTAATTTGTGCTCGTATAATTCATTACTTCCTTATCTGAAAAGGTACAAATTATACTGATTTATTCTGAGAATCCTAAATAAAATCGAAATGGGTGTTATGTTTCATTGCTTACATATTGCATAATGTTGACGAGTTCCTTTAAGATTTCAAGAAATATATTGACCATAGTTATCTTATCTGTTTGACGTTTTGATAACATACTTTGATATATTTATACTTTCTGAGATTTTATAAACGTTTTTGCATACATGAATTTAATCCTTCGAAGCAAAACAATCTTATCAATCGCTGCTTTGAGTGTACATATGATTGAAGAATAAAAATGTTTACGTCTAGCTTTTAGATATAATCATTGTTACGTCTTAAGTATAACTAAAAATTCGATAAGTCCAAAGACCATTATAATTTTTCATAACAGAAAATACACAACCAGTGCACATGTGCGATAACGAATTGTATACAGAGAAATATAAAAAACAATAAATATTAAAATAAAACAAAAGAGAAAAAGTTATTTCCATTTATTTGTATAAACATTCAAAAACTAAATTATTATAAATAATTAATATTAAATTTAAATTGATTATTTTTCTTGTTCAATAAACAAAAACATGATAGTACAAAATTAGTATAAGATACTTATTTAGTACTAAAGTCTCAAAAGTTAGCAAACCTAGAATCCCCTCGATCATGTAAACGACCTGTATTAAAAATACAATATAGCGAATTCATAAGCAAATTTGAAGAATTGTGGGACACATGAGAAAACTTAGAGAATATAATCCCAACGACAAGAGATATTTTCTAACTCTCCATGCAGTCATAAAAGAAGACAGTATTACTAGTACGATTTCTTTCAATGGCCTTTTGATGGTTGGATTGTCGTTTAAAAAAACCTTTTTTTTATTTTGTTGAGATTCCGCACTTATAAATACGTGGTATACAACATAGAACCAAGCCAAACAAAAATTCAGAGTATATTATCGCAAAACAACATCAGTGAAACAGTACAAACTTTTGAATTAAGCTTACTTACATATGGCGTTGATAGTGCTTCATATTTGGCGACACGATGCATAAATCAATTGGCAGAAGAAGGTGTACAAAAGATTCCCACAACGAGTAAGATATCACCTCGTGTTTTGAACGTGGACGACAACCAATTAACAAGTGCAGAAACCATAAAAGAGTCAATTCTCATCCAAAATTAAATTACCGAGTTGCTACAATTGGGATTCCAATTGAGCAAATGAAAGTCAAACAATAGCTTTATATTGAAAGACATAGACCAATCCAATCAAGAGCATCACAACACCAAAAACGACATGATTCAATATATGACAGCAGTATTCCACGGAAGAAAAAGATCAACCGAACGGATTATATTATCAGAGGAATCAAAATGGTTTGATTCATTAGAACTAATGACGCCTGTAACAAGTAATAGTTACCGCAAAAATCCTCATACAAGGTCTTTGAGAGGCAAAAACGAATTGGAACAAATCTGTGGATCAGCAAACTCACACAAAATGGCAACAGTATTGCAAAGAGTTACAACTATTAAACAACATACAAATCGGGAAAAATGTGATAAAGTTTCCAAACGAGTCAATAAAGATCTTCGAATTTTCGGACGCGAGCGAGTCAGCAGTATACTTCGACCATCACTCTTGCTTGGATAAAATCAGATAGCAGAAAATGAAAAACATTTGCGGCCAATACAGTAAGAGATATACATTCTTTGACCAATTAAAATCTGTGGTGGCATGTGCAAACACACAAAAATCCAACAGATTTGTACTCCAAAAGATTTTCAGACTAAAATGCATTAACGGCAATATCGACACCCGACTGTGACTTGTTTATAAGATATTCTAGCGCAAATAAATTGAAATAAAACACACCATGAATTATGCGTTTCTTCAAAAAAAAAAAACGAACCAAAAGACGATTATTACTGGTACATTAACGCTAAAAAAATAACTAGATTACCACAGACTTGCTGGTTATGCAAGTGTAGAAGGAAGCATTGAATACAAAAATTAGTTGCATGAAGGCAGAAATAGAGGTACCAAGAAAAAGCAAATCAAAGCATGAATCCATTTTTGTATAACAATAGCATAATACAAGTGGGAGACTACAGAAAGCTTTACTACCATACCATATAAGAACATAATCAACTCCGGCAGAAAGAACCAAAAGGTCCCCCCGGTTAACATAGGTGAAATGTCCCCCATCACGAATATCCAAATTAGCTAAAAATTACTTTCCTAGCATCAAAAAAACATGTCTGGTAGGATTTTGAAATTTTGATACCACCCCCTTTTCCATAGGGTGTAAAAAATAGCATTTTCTCGTTTTTATTTTTTTCTCTGCACCTATTGAATGAAAAATTCTAAAAAAAACATGGAAGTAGGGTTTTAGGTGGTCTTTCAAACAATTTTTTTCAGCCCCTCAAACTCTGTATGCAACCCTTAAAAAAATTTTAGAAGGGTAGAAATCTACTTTAGGTTATCTAAACCTTCGATTGCATGGAATTTTATTTTTTAATTCATAAGTAATTGAAAAATCTATATCCATGATTTTTTTGGAATTCTTGCGAGTGGTGCGCCACTATTAAAAATCGATTTGTTACTTTTTTGCCATTTATACTGTTTTTTTCTGCTTTTGTCACTCTGCAAAGCATTTATAGCTTTCAAAATACTAAAATTCGGATTCTACGGAAAATTTTACATCAAGTAGGTATCCTGGGTATAATACTTTCATCAATTTGCAATAATTTGACAACTCAAAACACAATTTATCGTATTTTTTACAAGACAAAAAATAAATAAAGTAATTTTTTTTTCATATTTTTAAATGTCAGATTCGTATTCCTGGCATCAAAAATAGTTAGTAAACTAATTTTCATGAAAATTAGCAAAAGTCAAAAAACAACAATTTTAAGACTTTTTGCACTAAAAAATCAAAACTCAAAACGGTTAGTAATAGAGACACTGGACAAACTCCATCATCTTCAAGGATGAAATCTATCAAATTAATCGGTTTAATTTTTTTTATTCAACTCTTATTTTTAGAAAAAAACATGAAATTCACATTATTGACTGTCATTTTTAAATGGTTCAACTTTTTCAATTTTTTTTTTTATTGGATAGGGTTGATGGATGTATAATATTGTATAATAAGCATCATATTTTATGCAATCGGAGGTTTAGATAACCTAAAATCAATTTCAACTTTTCTGGTTCACTCGAAATTGTACAAAATGACAAAAAAGTAGAAAAATCGATTTTTCATAGTGGCGCACCACTCGCAATAATCTCAAAAAATTCATAAATGTAGATTTATCAATTGTTCATTAAATAAAAAAAAATATAATTTGTTGCAATCCAAGGTTCTGGACTGCCCAAAACTAAATGATACAATTTTTTTTGAGTTAGTATGACCTGCAAAACTGCTTTATCATCGTTGGAAAGCTTTTGATACTTACTTACTTACTTCATTTGTTTTTTGTATCGTAAAAATACGATAAATCGTGTTTTGAGCTGTCAAATTATTGCAAATTGATGAAAATATTATACCCAGGATACCTTCTTGATGTAAAATTTTCCGTAGAATCCGAATTTTAGTATTTTGAAAGCTATAAATGCTTTGCAGAATCATGAAAGCAGAAAAAAAACAGTATAAATGGCAGAAAAAAAAACAGTATAAATGGCAAAAAAGTGAAAAAATCAATTTTTAATCGTGGCGCACCACTCGCAAAAATTCCAAAAAAATCATGGATGCAGATTTTTCAATTACTTATGAAGTTAAAAATAAAACTCCATGCAATCGAAGGTTTAGATAACCAAAAGTAAATTTCAACCCTTCTGGAGTTTTTTTAAAGGTTGTATACAGAGTTTGAGGGGCTGAAAAAAATGTGTTGAAAGATCACCCAAAGCCCTACTTCCATGATTTTTTTTAGATTTTTTTATTAAATTATTTTTTGCCCCCTATGAAAAAAGGGGTGGTATCAAAATTTTAAAATCCTACCAAACATGTTTTTTTGATGCTTGGAAAGTAATTTTTGAGATGATTTGAATATTTCTGATAGGGGGCATTTCACTTATGTTAACCGAGGGGACCCTTTCGTCGATTGGTTCCAGATAAGTTATTATTAACCAAGAATAAAGAAATTCAGTGCAAAAATGATCCCCGATCGGTATTCTTCCAAAGATTTATCAAATATTGCGTAAAAAAATTGAATTTACTTAGTAAAAGCTTACAATCCGGCTGCTCCGGAAGACACGTAAGTCAGACTTTGCAACAATTCACCCACCAGATTTTTCTTCACTTATAACGATGACATCTTAAAGTTGCTTCTCAAAAAGAACACTTTTCAATGCCAAAAAAAATCGCTGCACATAAAATCAATAAATACTTAGCCACAGAACTTTTATATAATGCAGATATAATATGCCCATAGATATAGTGTCTTTTCGACATGAGCTTGAATTATCTCAGCGGATGACTTCATTACTAATCGCCTTAAAGAGACAATTATGTTTGAATTATATAACATAAACACCTTGATCTTTAATGGTATCAATAGTGTATAAATACACAATATTTTCACCTTTGAATACTACCTCGGGTTCCAGGTATATAATACAATCATAATTGGTTGTTAATAAAATAATCCGTTGAGATAATTTAAGCCTATGTCGTAAACACACTATATCTATGGGCATACTATACCAGATACAGACATACGTATGTTTCCATAGCAACTCATTTGTGACAGCAGAATTTCGGAAGGCAGATATATGTTTGGCCGTCCAACAGTCTATTGATAGGTATCTACTATTTACTGTATTCGCTAATAACTTTTCACAAACTCAATTTACAAGTAAGTTGACAATTTCGGACATCATAAGACTGTTTGTATTTTCATATGTGTAGCCACATATAACCACTATTAAGAACAACTTTCCAGCAATGGCATATTATCAATGCTGTGTGTGCATAAAACAATAGAGTCTAGCTTACAGAGTCTGCAAAACATTCTCAAACCAAAATACATTTTTTTTTCTGTTAGTTCTAAATTTGAATTCGCCTCAAAATTTACGATAATTTGTTTAGACATACCTATTTTAGAGCACCACATCTAAAAAGCATAAAATACAACATTCTTAGAGTCGCTAACTTATTATCGCTACATATATTAAACTGTATATCATTAAATATTTAAAAACAAACGTTGAAAGTAAATACATCTATATTATCCATTAATGGCATTCTAGAATAAATCAATTCCTTACTTGAAACAATCATGTATAAGTGGGCACGCAAAAATAATCAACATTCAATAAACTACTAAAGCTACCGAAGCGAATAGAAATGGTGTATATTTAGCTACCCACACGTTTAGTTAGAAACTTTAGTGATATTTCATACAAATAAAAGAAAAATGGAATGTATAAATATATAAACAAAGAAGTAAATTCTGTTTACGGTGATCAATAAATAACAGAATACAAAAGCGATAATTTAAATATTATGTGTAGGTTATGAAGATATGTTTACACAAAAAGTAACAAGTACATATATGATTAAAGCAACTGTTAATTTAATGCGAATTCAATGTATCTTCAATTAATAAGAACCCGTTCGTACCGCTATAAAGGAATAGAACATTAATCCAATAATTTGTGCCAATATCCATATAATTAGAACTTTTTTTTTATTGTCGTGTAGCAGAAAATTCCGCAGCAAAACTCGAGAGGAATTAATCATATATGGTAATCGGTATTGGATGGGCTCGTAAAATTTATGTGAAGAGATATAAAGGAGCAAGTTAAAAAGTGTTGATCGCAACACCGATTTAATTGAATAGAACTGTAGTAGCGCAAATATGCACGCTTTTCAAATTACGATTGGGCCACACCTTTTAGCAGCGACGGACTATGGGAAAGATTAAAAGAGAGTTTATGAATAAATTACATGATTACTTTTTTAATCTATTTGGTAGTGTGTGTGTGATGGCAAGCTTTATCTTGATGCATGAAAAGATGGCATTTTCTGTAAAGATCAAAGTCATGAGGTAAGTGTGCATAATATATTGAAAGACTAATTAGAAATAAGATTTTTAATTTAAATTTTATGATGGAAAAAGTATGTCAAATATTATTAAACGTGAAAATGTAAAATTTGCATAATTTATCGTGAATCATAATGCCATAATGCAAATTGTAAACACAATGATGTTTGTATACATACTATCTGCATACTGCAATAGTTGCAATAGTGAGATAAAATCATTTTCTTATAATTAATTCATCTATAATAATCTTATTAAAAATTAATCTGTAATTAACCAACACAGAGAAGAATATGAAATGTGTTGACAATAGCTTAGCTTAACCCTGCTGTTCTTCTCCCGACCACTATACACTTGTGTCCCTCGGGTCACATAGACCCCGACATTTATTATAACTGAAATACATAGTTCAAAATTTTAAACTTAACAATAATTTTATATATCGACTATTAATTACTACAAAATAGTTTAAATGTACGTAAATATAAAATTAAACGGATGAATAAAAGTTCTTGGCAAAAATATTAATTGTATTTTTTTGCAAATTATAACATTGGAGTCTACATGACCCGAGGGGCACAAATTAACAAATTCCCAAACAACAGCAAACATAAAAATTTAAATAATCAAACGAAAGACTGATATTGCCATCTAGTTGCAATTTTTAATAGTAAAATGTCCGCATTAATCGGTATCATTTTAGCATTTATGCAATTGGCAGTCATTTCGCGGCTTTAACGATTTTGAATCGCCAATAAATTATGAAATGAATTAATAATTTATTCAAAAACAGTCAATCGAATCACAGCGGCCAAGAGACAAGCATAGACAATTGTTTCGGTTCTACAAACCTCGTCAGTATGTCTTGTACGACCACGTTTTAACCAAGTTTCACTTATTGCTATAATATTAAAATTAGAAGAACATAAGCTATCAAAAAAGTTTCTGTTTTTTTGTTTAAATCCTTGTGTTTTGATAGTAAAAGTGAGCTACTAATTCATTCTGTTGGGACAATGTTAGTTTTTTTGTACAAGTATTGGAGGAGTACTGTTTATATACTTAATATAAAGGTTTTTATTGCCGTTATCAATGCGAGACTTTAAAGAAGCACGAATAATTTTTTCGTATGCTTGTTGTTGGGGAGTTTTGTCAGAGTTAATAAAAAAATTGTTATATGTAGCAGAACTACGCAACTTTTTTGCTTCTTTTAATACTTTTATAGCGTCTGTCCTGCTAGAAAAAAATACTTTAATTGGGCGTGGCTTGTTATTTAGCGGTCTTCCAAGACGAACAGCTTGAGAAACTGTTGGCAGTGCAGGTACAATAGATTTTAATATCGGCAAAACTAAAGTTACAACATTGCCATTAGATGTATTATTTTCTGGAGCATTAGATATGATAATATTTGTAGCCCGCTTTTCTCGTTCACGACATTCTACAATGACCTTTTCGTATGCTTCGCAACTTAAATTTCCTGTTGAAACGTTATTTGGAACTGATAGTTTTGATAGAGCAGCTGTTACTTGTCGACTCAACTCGGACACCATACCTTTTAACATGGATATAGTGTTTCCTGAGTCAGAGCAGCTATTACACGTCTTTTTATAGTTTGCTTTTGATCGTAGCACACGAGAGTCAGATTGGGGAAGACCAACACATAAACATGCATAATTATCTTCACAGACAAAACATCGAATGGCTTCCAAATCTAGTGTTTGTTTATTACAACATTTACAAAGACCCATTATGTATATAAATAAGAATAAATTAAACAAAAAAAATAAAGTAGCAATAATTAAAATTTGAAAACAATACTAATAGGAACAAGACAAGGTTACACACTTCACTCCTACTAGGTCCGTGGTGGAGACTTATAAATGACAAACTTAGTTAACTGGGCCGTGGAAATATTAAAATATGTGCAACAAAGGTAAAAAATGGGAAGTATGGATAATTGTATAAATAAAAATTACTCATTAAAAATATTTTAAATTAAACCTTAAATATCTACTTATGATTAACTCTATTTTTAAAAATGGTAAAAATACAAATATTAAAACTAAATTTGTCTTTGACATGCAGAATAATAAATCTAATACAACACATTACAGTATTACCTAGCTATGAATTTCGTATGTCAAGTTTCTGTGACATTTTATAGTGTCATTTCCAAGCTTGGTTCCAATCTATAAACCTATATAATTTTTATATCAGTTTAAAGAGGCAAAAAGAAGTATAATAACTTGTATAAATTTGCCCCAAGAATATAAGAAATAGTCACATCCTATTTTCAAATCAAATATTGGTACAAGAGGGATAAAGTACAAACTGACAAAATCATCAACAAAGTTGAAAATTTGGTGTTGATTACTAGAAAAATTATATTAACAATGAATAATAACAATACCAATTGCATGCTTATAATAAGCAAACACGCAGCTAACAACAACACACAGCTAATGAAAATAAAGAGAAGGATTGAACAAGCCCGCAGCACTGTCATTAACATGGTATAGAGGCATTTGAGATGCAGACAGAGTTACTAACAAGAGATGTTGAAGAGAATTAAAAAAATAAACAAAATATCAACCATTAAGATTAAGATGCTTGAGTACCTCGGTCACGTTATGGAAGGTGCCCGGTATAAACTTATACAACTTATAATCCAAGAGAAAATAACTGACAAAAGAAGTACTGAAAGGAGAAGAATATTGTGGTTACGCAATCACCGAGATTGATTCAGATGTGTAATGACATTTCAGTCCTCCAGGGTTTAATTGTAAATATTATAGTAAAATATTGCAGTAAAACAGTGCTCGCTCGCCTTGCACCGTTTGCACATTCCGCCAGTGTTTATAAACACAGCAGGCATTGAATGTTGTTCTGGGGCAACGCCTACAGGTATATAAGTTGAGGTGTTGGCGAGTTCAATGAATTCAAAAAATTCATAAAGTTCAATATGTCAAATATATCCAAGATGTAATAGTATATACATATCTTCATTATAATAAAGTACAATAAAAAGTAAAGAAGTGTATTGAATCAATTTCAGACACCTCAAACCAACTATTTAAGGCGCAGTAAACAACGTTCAAATTGTCATGATGGTCGCCAACCTTCGTTGAAGACGGCACACCAAAAAGAAAAAGCTAGAGAAATAGAAATATCAGAAATGATTGTTTTAAAAATTCTACATAAAAATTTGACTGCTTTATGCCAAGATAAATGAAATTCTCCCACAATACAAAAGCCCATGCAATAAGTTTACAAAGGCACTCTACCTCCCAAAAAGGCAAAGGCCAGAGTTTTCTGAGATTGATAGGATTCTCTTAATATACTTAATATGCCATAAGAGACTACAATACCAAGAGATGTCTATAAAGACAGAATTAAATTTCTTAATTGAAAGCGGCTATACACAAAAAAATCCCCTCAAATATGCTCAGAAAACTTTACTTCTGCTCGACAACTGCAAGGTGCATAAAGCACAAATTGTTCAAAAAATAGTCAATGAATGCAGCTTTATGGAATTAAAACATCCACCTTGCATTCCCAATCTCACTACCTGTAACTATTATCTCTTTCCAAAACACAAAAAAACACTTGAGAGACGTCGCTAGCTCGCATTTTGCAAAATTACCAAAAGATTTTTTTTTCGAAAGCATAGCGTTACTAGAAAAACTTTAGTGAGTTAGTGTTAATGTTAAAGCTAAAACATAATATTTTGTTTGTCCTGTAATGTTGTTTTCATAGCTAAGTAGTAACATAAAAAACGTCCTCGTATACAAAGAAATACCTGTCAGAAAAGAAAGTACTGACTTAATGACTGAATGTGATGTCAAATTAAACAAAGCCAAGCCTTTGAACTCTAATAGTGCTCGCATAAAAAAGCCAATCTAACAGTTTTAACAAGAGTAGGGCATAAGTGCGGTATTTATAGACAAAACTCAATCTCAGACTCAATGCAATTACCATATCCTAGCTGAAACAAAGAAGAAATTTATTAAGACAAAAACGTTTTTTTTTTACCAATTATTAAACAGAATTGTGAATATCGTCGACACTTCCAAATCTATTCGAACCCTAGCAAAGACGCCATTTCTAAATGCATGTTGCAACAAAAACTCGACATAAGCTGAGCTTGATTCTGAGCTGCTCTTGGTCAAGTTACGTCTCAAGTGACATTGAAGAATTACAGAATGTTGAACCGCTTTTATTTTGGAAATATAACTTCGTAAATTATGTTTTTGCAAAAATTTTAGCAAACTCATTTTACTATAACTTTTTTATCGCCGTGTCAATATTAAGCAAAAATAAATGATTTTCATTAAAAAACATATTTTTTTTACATACCAACCTCAATTAAATGTCCAATGCACTAATTTTAATCCAGTAGCGTGGGAGTAAAATTATACAATATTACTGCAACAAATTTTTGTAGTTTTAAGTCATAATTCAACTTACTATGAGTGAGTTGTCTATTTGTATCTCTAAAATCGGTCTCTAAATAAACTTACTATAAGGAAACAGAAATTTCAACACTTAATTACAACTTTTTTGTCAATTTTAAAGATTAAAGAAACATGCAATGAGATGAGGCAATATTGAATAATTTGCTAAATTGTTTTTTTTTTTAATTAATTGATTAATTGTGATAGCTCAATGGTAGAGCACTTGCATATCATGCGAGCAGTCCGGGGTTCGATCCCCGAAATATGACTGAAATGATAACTTGCTCTTTATCCACCAGCGTGGTTCGGAAGTCACGTATTAAGCTGTTGGTCCCATCAAACCACTTTAAACAAGTCGTAGACTTACTGTGGCGATGTAAAATAGCCGTAAAAAGCATAAAGCATAAGCATAAGCATAAGCATAAGCATAATTAATTTCCTAACTCTAGTGATGATAATAAAATAACACTATAAATTCTTTTGCTTGGACTTTCAGCATTAAAACTTTACCATGCGACATTTTCGTTAGGAAGCATTTAAAGATTCAAGTTCATAAGAACTTTTGTTCCGTTTCATTAGTTGAATACACTGTTTAAGTTTTCCAAAAACAATCTAAACCATGCTATGTATCCATGGTGATAATGTACATTTCTTGGTCAAAACACACAATTGGAGATTTTAAGATTTCGCCCATTTAACCGTACCGTTTCTATCTCTCGTTGAACTGTGTGCACTATATTATTAGAGTACTTAATTAAAGGTACATTGGTTGCTAATATTTTCCTAATAAAAGTCCAAAATCAATCTATCTATGTATGAATAAAATATCCTTATTAATGTAAAGATATCTACTTACCGTCTATCCCCGAATTGATGCTAGCAAAAGCCGGCGGTTGATGTCTGGGCTGCTTCTGTTCGCAGCACATGCAGTTACCCATGACGACGTCCTCTAGGTCAGTAAAGGTCCTTCAGGTTCATCTGCAACACCCACACCGTTCGAGTTACAAAAGTCGCTTCCTCATTTTATAATTACAAACATCATTACTAATAAACAAGTAAAATTCGTGACGAAACCGCAAAAGAAAATAAATGTAAAAAACAGGATATGGAGATGAGGTGTATGAACGTTATTAACTAACTCATACGCAATTATATCAGCACATAAATAACTATACGAGATGCTGTGAAAAGGTGCAAAATAAAATAATCGCTGACTGAAAATAAAATAAAGCGTATATGCGCTTATTATTAATGAGGAGTACATGTAAGGTGGTGATTTGAAAATAAATTACAGTAGTTACATCATGGAGCAAATTGCTCGGAAAAATAGTTCTAAACGAAGAATAAATTATAATTACTTCCCTGAAGTGTGTTAGATTACAAAAATCATTAAAAAAATAATAGTTTGATTTAAAATTGATCCAATTAAAAAAAATATATCCACAGTTTGACTTTTTTTTTATAAATCAAATTTAGGTCATAGATTAATATTTGTCAATATTTATTATCTAGCTATGTTGTTAGTAGTGCAAATCTGCCAGGTTCTGTGTACACCCACCATTTAATGTATCCCGTCGAACTGGTTACCAAGAATACTGTTAGATAGCGTAGATGCAATTAATACTTTTTTTACTAAACCACATTCCACTATTAACCGATGTGTTAAATTTGAACTAATGAACATATGGATCTATCCCAAAAATAGCATGCGAAATAAATGAGTTATCTGTATTTACGTATGGATAATTAACAACAATCAGATAAGATCATACTAATGGGGATAAAAACAGAACGGATGAACGACGCGTATCCATATTAAAAAAAATAATTTGTTTTTATGCTGAATTCAATATCATAAATAGCATTTGACGTCAATGGATATTTTCTCTCCACTTAATTTAATTATTAATTATTATATATTACACAGTGATTCTATGCATAAAATATTAATTACGTTGATTTTATAACCTTGCATAGTTGTTAAATATAGTGTAGGTTTTAATATAAATTGTTAGCAACAAATTTCACCCCTAAAACAGAAATTTATGTATAATAAAATTACATTAAAAACTAACTTATAGCAAGGAGGTGGATAGATTTTTCTAATCTTTGTTTCTCAACAATGTGAATAATAACCTCTAATCAAAACGCGGAAATAAAGCTACCACATGCGGCTAAACCGCAAATACAGCATAACGTTCAAATAGTAAAATTGGTTTTCGCATTAAATTTTTTTTAAATCAGAAAGTATTGCAGAAACTTTTCGGAAAGTTCGTACTCAATTTGGCCATCATGAAGCACCAAGTAGTACCAAAAGAAATCAAAGCGTCCTCGTACTGCAAGATCAACCGAAAATTTACACGTAGTTGAAGAAAGTGTCGTTAATGATCCAGGCATGTCAATGCCAAGGCATTCTCAACAACTGACAATTTTAAGAAATAGTCTGCAACAAAATGTAAGTCTTCTCCATCTTCACCTCCACCCGCAAAAATTTAGCCGCTTAGATAGTGTGATTTGATGCCGTAAGACTATTTCCTGTAAGAAAACGTGAAAGAAGTAAACTTAAAGTAAAAAAATGTAAAATTTAATGCCTGAAGAACAAATGAAAAAAATTTGAACTACTAATAAAAAGGCTTTAAATGATCTCATACCTGAAATATATAGCAGCCGCTATACGTTTTGCAATTTAATATATGTATTTAATATAATCGAGTTGTTCTAAAGATAGTGAGTTAAAAAGAATTTTACATCAAAAACTACAAATATACAGATAACAAAACGGTAAACAAAAAAAAACAAAAACAATATCTGGACCCAATAGTATAGTTCTACTAGATGCTTTTGGTAGATAAACAGCTTAATACTCTAAAACAACACATGCTTTAATCATTCTAAACATTTGCTAAAAAGCACATAGGAATATATAATCAAGCATAACATCAAAACCTGGAGTATGCCAACGCATTTAATGCGTGTCTCATGAAGGGTTTATTAAAATTACTAGCTGCATGGTTATCGGAACCACAATCCATTTGAAACATGTACTACAATACAGTAGTCAGTTTCAAACCCTGCCAATTTCAAGATGCTGTCTCCATAGACAATACCACAACATCATCAGGCACTCCAACCCTGAGACTAATCTCTGTGCTTCGATTACAAAATATCTTCGACATTCTCGTATACCGTATAACTCCTCATTGCCTATGCCAATGCAATTTTAAACGAATTTGAGGTCAGTAGTATGCTCTGTTTTGCAAATTCAATAAGACATTTGATTATATCATCATCATGTCATATTCTGATTAATAAACTAAAACTTATTAATTTCAGTAAACCTAGTATTGATCCTTGTATTATAATATTTTAACGATTCCATTTGAATTATATCAATTTGCTATATTGTGACACCCAAGCTTACTTTTCACTATTTACAGATGATACAACCATACTAAGATACAGTTAAATTAAATAAAGATATCTGTCAAAATTTTAAACAACGTTTTAGTGAACAAGAAAAATCATATTCACACGGTAACTCAAAATCAACATTTGCAAATCATATAATTAAAGAAATCACACTTTTCCAAACTTAGACAAAAACAAAATTTTGTAATATGCACTTTTCAAGTTGGGTGGAAATCACAAAAATTTAAAAACAATGAACACCGTTTGTGAAATATACCAACTATATATGTATATTTTGAAGATTTATTTTAGAACGAACTGAAAAATCATTGTAAAAACATTTTGAATAGATTTAAATTGATGTACTACTCAACTTACAAGCGCTGTAATTACTTGCGAATGAGGTGGCCACAATTAAAATAAAAAAATATAGTAAATCATAGTATAATTATATGACAATTGATTAACACCAATTAGTTCAATAACAGCTGCTATATTGTTATTAACGTATTAATGATGTTTACTAATTACATTTTCATCAATTATGATGTGCTTCGTACACGGCATATATCAATTAAATGATTTAATTACGATTTTTATAAAATATGAAATTCAATATAAAATGAGATAACACAATTGGATACTATATCAACCATTGCATTTGATTTAATCTAATATTATTAAATTGCACGAAACAGATTTTTTTGTATTTAAAATAAAATTAAAACCATCATGTAATCTTTGGCCTTCAGCATAATAAAATTACATAAAAATGCAAAAGCGGTCGGTCCGTAATTTTGCACGAAACAGCTTAAGGCCTCCTAAAAGCGTGCATAATAATCTTTAGAATGCTTCTACAATCTTTATCTAGTAATATAAATTATTAAAGTAACTATTTAATATCTGATTTAGTTCCAGGATGGATAAGACCACCTGTTTCTTGCCCTATTTAAGACTATCGTTAGAATTGTATTATGTTATTGAGTAAAATATTTGCTGTTTGTATTATGTATTATTACATACAACTTATTTTTATTGTAGATTGAATTGACTTCCTTATGTTTATAATCAATAGAATCACGTTATAATACTACACATCATTTTTTTGTTATTGCAAGTTAATCTTGCCGAGTAAGTTGGTTTCTAATAACGTTCATAACTCATAGCTGCTATCTGTGTTTATGTTATAATTAACTCAATAAGGGTCATAATAAATATAACGGTTTGATTAGATTTCCTCGGCGAGCTCTTAAGAAAATGGGGGCCATGCACTTACAATAATAAGTCACTGTAGCTTGTGTTACAGTAGGAAATATAATGTAAACATTAATCTACTTTATGACTCTATAAATGTCTGTAGTGATTTCAAATAATATTTTGTTAGTATTGAGATATATTCATTGAAAATATGCAGATCGTTCAACACTTTGCGTGGTGAAACAATGCGGAATTTTAAACTCAATTTACAATTGAAATTGTTAAGATGAATTGTTCGCTCGCGGGGTCTATATCTTCATCAAAACTTCGAAGTATTTAATTTACTGTCTTATTTCATTTGTTGTCGTATAAATTGAAATATCAAAAGTTTAAAATGAAAGTAATTAATGGTTAATCTAATCTGTATTATGTATGAACTTTCATCAATTAATACAGGAATGTTTTCATTTACATAGTATGCATTGCGTGCAATATATTGCCGGAACTACTAAATTATGGCAAGATCCGGAAACTCAACCACTGTAAAAGGGTTGCCCATTATGCTGTAATAGTTAACAGGAAAGATTAAATAATAAGTTTGATATTTATATTATAAAAATAATTACTATGCAATATTTTTCTATGTAATATGATTATAGATAAGATTTTGTTTTTTGATTGATGGATCTTCTTCGTTTCCTTATTGTCATCCTTACAGCTCATCTCTTGGGTGTGTTAGACATGATTGTAAACAACTATTAATATACTAAGGTCAACATATATTTTTTCCTTATATATTGTATGTGATTGACATACATGTATGTAAAAGAAGATGGTACAAAGGATTATACTATTGACCTTAAAAGTTTATTGACTTACGTTTTTATATTTTACATTAAATATGCGTTTCCGATAGTTAATACATATCATAATATCTTGAAAAAAAAATAATAGATTATTTTTCATTTACTATTTTCAATATATTTGTATCAGCTTGCAATTTTTTTTTCTGGGTTCTATTTGGGCAATAGCAAAAAACATCGCAACAATCAATTCTTCCCCAATCTTCACTAAAATTACTACAAAAATTAAGTAACAGCAGCTTTGACATTATCAACAATGAAGAGACTCAATTCAGCATTTCCGTTAGAAAGCACACCGTTTGTTCCTCCGTCAGAATAAGTCTATCCCAAAACAAGTAAATTTACTAATGTATTTTTAAAAAATAATATAAAAATATATTCGTTTACTGTTAGAATATGTAATATCAGATACTAGGCACTACCACCAAAAAAGCTATGCTATACCAAGTCTGCCTAAAAAGTATCCGACCTTTGCCTAGATTTTTTTATTATTAAAATTACATGACGGAATTGGGACTTTAATCCCCTTCAAAGTAGGCCCCTTGCGCCTCCACACACTTGGCCCACCGTTCTTTCTACTGCTACTAAAGTGATAATGATCGTGTTAACTGTGTATTGTTGTCACATGTTAATAACGGTTGTCAATAAGTTCTGCAGAATGTCATTTTCAATCGAACAAAGAAAGTTTATTGTTGAAACTTATTTCGGATATAAATCGTTTGCAACGTTAAATGAAAGTTTCACCACAAAATATCCACATACTGCTGCTTCTGCTAAAAGTGTTTTCCAGAAAATGATTGCTAAATTTAGAGCTTTAGGTTCAGTCGCTAACGCCAATCGTAACCGTGTACATATACGGTTTGTTCGCCGGAAAATGTTCGACGTATTCACGAGACTATGCTAAGAAGTCCACGGAAATCAACCAGACGTCTATCCTCCCAACTAAACATCAAACAAACGTGATGCTAGAACATATTAAAGCAGTTACATATGAGAGCGTACAAAGTAAGGGTGATGCAAACATTACAACCTAAAGACTACGCAAAACGACAACACTATTGCGAATGGTTACTCACTCATGTCGTTGATGGTTATCTGGATCCAAATCTCTATTTTATCACAGACAAAGCATGGTTCCACCTTAGCGGGTACGTGAACTCTCAGAACACTCGCTATTGGTCAACAGATAATCCCAGGGAACATTTTGATGTGCCTCTACATGACGCAAAAATAGGCGTTCGGTGTGCAGTTTCAGACCGACAGATTATAGGTCCTTTTTTTTTAATAACACCGTCAACTCTAAAGTGTATGTAACGAAATTGTTTCAACCATTATTAGCGCAGCTGACGGAGGAAGAACAAGAATATGCGTTTTATCAGCATGATGGTGTTACGACGCATGCTTCACGGTTTTCAATGGCATACGTCCATGGCGCTTTCGAAGAAGAACGTACAGTTTCCGCAGGTTTATGGCCTCCCAGATCGCCCGATCTGTCTACCTGTAATTTTTATTTGTGAGGTAATTTAAAGGGTAAAGTGTACTGTAACAATCCGCATATAATTGAAAAGTTGAAAATGAACACTCGCAATACGATTGCAGAAATCACACCAAATGAATTGGCAAAAGTTTTCCAAAACATGTTGAAACGTGCTGATATGTGTATCGAAGTTAATAGTAAACACTTTCAACACATGCTGTAAACTATTAAATGTTTAGTATGTTGTTATTCGTAATATTCTGTATTTACTTTGTATATTCTCTACTCTGAAAACGGTATCCATTCAATGACATCTTCAATTTGAGAAACAACCAGTATTTGCAAAGAGCCAAGTCTGAAGAGTAGGGAAGTTAGCAACATTTCGTAGCCACTTTGCGCATGTTCTAATCTTCAAGCAAAATTGCATGTGCAAAATCTTTACTAGTTAACTTCTTTGGCAATCTCTCGTACGGCCAAACAACAATCTCACTCTATTATATTTTCTATCCTCTTAACAACAGCTGCATTCCGAGCAGATTGTATCCCAGAACGCTGATCACTCTCCACCAATGTCTGGCCATTTTTGAATCGGTTGAACCACTCTTTAATGTGTATTACTTCCATAGCATCGTCACAAAACACCTACAAATTGTTTATTTTGAAATTCACCAAGCTTTTGACAAAATTTTATGCAGTACTGTTATTCAACTCGTTCAGTGATTTTAAGAGAAATCAAATCCGACAAACACGTATAACAGCACATCACTTGACGGCTAGTAAGCTACAATTGACGCACCGAAACACCGAGAAAAATTTAAAGCATGCTCATTAAACTATCTCATTCCAGTATTATGCGCAGAAAAATTCATGGTCGGATACTTTTTAAACAGACCTCGTCTTCTAACAAGAAATGAATAAATTTTCCTTTTTTGTTTTGCAAAGTTAATTGCGCCAAGGCTAACGATCAAGTGATTCCCAAAAACAAACATCACAACAGTATTTTTTCGACAATGGCCACATCTGCACTTACACAATAAGAATAAATTACACCAGACTTGGTACTTTCTGAAAAACGTCTTTGTCCCCAAAGAAGTCCTGAGCAAAACGTGCTCTCGTTTTCCTTTTTTGGGCAATCGGAGAGCACATGCTGTGAATAACCTACTTTTATCTGTGTCTTTTTCGCCAATCAGTTTCAAGTAGACTCGAAAAAACTTCCAGCTCTCAATATAGAATCAAGCAGATGACGGCCCATAAGCAACATATCGGCTCTAATAACCGATGTCAAGACATTTAGGCCGTCCGTGGATACCATCATATATAGCATGTGCCAAATCTAACAATATTAAATGCTCCTGGTCTAAGTTCCCATACTTCGTAATTTCTTCCAGCTCCGGTGAATGATGCCCAAACTGGTAGTAGAGAATTTAGAAATACTAGAAAGCTGCCTTCTGCTGTCGTCTCCTAGACTGGTCACCGATGTTAAAATACGTACCTCTCCTTTGACATCTGTTTCCATGTGTGCACTAAATAGCTTATTGACCTCCACTATAACATCCAGATAGCAATAGCTATTTGCTTGGTTACTACGGTAACATTTCAGCAAAGTTGTTCCAGTTATCTCGCCTTTATCGCCCGGTATGGCAAAGTAGGTCCAGAGCCAACGCTATAGTTTAGATCCCCTACGGTAGTTAAAATTAAAAAAAAAACGCTGTGTCTCCTTCGTCCTTCATAGGCACCTTTTGAATAGTTACCAAGAATTCAATTTAAAATTTTTATCAAACTCGTCTTTGATAATGCACCACCACGAGTTAATTAAACCCTGTAGAATAGGTCGTAGAACAACCTTTGCAACAGCTTTAATGTCATTGTTTCCACTACTAGCCTTACAAGGACTGCCCGGTAAGCTAATGAGCTTGTACAAAGTGTGGTCAAAAAGCACTTCAAAAATATAGTCAACAAAAATAGAAAGAACACTTAAACCTCTTTGAGAACAAAAAGAACTTAATCCTTCAAACATCGGTGACAGTATTGAAGATGGTAAAAGATGTCAGCAGGATAAGCAAAAAACGTTTCCTATGTTGATTGCAAGTAAGTGTAGGCGTCCTATCTATCCGGCCGCAATCAAGTAAAATCACAATACATGTTAAGTAAGTTCTCTGATGCATTTTAATTTACAACTGCAACAGTGATAATTAGTTTGTTTTATTATTTAAGTATATTACGCTCAACTTAAATATGCTATTAAGAAAAAAAAAGTAATATATCACACTTTACCATACTGCCGCAATATCAAAAAATATATAATCTAACAATGTAAATATAATAAATAAACTCTATCTAACCACGTCCCACTGAACAACATACAATAATTTTATCTTAACAACGAAAATATGATCATATTGAAATCCAACTCAACACAAAGAGATTGTTAATTAAATTTAACTTTCACATCACAATAAGAAAATCATAAAAATGACAAATTACACACAATGAAATAACAAAAATTTAATGAAACTATATAATTACAAATATCTGAGATGAATATCCAGGAAACATTTCTAATGCTCGGATTCAAAATAGCGGAAATAAAAGTGCAAAAAGCGTATTAAATTATGATACCACTTTAGATGGGGAGCTAATGTAAAAATTCCAAGGAAAATGTGAAATTCATTATAACTTTTAAGAGCATGAATTACAAGATGCGCGAGATAAGTTTAGAGGGATACATAAAAATGTCGAGGGTGACGCCTTAGGTTAAAAATGTCATAATGGAAAAGAAAAATAAAGATTGTATCTATCTATATGGGATATTTTATATGAAATATAATCATAAATCCAATCTCGATTTAAATTGAACATTATATAGATATCTGCAAGGTTGTTATATTAATACCAAGCTATGTTAACCCAACGATAATAAATTTAATATAAAACTATCTTTATGTTTCTTTGATCAACATTTTCATATCAATTATTATAATAATAATGACATAAAATTGCAGTATATAGCATTTAAAATATATATATATATATATATTAGAAGTGGCGACGGTGTTGATGGAATTTTAAACTGCTGCGACGATCATCGAATTTTGATTTCTTTTACAAACTACTTTTAAAAGTTTAAGTGGGTTTCCGTTAACTTTATCCCAAAACTTGTGAAAACAAATTCTCAATTCCTCATTCAAATATCTCAATTTAAAATTCAATCTTTTATATTTTATTCAAATTGTTTTTATGTAGCAATTGTCTTGTCTGCTAGAGTATTAATACATTTCCGGCATAACATAATTTATTGCAAATTATTGGCGTCGTCTAATCATAATATGAATAACTTTGAAGGCAGAAACCTTATAATAGTTTTTTTATAAATAAATTATCCAAGTAACTATAAACAAAGCAATAACAACCGATTAATTTTAAAATATGGCTGACAGTAATGTTGTCACACTTGATAGAGGCAATAACACAACTTGTAACGTTAATTTACACGGAGCTACAGTCGTCTCATGGCGTGTGAGAAACATCGAACAATTATTCCTTGGAAGATTGTCGACTTTCGATGATAAGAGACCAATCCGTGGAGGCGTATCAATACTATTCCCGCGGTACGGACATTGGAAATTTGGTCCAAAACATGGATTCGCACGCATATGCCCGTGGAAACTGGAAAGCCCACCCACGCGATTAAAGAATAACAATATAGAAGCCATATTTACATTCACCGATACTGAATATACGCGATCCATGTGGAATTACAAATTTTTAATTACTTACAAAATAACATTATGTGAAAAAGAACTATTATTCGAAATATCTCTAAAAAACATGAACGAAAATTTAGGTATCAATTATTGCTTAATGTTAAACAATTATATAAAAACGCGTGATATAAATGATTGTTCTATATACGGATTGCAATATTATGATTATATTGATAAAACTAAAGACAATGGTATGTATCAGCAAGAAGAAGAAATTCTTAAGATCCATGAAAGTACCTATAGAATGTACAAGAACAGCTCTAATCAATACACTCTCGCTGAACCATATATGGATCGCAAACTTAATATAGAAAAGCAGAATTTGGAGGATACAATACTTTGGTATCCTTCCTACATAGAAGCGAAATCTATTCCATATCTTTGGGAGATGCAACATATGAATATGCTTTCTATGACTTTTGGATGTTTGTTCAATCCGACAAAATTGTGTCCTGGCGAATCTTATAAAGCTTGTCAAAAATTCCAATTATTAATATAAACTTGATTATCATTGAAATTGCATTACAAATGTACACAGAACAGAACATAATTACAATGATTTAATGCATAAGTCTGTTACATAGTATTCAATGTTTCACCTCATATCTAAGTTTAAGATAATAAAAATGTTCACAATTACATCATAAGATTGTTAAAAAAAACCAATATAAACCAATAAGTGTTTAACAGTTATAAGCACAACAAAATTATTTAATAATAGTATAATTAACAGATCATTTTAAGTAGAGTCTAGAGTTTAATTTTTAGCGACGGTTAAGATATTTCGTCCGTACTAATTCATACCCTACTAAAAATAAAATTGTGGGACGTAATCCCTAAGATGACACTCTGTATCCAAATTGCAATGACGTCAATGTGACGTTGCTTTGATACTCCATTTATATAGTAGCATAGCAGCGCAGGCATAGCGCAATGAACCTGAACGCCAATACCTATTATTTAATAATTCTGCACACCACTATTTTCTAAACCTAATCTTAAATAATTATTGAAAAACCTTGCACTCATAGCAGCTTGTAATGTTTAATTGTTACCATTATGGCTAGTACAAGTGAACGATAAGAAAACTCATTAATCCAAAACTAGCAATTTTAATAATTCAGATATAATGATAGTCCCAGGAACATATTATGTTTATGACTACTAGTAATAAACTTTAAGTTAAGCAAACATTTCCCTAACTTTTCATTAGTATACATTTCCCATCATATTTCATAAGATAAATAAATTATAATTTCAACAGAATTAAGTATAAATATTAAAACTGCCAATACAGGCAATCTAAAAGAAATTACACCTTTGTGTGTCATTTCATATAATCGATTCAACTGAAATGAATATACTTTTTGAAATTACGTAAGAGAAGCACAATCTTCTGCGATGGATAGCAATTTAAAATTTTATTATTCTATCTACTCCGGCCTTTCATTCCAACATTATTTTTAAATCTCTTACATAGGATAAATTAAACGTTTCCGCCTTCAATCCATCTTAAATAAATATGCTAACCTAATTATATTTTTATGTAACAAATTTGAGAAGCTATTCAAAATTGAATTTTTAATTATACTCTTTTAACTCAAATGTATAGCTGTAGCAACAAAGTTGGGTTTTCGTAAGTCAATAAATAAATATAATTACCATTCGCAGCAATTTAATTTATTATAAATTACTATTTAGTCCTTAGCACGTAATTCATCAAATGAAACAAAAAAGTTCTTATGAACATGTATCGTATCTTTAAAAGCTTCCTAAGTTTTAATACTTCAGATTAATTTAAAAACCATTTAAGGTTAAGCTGATTAATTTTTAAAATTGTGAATAATCAGATAAATAAATACTTTAAAAACCATTCACAAAAAATGATTCACTAGAATGCAAATCTTGAATAGGTTGCAAATAGTAAGCTTTTCTTTTATCTTTCTATGTATGTATGTAGAAACTAAGATTTTGATACTTAAAGTTGTTGAGCTGCTCTTCGAGAGCCGAACCTAGGATTTAAATCAAATAAACGAAGAAGCGGTTATTATTTATCTTTTAAATTAGATTCTCATTTCTGTTTAGCTCCGTATTCCAATTCAAACCTAATTCACAAAAACGTCGTTGCACATCAATGAATACATGAGCACTTGAGAGCCTCATATTTAGAAAACGCCTTTCGTACTCACGCAGAGAAGCAATTTTGGTCAAATGAGCCGCTTGACTAAAAACCCAAATACTAATAGTAGGCTGCTAGTTAAGTATGATTCAAAATAATATGGTATGCTTCCGCACAGTTATGAAACTCATGCAACATGTCATACATAGGGATCACACAGACAATGACTGCAAAATATATAGCCTCAAAATAAATGTGACAAGTAATGGTATAACCTGTAACCTAAAGAAAATATCTATAAATTCACATACTTGGAAAGTCTAGTAAACTTACAATAGGATAGCTCAATGGAGATGAAATGCAGAATACAGAAAATCAGAATGGCCATCAATAAAACCTAATACGCCTTAAGAATCATCTGTAGATGATTTTTAAAACGTATTCAGAATTCCATGGATCGTGTCACCTATGCAGATGTTTTAAAGAGGATATTGGTGCGCCAATATCCAATTTCGGATAGGTATAAGAAGAAAAAGAAGAATTGACATACCTACTTAAAATAACATTTATGCATATCATTTTAAAGAACTAAATTCTTGATCAAACTTGCTTTTGTTAAATTCTGTTTGTTGTTAAGTTATTTATAGAACACTAAAAAGTCGAGTCTCTAGTATAGTTTTCAAAAAATGTCCGTTAATAACAACTGCACAAAAAAAAGAACTAAAGAACTAAACTTGTTGAAAAAAGTTGTTCAATAAAATTTTCATTCATTCTTGCTCGTTACAAAGTTATTTTAAAATAATTCAAAAACTTTGTATATATTTTAATATATTTTTGTAAAATACTACTAGTTCAAATACTAACTTAATATGAAAATTAATGAAAACTATTTTTTTAAATTATTTTCTGTCATAACTTGTTAAATCAGATTTTATAATAATTGCTAACTGCTGAATTATTTTAAGAAACTTGAAATTTCATATTTTTTTAATAAACCAGAGTTAATACTAATTTTACAAAATCATTCATAAAAGAACTGCAATTTGTCGAATTTTGCTTCCAACTGACCTAGGAACTTAAGATAAACGACCATGAGCAACGCCGCATGTTCGCTGATTGGGCTCTGGAGCAGTTGGAAGCTGATCCAAATTTCGCCAAAAAAATCATCTTTAGCGACAAAGCGCATTTTTGGATAAATAGATATGTGAACAAGCAAAATGATACCAACGATGTGTGGTTCCAACAGAACAGCGCTATGTGCTGCATGCCACGACAAACATTCTGCACAATCGATTTAAGGACATAGATATCTCAGCAAATTCAGCCAGATTTATTCAAAATCAAAAATTAGACCTCCCAAATATGTGCCACTAAGCAAAGCCGCGACGGACATTTGAACGACGTTATATTCCATAAAATAATCTTTCAAAAAAAATTAAGTAGATATAAAATTGAGCGTCCTTATTGAAAGAGTGAGACTGTTGACAGGTGGTTATAAAATTTGCACATATTATAATGCAAGTTTGTTGAAAATCAAGTAAGTTAGTTCATAGGTAAGATTTGTAAAGTAGTCGTATTGACAGTTTACAGTTTATATGACAAGTTTCTGAAACAGTTGACAGCTGCTTTGTCAAATAAACATATGACAGTTTATCTGACATATTTGTAAAACAGTTGACATTTACTTTGTGAAATTGATAGAAAGACGATAAGAGTTTTTATAGGTTGCATAAGACTCCTTTGATTCCAAAAGTACGTCTACATAAGTTACTAGCGCAAAAAATAACAAAAAACATCCAAACTGTTACAAAAATATAAGCATGCAAGCAGAAAAAACAGGAAAATCAAAGCAGAAATAATTAAGCTAATAGATAAGCAGAAAATATACTCAGAAGATTCAAGAAGATCCCTGATATTGATAAAGAGGAATTAATGTTAACGCTCAGACAAATCGACACAGATAAAACGCAGAATTTATTCTGCTCTTTAAAACAGGTGATAAAGCCAATATGAAAAACTACCGATTAATAAATCTATTGTCACTCATCTATACAACTTCGTCAAACAGGCAGGGTTCATTAAAGGATTCAGTACCACTACGATCAGCGATCACTTACAAACAATCCGTAACTTAAAGTACCAAATATAACATACCCCTCCCCTCCATTTGAGATTCGTCAATTATCACACGGCATTTAACCCAGTAGAAACGAGAGCGTTCTAAACAGGAATTAACATAGCCAGGTTAGACTCGAAATACTTTAACCTTATAAAATACATATCCAAAATAATAATAATTGACGAGGATTCAATGACAAGTCAAATCACAATTAACAGAGGCGCCGCCAAAAGTATAAACATAGACAAAGTATACCTAAACCCCAACTAATTAAAAAGCACAATAACTCAACTGCTCAAAGCATCCAAACTAGTAGGATTAAAAATGAATCAGACAAAACAAAAATTATGAGCAATAAAAAATAGTAGATAACCACGTAGATGACACCGGGGAAGCATCAAAAGCAACAAAAACCAAACTGCCAAAATTACTAGAAAGATACAACTAAGTTGGTCGACATATGGGAAGTTTGGTCATATTCTTAAAGATAGGAACATACCAATAAATCTCAAAAGAAGAATCTATGACACCTGTATCCTACCAGTAACCACGTATAGATTAGAGACTGCAACCTTAACTCAAAAAAGTGCAAAACGCCTAAGAATATCATCAAGTTAGAAAGCAAACAAAACAAAGGCTGAGAAAGAAAAAGAGGCATAAAATAACAGACCTACACGCATTGGTTAAAAATATATGATATAAAACATGATAAAAAAGCAATCCTAAAAGCTCATAGCAGGCCTAGAATATAGTTTAAATTTTTTTTGAAAAGTGGAAAGGTGCACTTTAGAATGAAAGACAATTATCGATAGCGTGTTATTGCAACTATAATACAATTTTCATCATTTTGAGAAATATATTTATAAAGAAAAAAGAAAACCGGAGAGTGGTGATGGGTAACGTAATTTTTTTATCAGTCAAAATAAAATTTCACTAACTATAGCATTAACTCTACAACATTGAAATTAGAGATGAAATGAATGAATGAGGTTCGTTTAAAGAACACAATTCCTGATGGGTTCTATTTATCAACATCAATATTCCGTAGTCAACAACTCATCCGATTAAGTAATGTTATATTATGAGTGTCTATATAATGCTAAATTAATAAGTATTCTATAATACAGATAAGTATGTTGCCAGTTCAACCAGGTTATTTAGAGCGAAAAGGTATCATTGTAATAATGAATATGAAATATATAAACAAAAAAAACAACAAAAACAGGATGCATATTATCCCATCGTAATTTAACATATTTATTGCATGTCGTAATTTATTTAAAAGATTAGTTGTGCTTTACTGTAAATTAATTTGGCCACATTTAAAGAATGCAACATATTTAATCTATTTAGATCAAGCACTTATTTATTTAACCGAATTGTTAGTATAATATTAAGTTATGTAAAGGATTGCAATAAACATTTGTAAACATAAATTATTACAATTTCCTTCTACTAATTGGCTATAAATCGCCAAAACTCTTATACTAATTAGCTGTTTGCAATATTCAATTAATTAGCTCAAACAACAAATCTTATTAAATTGAATCTACTTTTTAACTTTACTTATATAATTTGAACGAAGAACATTTTATAGCAATTAAAATTTCCAACAAATTATAATGAACAGAATTTCCAAGAATTTTTATTGCGTGATAAATAAATTAAGTAGAAAAGTTCTCTTAAGATGCAACTTTGAAACCCACTTAAAAATTTAAGGCAATATTGTGTTGCTTTTAATTTCAAAAGCAGCCTTTGTTTTTCTCGCTTCCTACAGTTTAATTTATATAATTATAGGTCATATAAATACATTATTAATAAAATTTAAATTCTTTTAAATAATTCACATCCTATGTAAATGCAGTGGAGTTTTAAAAATATAGCTTTGTCACCCTTAGTCCATTATTCCAATATTGACTGTGCCTTAAAACGTGGTTTTCATCAAGTAAAACTTGACATTTCGCTACGGTTTATTTATTTTCCACGTAGCTTTAAACCTATTTGTGCTTCTATGTTTATATCCGTCGCTTCTTAAAAACATGACCGTTTTACATTCACATAAAAACTTTTATTATTTAAGTTTTAAAAATTATCACAAGAAAATACTTTATGTCGGTTGTTAAAATGATTATTGCTGAAGAAAATGTGATTATAATTATTGGTGAAATGTGTCTGGAATTGTAAAATTAAATTTATAATATTAGGGGATGTAATTTGGAAGCACTTGCCATTAAGCCCAAGCTAATTGCGTATGTACTCATTCCATCTAGAGACCTAGAAACACACAATAATCGTTTGATTGCTGCCCTTAAGAGGTTACATTAACATCCTTAACATTTAACTTGCCAGGTTTAGACAGCATTTGCACAGCAGTGTTTAATAACCTTGTGGTGCTTCTTGAATATTAATGATTTCTAAGTAAAATTCGCAAGTGTTAATGTACAATAATCGTGGTTAAAGTTAATTTGTTTTAAGTATAAAGTTGAAATGAAATTTTAGGAAATATTATTTAACGTTACAAAATAGAATAATAAATTATGTAACAAAATGCAATTGTTATGAAATAGTAAAACTTTTGCAAATAAAGTGGTTCGTTAAAATACATAATTAATTATGTATTTATTAGATACAGATAATAGCTATTAATGTAACATAATATAAGACAAGATGCTAATAATTAAGACTACTCTGTAAAGTAGTATTATGTAATAGTTAAAAAGGTTGTTTTTATGGTCGACGGCTTTGAAGAATGTTTTTCTTAACATAACTAGTAAACATGAAAATTTCTATATTATGCTAAAAAATAAAAGATTATACTGGCAATGTATGAACAGTAGTAGCGTATGAAAATAATACTTTCGCAAACTTATACTGCAAATACACGACAAAAGAAACAAGCCTGAATGTATATGAAAAATATCATAACACTTAATAAAACCAACGACTTAATTTGGCAAATACTGGAGAAATATTGTAAATTATATACAAAAAATGTCAATTTAAACGATTTATAAAAGTGATTAACAACTGCCAATTATTATTTAATTAGTTTAATGTACTTTCAAAAAAGAACAGAACGTGTTTAGATGAACGTACTATTTTACAAATAAAGTTATTAAATAAATATTTATAGTCAATAACAAAAAGTACAATTTTTAATTCACTTTGACAACTACGCAAGAAATATTGATAGCAACTTATATTAGAGTTGAAATATAAAACCAAATTTTCTAAATATTAGAACAGTATTGGAACAACATAGATAAAGTTGAACATTTGCCTTTAAGACCACTTTCCCGTAGCACTAAGGAATCAACAACTCCTGTAATTGCCTTAAAAAGAATACAAAAAAAAGAAAAAAATGTTGAAGCCCCAAGAAAGATTTGCCTCATTGAACAACCCCAGCCTGCTTTAGTTGCCTAGCAAATGTAGATATCAAAAATATTTCGTTCTCGCGTCCTGAGTCCGGCAAATATCAAATAAACCTGAATTAAAAAAAACTGTCATGCAAAATGCCCGGCTTATTCAAAATCTAATCATGAAAATGATTTAATATAGCTGTATCACAGGGCGGATCAAATAATTCTAAGGGGTGTAAAATAGTATACCAAAGTATAAGTAGATATATAAAGCACGCGCGAGTGCTTTAAAGACCAAATACCCACGCATACTTTACGCTATTTTTTATTGCTGCATTTTAAGACCATAAATACTACTGATCATTAAAATTTTTGTGCATGTTTGATATTAGGTACGTAATCGTTGTAGCTTAATGGGTCTATTCTGAACATATTTTAACATCGATGTTAGCTAACATTGCTGTAGAAATTGATTTTTAACCAATCAAGTATCGAGTTTTTTAAATATTACCTAGCAACGTTCAAAATGTTAATTATCATCGCTGTAAACAATGTTCAGAATACGGCTATTAGTCACGTTGTAAAGTACACAACCATTGATAATTTAAGCGCTAAAGCTGATAGTAGATTAATTCCGCAGAAGTCAGAAAAAAGCCAAACAAACCAATTTATTAAATGGATGAAAGAAAAAAATTACGTTAAATTTAACCGAACGAGTTATGTTTAAATTTTGCAGAAACTGTTCAAGTTCAAGTCACTAACAATGTGGGCAATACATTCAACATTACAAAGCATGTTACGATTACTTAAGGAAGTGGATATCGAAACATAAAGATAAAGAGAGAAGCATTTATGAAGACGATCAACAAGAATCACAACGCAAAAAAACCAATCTTTCCAAAGAGAAAGATTTTAAAAGTTTTTCAAAGATGCTCCAGATGTGACGTATTTATTCTTGAAAGTCGTGCCAGTTTTTAGAATCTTTGATTCCTGTCGCAAATGTGAATTGAGCAATATGCGTTTATTTGACATTAAGGAAAAGGGTAATACGTTACTTATTACCATAGGCCCGTCTACGACAGAAATGGCTCAACATTTTACTTTCGTTTACAGTAATACCCTACGTAAGGTAAATTAAGAATTATTTGTCGTTGCTTCCTCAAAATGTGAGTACAAACCGTGTCTTCTTACGTTTTGATGAAAAAATGTACTAAACAGGTAGTGGACATTAATACTTTTGAATTATGCCCATTTCAAACAGCACTTTTCCTGAACTTAGACAAACCTAAGAAGTACACGGGCCATGCATTTCGGTGTACGTAACCATTATGGTCAACGGTGGAATGTCTATAGACCAAACACAGCGGCAAGTTGGTTGGAAGTCAGCATCTGTAACTAGCGGATATGTCAAAAACTGCACCAACAAAAAAATAATGTTTCTAATATTATCTCAAAATCAGTTAACAATGTTCATGTGAGCAACGTCGAAATTACCGCAAATATTATTGGTAGAAAGACGAATGTATGTATGTACTTCTGGAAGTACATCATTTAGCAAATTCATGTGAGCAACGTAGCAATATAGTTGAATAATGGAAATGTTATTTTTTAAACAATACAAATTCGTATTCCATATTCATTTTCATTAAAATAAATATTAATAGAAATAAATGACAATTATGGATGATTTTAAAGTTGAATTTTTTAAACACGCGCGTGTTTTAATATTGATTTTAAATAGGCTGCCGCATGTTTTATAGAAGGCTTATATTGCATCAATAAAAAAAATTGTATAATTGGTGGCAGCGTTTTTTATCAGCTTCTGTCATTGTTGGTAAGGAGATATTTCAAAGGCGTCATTAAAATAGCGTCAAATTAGAAAAATGAAAGATAGGCATTATTTCCTATGTCATCTCTCAACGTGCTTCCTCACTTATGGAAGTAGTTTTGATTTCAAGGAAATAACTGAGTAGTTACTTTTTGAAATATAAAATGAGTAGTATAAGCTTTTGCTATTATTAAATAACAAAACTTGTACATTACAAATATAATTTCGTTTTATACTAACTAAAAATTCATGCATTTCCTTAATTGATAACAGCCGACTAATTAATTAAATCCATATTTACTAATCAACCACAACAAGATTAAATACCACAAATATATTAAATAAAAGTACCCATGATTTACCTGAATTTGTCGCCGCAAATTTCTTCTGTGTCAGCACAAATTATATATAAGATCTATGCTTTCTTTTAGGACAAACTCATCTGTAATAATCCTTCCATTTCCTACATTATAATTACTACGCATAATCTACTGTGAGAACATTTTCTAGGTCAAACTATGTATTTTTTTAATATAATTTCATTGCGGATATATCCAGAGGCAAACCATTTTACAAAGTGAATTGTAATTACACTTTACAATAAAATTAAAAGTTATTAACTAGCATTCTTTACCATTTCCGTAGCAATCAAAACCAGTAAATATAATAACAACTTTAAATTTCTGAATCATATAAAATTGTATTATTATTTCTGTTGTAGTATTAAATTTTTACAAATAAACATAATAAAAGTACAATGGAAGATTGAAATCTTTAATTTGCATTTTGTTTTTATAATATTAATCAAGATTATGCAGTATTATCTAATAATAGAATATTTTGAAGGTCAATAAACCAATTAAAATAAAATTAAGTTTATATTATTCAATATTTATGAATTATTTATTAGTTGAATTTTTGAAACATACAAAAAAAACTGAAAGAAAAGGTATGAACTAGAAAATATATTCATTCAAAGAAAAAATGAAAACAATCGAATCGATTAACCTCATTCATTATGAATAAATAAGCCGCTATGAATAAACAAATCGGTATTGTCTTGAAACGTGATACTGACGCTAATGACCTTCCAATAGCCCCATTGAAAATCAAAATCAATAGCGGGCTTATCTATACGTCCTTGTCAAGGCTTTCTTCAAGGTATTTAAGAACATCTTCCTATATTACAGTCACGATGTGACAATTAAAGTCTCTTCTCGTCTTCAATCATGAAGATGATCACACTTTTAATATTAGTGGTGATTACTTGTATTTTTACACCGTGATTCATGACGTAATTTATCAATGAATTTTAATTTTCTATCAATTATATCTTCGACCTTACTGGTATAATTGTTTATGTTTTAAATTTAATTTAACTTGTGTGTACCTAACAATTAAACGTCAATAAATTTATTTATTAGTATATAAATTATTAGATATCAAGGATTCAAACGTTGGAATGAAGAGTTATTATCTTTGTTAATAAATATTTCTATACTATATTATGTGGTTGATTGTTGGTTAAGTATTAGATAGAGAAAATGTGTTAGATAAAAATTGTTCTTGGTTACATGAGCTCATAACTTCATAAGACATCCTGATACATTATTGCATTTAGGCTCCTGATCCGACTTGGTAAATATATAATTTGTCAGATTATTCATCTCTTTTCTATTGTGTATTTTAAAGAATTAAAATTTTAAGCAAACTAGCGGCAACAAATTAACTTTTTCAGTCTGAAGTTATAAAAATCATAACAGAGGTTATTTCTAGGTCAAATAATTCAATTTTTTTAATAAATTCTTAAAAAAAATGTTGATATTGAGTATACGACATCTAGGAAACAACAATGTCAAAACGTCTACAAATAGATTGCAAAATATGCAAGAAAAAATTCTCTACCGCAAAACCTTATAAAAATAAATATATATTTTAAGTTTAATAGATTTTCACTGCAAACTGATTGATACCACTCAAAATTTCGGACAACTACTCGTATTATACTTTAAAATATCGTTTTACAATTATTTTACAGCGTCCCAAATGTCTAAATACTTATTTGAAGAGAGTTGATAGGATCAACGGCTTATTAAGTGACTTCCGAATAGATAGTCATATTTCGGGAATCAAACCTCGGACTTCTGGCTGCTAAGCTAGAGCTCTATAATTTAGCTATCTCAATGTTAATAATTACCATGGCTTCATGTTAAGTCCTGTATATTGAAAAAAAATGATATAAATCAAATGAGTCCTTTATTAGAAAAGATATCAATATTTGAGTTTTATTTTAAAAATTAGTCTATAATCGATTGCTCCCCTTCAATGTACTTCTCTCCACTTGCCACACACCATTCCATTCAATTTTTCCATTGGTCAAAAAAATGCTGGAAGTCTTCCTTTGTAAGAGTTTGTAATTTGTGAAATTCCAAATAGAATTAACGTATGAATTTGACAACAAAAACAAAAATAAACCTGTTTCTGAATTAATGGTACTTGTACTCGCTGAAGCTGTTTCCAAAAACTCACAACGGAAAATAGCAATTCCAACTGCTGTCCACTAAACACACAATAAAATCTTTTTTTTTTTGAGAGCAAAGATTTCTTTAGAGTGTGTGGTATTAGATTAGTTGGTGCCAACCAACAATAAGAAAGCTTACAATGAAAGTACAGTGTCAACTTTTCATTGCAAGTTAACAACCGATCAAGAAAAGCTGAACAATTGGCAAGACAATTTTATTTATCGTTATTTGCCAATTAATGTGGAGCCCATTTGCTTAACTTCCACGTCTTCATATTTACAGAGTGATTAATACTAAAAGTAGGCGACACTATATCAACTGTTGCCACCAATACAACTTAAAAAACATTTACGGCAACCAATATTATATTTTTACACGCTTAAATATGTATCTATCAAATATTTTTTGTTAAGTTTGTTTATATTACATACTATACTGTACTATACTAATGATTGAAGACAGATTTTAAACCATTTAAAATGTCAAAGATTGAAAACCATGCCAGTTTTCAAATTAATTTTTAAATTTTTACTATTAATTTATACTATTATTATATGAAAAAAAACTGAATTAGATACTACTAAGAAATAAATTTCTAATACAAGAACGTACTACGTTTATTTTTTTCTAATATGCAAACAAACACAATTTCAAACAAAGATATAAATTTAAAAATCATATCAGAGTGCTACTGTTATAATAAAGCTAATGTACTTTTTATGATTATTTTATGGTAATATGACTAATTCAGAACACTGAAAGTGAACCCAATTTGTATCTATGGCCCAGCATATTATTTTTTATTACCAGTATTTATTCCACACACTTAATAATTAATCCTTATCGTTTGTTTTGGAATATAATGTACTTTAGTAACATTCAACTTTCACATTGATATTTTTGGTGCCATTGTATTCCACTTTCATATAACCTATATACAAAACGGCTTACTTGTTTTTTTTTTTGTATATATTTGCAATTTTTATCAATAATTGTAACCAGCATTGGTTATGGCAATTAACAAATATAATTTAAAGTAATGGAAATAATCCACTTATGCTAACACTAGGAAATGTTTAGTATATTTAACTCTTCAATAACACATTATATATCCATATAATTTAATATTACATTGAAGTTAAATAATTGCCTAGAAGTGTGAGAAAACAATATATTAAAAGTATCAATGTTATTCGAATTACAATTTATTAATTTATGACTTCTTTAATTACTATGAAGCAATAATATAACACCCGTGAAATAGCACTCATTAGCTTATTCATTCATTAATTAATAGTGAGTTGCAAATTTTCTACATCGTATCACTTTTGACTGAATTGAAATGAAATAAAAATTGCATGTTATATCGTGAAAACCAATCATATTCTAACTAAATCATTTTTGACGCAAGTAATGCTGACGCATGTTCGATGAGACGCATCCTTTTATAAATTTGTTAAAGAAGAAAATAAGGGGAGAACTGAAATTGAAACTTTATATGTAAATCTATATCTGCGATTTGAAAAGTTCAAAGCTGGAATGGTATTATTAAATTTTATATATTGTTAGCACTATTTTATGGAAATTGTATTTGATGGAATTATATTTTTTTTCTTTATTTAAAAATAATTGGTTTTATCTGACTATCTGTGAAAATAAATAATTAATTATGTAATTTATTAGACCTAATCAACTACAATACTAAATTAATAACATAACAATATTCCGGGCAAATTAATTATATTAGCATAGGATTATTTTTGTAAATAATTTATTTTGGAAGTGATTAAAGAAGTAATTTTATTATTATTTATTGAATAATTAGCGTGTGTTAACATTCCAGGTAAATTTAAATGGATTCTTATCAAATGTAAGAAAGAAGATTTTTATAAAAATGTGTATATTAAAAAGAAATATTATTAAAAGTGAGCGTGTCAAAAAAAAATTATAAACTTAAAAACTACACAATTGCATTTTTTTTAGTCTACTAGGGAGTAGCTTTTGACTAGAAGCCAATTGCTTCATAAGTTTAAAAGTCTACCTATAGTATTTTTATAAACTATGCCCCACAGTATCCTAAAAGAATTATATTCAACGTAATACAATGATTCTCCATTTAGCCCGTAAGCTTAATATAACAATTGGACAAATACTTAACAAATCAAAGATAATAACTGTAAAAAGTAATACTTAATCAAACAGTCGCAGCAAGTAAAAATAAATTTGAACTTCGTAACGCAGACGTTTCAATCTTAATTGCTTCATCACCTCACAATCGACTAAATTTGTATGCACCTATGTAGCTCTGATAAACCCGACTAAATGTTAGATTTGAGACTCCGCAGCCATGTTTTAAAAAAAAGTTTATCCGATAGTTACCAGAAAAGTTTAACGCTATTCAGAATTAGTGCCTGCCGATTACAAATTAAGAATTAGATATTAGGTGTTTCAAAATTAGCGCATTGAATTTCACAGCATTTTCTTCTTATCAAAAGTCCCAAACTAAAAATTTGACTGCTTTCATCTAATCTAGACTCATTGGAATTATCAGCCATGAGACGCTACATAAACAAACAGCGGATTTTAAAAGCGGAAACAGTTCGCAAAGTGCAAAGATGTTTTAGTCGACAAAATGCACAAAATTGTTCAACAGTTAAATACTGATTAAAAAATTCGATCAAACTGGCTCAAATGTAAAGAAAAAATCATCAGGTACTACTCGATCAGCCTAGTCTATCAAAGCAGCTTGCCATTTCGACTACCAGTTTGCAAAGACTTTAAAGAAAAATCTCTATCTGCATATAAAGTTCAATTTACACAAAAGCAAGGTAATCATAAGTTGTAACGGCCATTTGTTGGATCACAGATAAAACACGTTAATACAATACATAAAAACACATCAAAAGTTTATAAGTCACTGCAGCAAACTATTATAAAATAAAATAAAAAATATAGACTACATTAATTAATAGTAAATTTATTCATTAAGTTGTTTTTAAAATTAAGGTTGAACTAAAGAGAATGGTGGAAACCAAAAGTAGCTGCGACCCCAATGTCAAGAAACATTTTTTTGTAAACTACCTTGCACAACTTGTACAACGAGAAAAGTTTCTGAAAAAAATCAAATTGTCAAAACTTCATTGAACATCTGTAGAAAAATATTACGCAATTTGCCGTTAAAAAAATAACTTCGACGATACTGGCCAAAAATCTACACATTAGAAAAAAAGTCGCAGCCATCGCCTTCTTCAGCAACTTAAAATTAATTTAAACTTAAGAGTTTTGTGTGATAAAAAGGTACAACTTTCAAAACCTTTCACGCCCTTATAATTTTTAAATTCGTTTCATCTCCGGTTGTAAAGTTGTTTAATCCCAAACTCATTTAATAATAAGTAAAGTTGAACGGCCAAACTCATTTAATAATATAACCTTTAACTGTAAACAGTATTTTTAATAAAAGCTTTAATTTTCTAAATATTCTTTGAAATGTTAAAAAAACTTGTACGCTGCAACATTTTAAATAAGTTAAAAATGAAATTTAAAAAGTGAGTAAAAATAGATACCCAAAAAATAATCATATTATCATTCCGCAAACTGGCTCTTACCTAAAAAAGTTTACCTAAACAAAAGTAATTTAAATTTAATGATTTTTCAATAATAATTAGTAGTTAAAACAACCAAAAGATTATACTAAGTATAAATATAGTTGTATAATGACATGCAAACAAGCCTCGTAGTAGAGTTGTTGTGCTTTGAGGATAATATAAAACTATCCTAGACGTCACCTTATTACCAGCAATATTTTGGATTTATTTTATAATAATTATTGGTCGGTCTTATAATATTTCTAAGAGAATGAAATCTGACAATAGATTAAGATGTTGCCCTGTAGTGGTCGTTACAATTTACATAACTTTTTTTTATTGAAATATTGGTTGCGTTACTTGGGAATCTGAAGTAAGAAAAACTTTAAGTCGCCTGTGTGTACTATTATTAGAGGCCCGTATAGTTCCATTTTTACTCAAAATCACTATGTTTTGGCTGATATTATCAACTTCTTTGGATTGATCCAGTTGATGTTTAGACCTTTGGCTTGTACTCTCACTGCGTAGATAACAAAGCTTGCAAAGTGTCGCCTAGCAGTGTTGTGCCTGTAGTAGCCTACAAGCCCTGGGCCATTACAACTGCCTGATTAATCTAGTGTTTGCCGCAATGCTCTGTCCAGTATAGGCATTAATTAGTTTGCTCAGCATATTAGTAGTAAGTTGCGTGGTGTCATGGGAGTTGTAGTAGTTATCTTTGGTAGTACTTTTTGAGTGGTAGTATAGTATCGTAGACTTGTCTTTGAATAATTAGATCCAGTATTCTAATGTTAGTTCATTTCTGCTTAGAATACGACTAAAAAAATTCGTATTTTGTTGTAGGTCCATTTGCATGTAGATAAACAGAGAACTACTAGTGAATCCAAGTTACAACTGATTGGGCCAACCTCAACCAGTGCTAGACTGACAGAATGTTTTGAAGCAATGGTATTGATGTTTGTTGGAGTATGCCAGAGTGTAAAGACACAATAACTCTCATTAAGCTTTGTTTTGAGCACTGACTTGTGGAATATAGACTTCTTTAGCGTTGCTAAAGATGGTTCTGGAGTTGATTGTAAAAAAAGTTTGCAGAGTCTCCGAGTTGATCTAAAATTAATCATTGCTGGATCAAAATAAGCAAGTAATGTATTTTCTTCTTCTAGTTGTTGACGGTCTAAATGAACTTCTGGCAAACTCCAATTTTCATATTGTGTATATGAGCTCAGATGGTGCTCGCAATTTATTAAAAAATAAGATTATCTCAACGTCCTTTAAGATTCCTTCTTTTGATTGCAAATTATTACTAGCTGATAAGTCATATGTTTCAATACACGCTAATTATTTATTTGTATGTTGTTTCTCTGAATCGAAAAATTTGAAGATTATTAGTATGATCTCAAATACCTATGCAAACTTTCTAAATAATCGGAAAACTTAAAAAAAATGTTCGTAACGTTTTTAAATCATTTGAAACACTTAAGTTCAAGAAAACGGTATTGAATTATTTTATAACAGTTAACAGAATAATTAATGTATGTGAATTTGTTTATGCGAAGTTTGGGTTATTAAGAAATTTACATATATTAATCTTCTTACTTTATCTAATCATCATCCACATTCCAAAGAATCTGCATAAGTGAACTAGAGTAATGTCGTCAGAATACATACGTTCATTTGACGATGAAAATATATTATAGTTTTAAAAATTATAGTTATATATATATAATTAAGAAATAAAAAGCATAATCACGACATCATTCATAATTCCTATCCAATAAGCCATTAGGGCTATATCAAGGGTGGAAAATCGTTGCATTGATATAATGATCTCCATCAACATAATAATGACTTCCTACCTCATCGTTACGGCCACCCTTGTAATATTCCAGTGATTCTCGTTTTAATCACTCATAACATTCAGTAAGTTTACGAGAGGCTAAATACAATTTGCAGTTTAAACACGTCGGCGCGTCGTATATAAATCAGATAGATTCATAATAATAACATCGAAAGTTAAATTCCTTCTGACATAAATAATATACAAATGCAAGTTGCAAACTTGGTCGCTAATGGTTCTATATATTGCAAATATGGTCAGTAATTGGAGAACTTTTTAATGAATAAATGTTGTAAATCTTACCCTTGGGTATTATTATCAATTATATACTGGAGGTACTATATTCCAACTCACCTAAAAATAAAAGATATAACATTAGTTAATAAATCGATTTATATGTAGTGGATATTTGGTCCCCGGAGCAACGACATTCATTAATAATTTATAATTGGATCTAATCATATTTATGTAACACATATAGTGAAGGTGTAATATACAGTATAAATCTAACAATTTTTAATTATGCTAATAAATGTTGATGAGAAGATATCATTAAATTACAACATTAAATATTATCCTTATATAAACGTGATTAAAAGCTACAAGTTTTTACTTGGAAAACATAACATTTTAATTAATATATGTTCTTAATTTAATTATGAGAATTTAATGTTGGAAACTACTGACTATATTAATATTTACTCCCCATGGTTAGAGAACATGTTTATTTAATAATTTTTAATAAGAAAATATGAAATATGTTTATTTATAGGTATTTATCATGTAATAAGTTCCTGGATTTCTTTCATTTTTTACCTTGGAAAATGGAATAGAAAGTACGATAAATATTCTGTGGTTGAAGATGAGTCGATTTCAATTGTGTCATCTTTATAGGACAATATTGTTTGTTAATGATGGAATTTCAAAGAACAAATGAAGTGTTTTCAATCTTCCCAAGAACTTTAATTGTCTGCAAACAGTGTTAATATCTGTTGCTGAAAACAAGGATACATTTTATGCAAATATATGTAGATGTTTTAAATAAGTAAACATTCGATTCAACTTTAAAATAGAAATGCAGTTTCTATCAATATTCTGTAACAAAAAAAAATGATATAGATTTTACATATTGATTACTATATTATAAGTTGCAAATAATTAAATAATATTAATAAATTAAAAATAACCAAAAATTTATTTTTAAATACTATTATGACACATATTTAAACTCCTAATAACACTTATTTTATATTAATTATGCTAAACTGAATTCAAAATTTAAATTCTTCAAAGTATTTTGTAATTATATTTCAAGTAACTGTTGCAATGTTATCAAAAATGCTTTCTACATAAAGTGTTACAAAAAGGTTGATAAGAAATAAAACGGCCTATTTAAATATAAATAAATAATCAATTATTATAATTCAGATAAATAATTATAATTAAATGATGATTAGTAATATAAAAGGCGTTAATAGTCTTCTTAGGCTGATACGCCAAAAATCTAAACAAATTTCAAATAATATGTTAGTCATAATTAATAATTGTTTCCATTTTTATTAAATTGTAAAACTCAAACAAAATTTATCATGCTTGTATATGAAAAATCAAATTTTCATTTAAGTAAAAACTTTGGAATTATATACTTAAAAGTTAATTAAACTGTGTCTGTAAAAGAAAGTGCTGAATTTGATCATTATATTAAATTAATTATATAGTCGCAATTATGTAATGTCTAGACTTTAAATGCTGCATTTATACAGACACCCCCACTACAGAGAACTGTCGGATTCGATTGTTTTACAATTTGATAATTTAGCGCATGTGCTGTCGCAAAAACTGCATAATTCAACGTTCTGCATCGTGATCATTGTTTTGTGTAATACGAGTATATTGTTTACATTTTGTCTCTTTTTAAAATTACATAATTTAGCTAACCTATGTTTGTAATCTTTTACAATAAAATTATAGATATTTACAATTTAGTCAAACCATATTATTAATTAAAGATTTACAGAAGAAAAGTGATGAAACAATCCTCAATGTTTGCCTATATTTTAAACACATAGTAATTGTAATTTAAATTTCTTAATTAAAAAAAAAAATCCATTATATTGTTAAAAGAATCAGCTTATATTTCAATCTTTCAATAAGTCGTGATTTAAGAAAACTCTTTTTGTTTGAACCACTCGTCATATTGACTCTTTGTTTTGATTGGAAAATCAATATTCACTTGAAAACAATTTGCTGAAAAGATTTACTTGAGTGAAACTTCCATTATCGATTTTCTGTACAGAATTGTTACAGGTTCGAGTCCTATATTTAACAGACATTGTTTAATTCATTATGGCATTTATTAATAAAGAACATCAGTCTAATACTTGGTTATGCTTCAATTCATTTACTAATGGATTGATAATATATACAGGGAGTTTATAAATGAATGGGATTATGTAATCACTTTAAATATGCCGCCTTTGTAAAATCGTCCACTATACTACACATGTTTTCATATGTTTGCTTGACAGCTGTCAAAAGTTGATCTGTCAAAACAAATAGTTTAGTAAACAATTTAAAAAAAGCGGCACATTTAAAGTGATTACATAATCCCATTCATTTATAAACTCCCTGTACATAAAATCGAAGAAATAAAATACCCGGCGTAAAACTGAAACTGGTCGTACTGGAGCTGCGATGACGACACACTACAAGTCAAAGGAAATTAATATACACCAAGGAGGTTCCGCTAACGAGCAATCCTCCACTACCCAAAAAGTAGTCTGCTCTTAGGATTTTGAGGGAATAATCCAATGACAAAGAAGGGACAAAGACAAACTTTAAAACAATTGCAAACTCTTTGGAGAAGCCAAGCTCGATAAGCAAAGCCTAGTATTTCGGGGGTGGCCAGGCGTAAGCTCCAAAGACAAAGAAATGCCCGCGGGGCTCATGCAACTGATCCAACTAAGCCATCCAATAATGCAACAAAGACACAACATTGATACTCCACACTACCTGCAAGGACGCCAGTCCGGAAACGGAAAATCGTACGTCAAAAAAAGCAAAAACGACAAAGAGACCTCAAACGGGACTTTTAAGGACACTTTAAAAACATTGCACTAGCAATAATCCCGAAAAAGTTCCCCGATTGCTAACTCAACTCTGAAGAAGCGGAAACAGTAAAGACAACTACCTTGAGTAGGATCGATAAACTAGAGAAAGAACAGGCATGACCTCGTTTTCAAGAAAGCTCCTTTAGGAAGGAGAACAAAAAATTTCAGATCATGGATCTGAAGAACTAACCTCAACCAAAAAAAAATAATAACATGGGTACCGGGACCACAATTAAAACCAGCAACCTTGAGTAGAATCGACAAACTATAGAAAAAGCAACCATCATTTCGTTTTCAGAAAAACTCCTTTAGAAAAGAGTTTCTAAAAATCACATGTATGAACGAGCCAACTAAAGAGTTGCTCCTCAGCACATCGTCCAAAAAAACCTGTTGAAAGGCAACAAATTTGAGATCATGGATCTAAAGAACTTACCTCAACCAAAAAAAGTTAATGACATGAGTACCGGGACCACAATTGAAACCAGCAACCTTCCTAAAAAGATTGACAATGCAAAACACCTTAAAACCAGAACCCGCAAATTGTGAAATCTAAGCCAGCACCCAAGAAGACTCAACACTTCCTGCTTATGAATGAGAGTGCTTGGAACAAGGTGGCTAACTTAGGGGGTAAACTTTACCAAGGTTTCCAAAAGAACAGAGACAAATCAAAAGCAACAAAGACCGTCGCAAAAGCCACGAATCAAAATCTATTGCCGGTCACAAAAAAACAGTAATGGTATGTTCAATGTTAAGCATCTTGCAAATCAATTTCAATCAGTGCGTATATTGTTAAACACGATATTGACAACGCCTTTATCCAAAAACTTTGCATCTATAAAGAAGAGATAAAAAAGTTAAACATACTGGGCAGATGTCTGCTAGCAGCACAACCCATATGTAAGCCACGTACGACCATAATAGCAAAGCACGTACTTAATCTATCATGAGACCTATCTTTCAGAGACCCAATGTCAGTCAAAGTAGTAGCAAGATTAAGAAAAGAAACCGAAAAAAAAAAAAAAAAAATCTCGGATCTGGGTACCTTTCGACCAGACAGCAGGGACTTCCACTACCTACAGAGTTAAATGCGACTCCAACGCCTAGTACCAAGCAAAGACATAAACCTAAGAAGTAAAACTCTTAAAATTGATAGTAGAATAAAAGCTTATTATTATGAACAAAGATAACGCTCCTATTGTAATACAAGAAAAACTAACTGGAACCTATACAACAAAATACTGTTAGCCAAATCGGAGTCTGCCCAAAGTCAGCAAAAACATCACAAGCTGGAAATAATGACAGATAAATTTGTCAACTCCATTAAAACCGCTTTTAAAGAAACCTAGCACTGTCAAGCACACCACCAACAAGATTATTTGGTGAAACAAGAGGCTTGACAAAGCAAGAGCAACTACTAGAAAGCTGTTCAACAAAGCAAAAAAAATGTGACTAGGCCACATATAGAACCAATCTTAGGGCATATAATAATGCCATATAGAAAACCAAAAAAAAAGATACTGTGAAGACGTTCAAAACTGTCCCACTTGCTCCCGCCTCCAAAAATCCTTAAGCAACACCACACTGAGAACATTAGATCCCTGTGGACCAAAACGGAAAATACACAGAACCGGTCGAAGGCACTCTTCAAGAGCTGCTGCTGACACACTTCCCACTCTCTACTCTGACGGAAACTCCTGACAATCTAGAATTGTCGAACAAAAAAAAGCAAACAAAAAAAACTGTAAAAAAACCAAGACAACCTAAAATAATAAATTCGAACCATTCAAAACGACAGAAACCGATAGAATTTAACCCATCATGCTTCAGAAAAAAATCGCAGAGCTTAAAGAGCTTCTATGCGAGATCCACAGAGCAAGCTTCGCACTTTCACAAATACAAAGCAGCTGGAGAGCGGTCAAGGTAGTAATTATTCTAAATCCGGAGAACCCCACGTATGCTCTGGCTAAATCCTACAGACCAATCAACATGACATCCTTTATGCAAAAACTATTGGAAAAAATAGTCGACAAGTGCATACGAGACGTGGCGCTAAAAACCCTACCAAACAGAAAAATCCTGCAAACTTGATATACACCAGCTAGTCAGCAAGTGCAAATATCCAATCCAATCCAATGCAAAAAATAGCTTTCAGTGCTTTTCCAAATATTGAAGGGGCATTCATCGCAATGGTAACAGAGAGCCAAAGAATAGACCCTCTCGTCCAAGAATACGTCAACTCTATGCTCAAAACAAACTGTAACCATAACATTATATAAAAAAAACTGTAGAAACTAGTCGCCAGCAGGTGTCCTCAAGGGGGTTTAATTTCACCCTTACTGTAGTGCTTAGTCATAAACGATTTACTACATATACTCAACAACATAGGCATCTTTGTCCTGTCCTAAGCTACGCAGATAATCTCACCATCCATGCACACGGGAAGTTTGGAGCAACCATATCAAACGTAATACAAAGTGCATTAAACACCGTAAAAAACTGGTGCAAAAAGGAAAGGTTATTAGTAAACCCCAGCAAAATGACGATTGTACCGTTCACACGAAGGCAAAAAACCATAGGCCTAAAAAACCTAAATATATAGAGCTGCGTTACCGATATAAATATCGAAAACTAACGCTTGACACTAGGCTAAGCAACACACACTTGACTAATACAACTACAAAAACCATTCGGGTGCTCTTTGTAACCAAAATGATGGTCGAACGTACATGAGGACTAACACCTAATATCGGGAAAATCCACTCTCAAGTGCACGGCCACAAAACTAGACAAAATTCAGAGTTTAACATGTCTGCTGATAACGGGACCCGGTGAGTGAATCAGTTGGGTAAAGCGCCAACTCAAATCTCGGCGCATAATTTGTCGCAGGTTCGAGCCCCAGATCCGGCAGAAAATTTAAAGAAATTGTGGCATTTATTAATTCAAGAGATTCGTCACATGTGATTAATGTCCATTTAACCATAATTACATTTAATATGAGAGTGTGAGTAAACCAGATGGTACGAGCCTCCATTCTTTCAATTAACGGGTGCGATATTATATATTTGTGTTTTTAGGTACATATTCAAAGGCAGCTTATGCGGTAGCAACACAAGCGTAAGTACTAAAACATCGGCCCTTGTAACAGAAAAAAAAACATTGTAAACCTCGAAACCCACAGACCTTAGCATAACAAATGTCTTGCATAAGAAAGAAACTCTAATGATGAGATCAAACTTCATAAAAAACCATTGCATCAGTAAGAAATTTGATGTGGTAATACCACAGTAAAACGAATAGATAAACAAAAAAAAACGCAAAAACAGTCCTTTGACTCATTAGTACACAAATGAGACCAAATCAAAATAGCACCGATGCTGAAATCTACAAAGAGAAATACCAAGGAAAACAAACTTCGCTACCCTTGGGCAAACATGTCTCGGCTTTCCAGGCAGAAGTAGCTACCATCGAGTGGTGCGACATGGATATTATCGAGAAGACTAAAACTTGACAACAATGACCATCAAGTTAAATATTCAAGCCGGATTACAGGCCCTGCGACGGTCTATTCCCCGACATCAAAATTTTTTTGCGGAAATTCAAAAATTGCAAATTAAACTATTGGGTTCTTTAACATGAACGCAACATTGAGGCAGTACAAAAGACCTACTAAAGTTTCTCTTCTTATCCGAAAAAAGCTGAATGCTTTATCGTTCCAAAGCATATGCAGTACTTTAGTAGTTACGTAAAATTCAACTAAAGTAAACTATTATCAAATTACCAAATAACCTGGGTTCTCTTGGTGCTCTGCTTTCCATGCAGACGCTAGTTTAGTTGTCAAATTAAAACACTACATATTATTGGCCTATATAGTAAAAAATAATGGCCAAAAGATACAAATAACAATAGAAACGAATAGTTTCGTAAAAATGAGTGCAAACAAAATCTCACCGTAGAACTAAAACTAAGAAATCTATCCATATTAGTCATCGTTTTATTGACGAATACAACGTAAAAACAATGCAATAACAAGTAAACCCAGATTTTGTGATTAATTATTGATATGTCATACACATTTCAGTAAAGAAAATAAATAATGTTATATTTTTAATAATATAAATTTACTGATCATTAAGTAATAAAACGCAAACGTTAGCTAGTCTAGACTACTAGACGCATGTATAGAAGCGTTGCTTAAAACATGTATTTTGGGCTATTATATACATAAGTGTTTCTAAACTATTTTCAATCAACTTCTGGCATATGTGAATAAAATACAATAAAACATTACCGTAATTGTTTTATACAGTATAAAAAGTATAGTTATCAATATTAGTAAAGTTCTTTTATAGATTTTTGGCATATCAGCCTAAAAAACTATTAATGTAAAGTCCTTTTATAGTAGAAAAGAAAGTAATTAACTAATTGCTAAGAAACTTAGCTAAGCAAAAGCTTAAATGCCTTACTCCGTATGTAGCCTAATCCTCACTTTGTTCCTCCTCGAGCTTAAAATGGTAATAAATTAATTGATGGCGCGTTATATCATTATAATGATCAGTCATTAACCTTTGACTGTAAACTTGAATTAATATTTAGTTTCTTAGACAGTGCAATATGATGCTCAGATTAATACCCATTATAAGCAATTTGTATTTTTATACTATCTAGTAATTTTTATGTAGTTAATGTTATTTTTATAGTAACAGCTGAACAACAATCACAATTTAATAGAATCTATTTGTTTTAATAATAGCTAAAATAAAATAAAAATCACATAAAAGTATACGTTAAATAATACTGTCGTAAAATCAATCGCAACACATAATAAAATATACTTGAAATTCCATTTCATTAATCCTCACACACACACACACTTTAGTAATGTTTACATATGTAAATAAGTATGATGAAATAAGCTCAGTTTTAAAAAGATATTATTCATTCATTCATTTGCATAATAATAATAAGCATTCAGAACAGTAAAATATAATAATATAAAAAACAAGTTTCTTTGAATATTTTTACATTTACACAAATCGCTATTAATATTCCGTAAGCGGTGTGAAATATGTGTGTTCTTGTCTAGACAATGGATACTTTGTAATTCTACAGAATTTTTAATTACCGGATGGCACGCGTTGTATATTTATTTAAAAAAAAAACATGAACATAAGAAAAAGCAGGAACTGCAATTTCGCATTCTAAATTTTGGGTGAGGTGGTAAACGATTGATTATATCGATATGTGAATACTGGGATAGGTAGTACTTTTTATTTCGCACACTTTCTATTACGAATAAATATCAGAGGTCAGTCCATATACGAAGAAAAATGTGTGTACGATATCAGCTTTGCATATTTATATTCGAAGCAGTTGAAAGGAACAAAAAAAAACTGATGTTAAAAGCATAGTTACATATACAGAAAGATATATGGATCACAAACGAAGCAAATTTATTGTGAACAATAAATGAATGTTGGGTTCTCATGATTGTGCAATATGTAGAGATTGTAATTATAATGTAATAAATCCTAGTTAGTCATTAATTCAATCAAATTTAATATGTAAACTTACATCAAAGCAGCCGTCAGTTTTATTTGCTTACCTGCAACAAAAATAAAAACAATTACATACATATCAAATAATAATAATAAATATAAAACGTAACAAAAGTATATCGACCATTGCTTTCCTGGTAAATGAATCAAATATGAAAAATAATTAATCAAATACGCAGGTTGCATGTTCATATCTAATCAAGGCCATGATCCCTCTGTTCATTATTTTAATTAAGAATACAATATGTTACAAAAGTTGACATTGTATGTTTATACTCTATATACAGATTTAATGTAGTCATCTTTGATATGAAATTATAGAATGAAAATGATTAATCTGAAGAAATATTTTTATTTTTTTTACTGCACAACTGTTCACATTTGTGTGAAGATAACTGCGAATACTTACAATGTTACAATAGTTATTTAGGTCTCAATAATATTTGTTTGGCAATTTAATGATGCCAAAATAATCAACGCATAAAAGGCGCCAATCTTTCAACAATTATTCTGTACACAGTGCAATAGGGCTGCGTGAAGAAGTGTTTTAAAAAAATAAAATAGATGTTTTTAACTCAGATCCTAAAAGAAAATTTACGGTTTCGCAAATGGTAAATGCATAACATTTAATATTTTACAGAAACCACACCAACAAGTATACGCTTTGTTATAAATAGGTTAGAATTTGTAGCATCTACATCTTGAAAATATAGGAAACCCCTCAAAACTGAGCATTTTCAAATGGATATATTGAAGATATTTCTATTTATTGTGTTAAAGTTAGAATCAAATATGGGAATCATAAAGGTGAAAGAGGAAGTCGACCCACCCGCACAAAGCCGGTAAAGGAAAGCATCTCTTCAAAACACCCCAAAAGAAGCATAATGACGGGTCGCATTGATGTAATTGAATGCAACCTGCCAAACTAGAAATAATGCATGGTAATAAGCTATAATCCAAGAACCATGGATAGTAAAATCCAAGGTTTGTGGATTTGGCTAACTCAAAGTAAATGTTTTTGCAAGCCTACAAACGGTAAGCTAAGGATGTGCATTTACACATCTAAGCATATAGCAGCTTTTCTTATGTCCTACCTCTCCACCAGCGACGCTACAGCTGTGAGGATCAGCTCGGCCACATATCAGACCCACGGGCCACGGTACACCACGTCCAATCAAAGCTATAGAGAAGTTGGTACATTATTGTATAAATGACAACATACACCTTGTCATTGAATATGATACAAACTCCCACCACATCGCATGAGGAGGCAAACACACAAATAACAGAGGTACGCTTTTACACGATTTTATTATCAGTACTAACCTAGAAATATTGAACAGAGGCGTCAAACTAACGTTCATTACATCTCGCAGACGGACTGTAATAGACGAGTATAGGCATTTCAAGCAAAATCCAGAACTAGCATGTATCTACGTCGGTCTCAATGTCAAATCATAGATAGATAAAATTAAACTTTAAAGTTTACACACAAAATAAAATATAGGTCCTACCGAAACCCGAGGCTGTCCGGCAAAGCTGCCTTTCCAGACAACCTATCACGGCGTTTAGTTGCCATAGAGATTTACGTAAACCCAAAAGTGTTGAAGTACTTGAAAACTACTAGGTAAGTTGCAAAGGTTTTCAACACAAGCATACAAACACTTGCCCACTATAGTCAGTGTCTGGTTCTGACACGCAGCTGCAAAAAAATCCTTCAACAAAACAAAATAATTCGCTCAATCTCCAATGAGACTGGATGTCTAATAACGACGTTAGATAAAGGAAAACAAAAAGGAAACATAGAGAACTTTTTGCGAAGATAATGAAAACACCTCCACTGCCACAAGGGTAAAACAGATCTCATTAAAAAAAAACCAACAACAACTCGGTAGCCTAAAGCGCTCGGACAGCACATACACAGCCAACCTATCGGAAACATCGGAGATTCTTTTAAAACTCACTTTCCAAGATGAAATATGCACCTGTCAAAAGACCTATGCTCACCTATAGGGTACTAGTGGTAGCAAAGAACCAAGCTGAAAACGTCAACAAACCAAATGAAATAGACGTCTCAATATCCTTATCCTTAGTGATACATACGACTATTGTCCAGGCTGAGATAGCCGGAATAACCCACGGGGTGATAGAAATAGTAACCCGAGAAATATGTAGTAAAAACGTGCAAATCTTAAGAGACCGCACTATCACTAACACGTCTCAACACCGTACTAAAAGCAAATACAAACAATGCATTTAAAGCACAATGGTATAACAACCCTGGCTATAGACAGGCAAATTCCAAAACGGCAGACCACTACTTGTGACTGTCCAGAAAAAAACCTGCAAATCATAACAGAGATCCTGACAGGGCACTCTCTAAAAAATGTAGGATGTCTGTAAAATTACTTTTATTATTTTGCAGCCACACATATGCATATCTTGATCTCTCCTTCTAAGGTTCTCATATGACTGACTGGTACTCCAACACAATCAACTTTAATTCAAAGTAAGCTCAACACATCACAACCTTCAAATATTGGCAATAAAATAATGCTATTTAGACGTTTAAAAATTAATAATAACACATTGATTCTTATGCAGTTGAGCCTACTATACAAAAGCGTCTGAAACAAAAGCGCGTCATATTAGTCAATAAAAGAGTAAAATAGTTGTATTAACTTAATTTGCTAAATAAAATACCACAAAATTGGTATCCTAAATAATATTACCAAAATAATCGAGAAATTCAACTTTCTTCCGCGCAGATAAACTTTTTGCAAAACAATAAACTTTGCAAAACGCATGCATGATTCTTTCTAAAAATATAAATTATACAGTTTTTTGGCTTGCAACTATTAGATTTCAATTAAAAAATTGATCAGCCTACTCTCTTGCCAACCCTTTTACAGACTTTAGCTTGAACAACATTACGATCACTTGAAGGATAGAAATTGATAAAAGCAAAGCAAGAAACGCTTTGGTAAAAAACTAATTACAAAATATTTTTTTGTAAATTATACTGATAACTTCGAGTCACAGTTCTTACAAAAAGTTACGTATTTTACAAATCCACTGATTTCCAAATTTAAACAAAATAGGTTCAAGAAATAATAAAAATACCACAGTATATAATATCAACCCAAATAAGAAAGCAAACAAATAATAAAAAGTTTGTTATATTACATATTACAATGTCCAATACGCACACGTTGTGTGCCTCAGTGTGTGAATAACAATCTTTTACAGCCTAATACAATCCCAACTCTGGCAGCGTACTTGGCATGTTATAGCTGTTAACTACCTCAATTTCCGCAACGCCAATGCAATGTAACCCCCAAGAATCATAGTCTATGTGTAAATAATCATCATCAACATACTGAATATAGTAATATATTATTACAGTGCTAACAAAAACTGTTTACAGGATAAAAATAATACGACAAATATGTCTCGACTATAATTCTTGTAACTAAAACGTATTAGACTATAATAATAAACAATATTTCATCAAAAGACTCGCAGTTGAATCAATATTTCGATATTTACTGCAAGCTGACACTGCCCATCGCAAAATCATAAATCCAGCTATCAATGCAACAAGTTCAAATGTTAATAACCAAATCTCAAGCGTAGTTAAAATCTGATGCTAAATACTAATCCTTTATGCAATCTTAAGTTACTCACATATCACCCAATAGGAAATGATTCTTCTAATATCGTTCTTAACTAGTAATCTACGTATCCCATTATATTTTATAAAAGCTCTCAAATGTATTTTACGTGCATAATATTTGATGATTGACTGATAAGGGTCAGGAAATTAATATCAAAACCTCAACCCACAATTATAATCAATAATCAATTTGTCGACCATTGTTAGATTTGAATAGATAATTGTTAACGTCATGCAATTAATCACCAATAAAAACACTTCAAGTTGTAGAACAATCTTCATAATAATCAAAACTAACATTTTAGTTAAGCTTCATCAACTATTAAAATATTATAAGTATAATCCATTTATTTGACAATCAGTAATTTACTACTGCATATTTACATTGATTTAACAATATATATATATATATATATATATATATATATATATATAGGCACAAACTCTGTATTAGGAGCGTTTGCTCTCGAGAGGATTGGGAGCGTTTAATTTACTTTATAAACTAACTGTGCCATAGTGTTTCAGTACTATCTTTATACGTGAAAACAACAACAATTTATTATTAAATTAGAAGATTAATAAATAGTTTGCAAAATAAATTTGAAAAATGATCAAGCAATTCGTTATTTTGCCGAAAGGTTAAATTAGAAACCTATTTTATTTAGTTTTTATTTTAATACATTTGGTTCTTGTCTAAGTTATTTACAGTTATGGCTAAACGCCCCCAAAACTACAAATTGGTCATGTTTAGGGGCGTCTAACCGCATGCTTATCCTATTGAGTTTAAATGTTTACCGCTAGGACTATACTACAGTTCACGGCTTTGCCGTTAATGTGTGAACGCCTCTAGAGCGTGCAAATAAACGCTTCTAAAACGTATATTGTGCAAATAAACGCCTCTAAAACGTATATTGTGCATATTAACGTTTTTAGAACGCAAGCTTTCACGATCTCATTTTTCATACACGTTTAGTTTGATAATTAAACATTAACAATAGATATGGTCTAATTGACTTACCATTAAATAATCTAACTATAGATAAACTAATAAAAAATATGGAATATTATTTATTTCAAATTAGAATACATTAACTAGTTAAAATTATGGCCCGTGTTAAGCCTGCGTAGTTCTAAAAATAGACTTATTCTTAGTATTGAATGAGTTTTATGGTTAAAAAAAAATAGAAAGTTTGTTGACATTGCCACTGCAATGCAAGGGTAACCAAACATTTTATTTCAACAAATTATGTATAATGGTTACATAAACGTGAAAAAAGATGTTTTAAAATTAGCAATATTATTTTTATAATAATTTAATTAAATAAATTATTGATTATAAATATTATAATAATTATAATCGGTATTAATTGAAGATTATTATTATGGAATTTATTTTTCAAGTGGGATGTTAAAAATAAAAACTAAACAACCATAAACGGCAGCCAAGACAATTTTTTTTGTTTAATAGTATTTTTTTTATTTTTTGTTAAAGCTGCCGATTATGATTAAATTAATTAATTTATTTTTAACATCTAGCTTGAAAAGTGCACACCATAATAATAATTTTAAAATCTAATCTGTTTATTTATAAGAATGTTGTTTTTCATTAGATTTTGATAATTTGACTTTCTTATTGAGTGTGGCATTCATAAATAATAAAATGTTGTGAACATCAATGTCATAACTGTGCCGCCTCTAACAGGAATTATGTTATTTTAACTTAATTATTGTAATAAACATACTTAAATACTTTTGTCTAACAAACTTTATTAAAAGTATAGAATTTTGTGTATTAATGTTATAATTGTGTCGAATTAAGAAATTGGGCCGCGTTCTAATAGAAATTTTGTTATTTTGACGTTTTGATTGTAATTGTGTACTTAAGTACCCCTGTCTACCAAAATTTATTAAGATTATAGAATGTTGTGCATTAATGTTATAACTGTGCAGTCTCTAACAAAAATTTTATTATTTTACCGTAATCATTGTAATTGAAATACTTAAGTACCGCTGTTTACCAAAATTTATTAAGATCATAAAATGTTGTGCATTAATGTTATAATTGTGCCGCGTCCAACGGGAATTTTGTTATTATAATTTTATCATTAAAATTGAGATACTTAAGTATTCCTGTCTACTAAAAATTATCATAATCATAAAATGTTATGCATAAATGTTATGATTGTGCCGCTTCTAACAAAAAAATTTGTATTTTAACTTAATCATTGTAATTAGCATAACCCTGTCTACCAAAATTCATTAAAATCATAGAATGTTTTGAATTAATATTATAATTGTGTCGCCTCCAACAAAATTTTTATTATATTAACTTAACTATTGTATATAACATACTTAAATACCTTTGTCTACCAACATTCATTAGGATCATAGGTGCATTAATATTATAATTGTGCCACTCAACAAAAATTTTGTTATTTTGACTTTTTCATTGTAATTGACATACTTAAGTACCCAGTCTATCAAAATTCATCAAGATCATAGAATGTTGTGCACTAGTATTATAATTGTGGCATCTCCCAACAGGAATTTTGTTATTTTTACATCTACCAAAATTCATTAAGATCATAGAATATTGTGCATAAATGTTATAATTGAGCCGCCTCCAACAAGAATTTTGTTACTTTGACTTTATCATTGAAATGGTCATACTTAAGTACTCCTATCTACCAAAATTAATCAAGATTATTAAATATTGTGCATAAATGTTATAATTGCGCCGACTCCAACAAGAATTTTGTTATTTTGACTTTATCATTGTAATTGTTATACTTAAGTACTTCTATCTACTAAAATTCATCAAGATCATAAAATGTTGTGCATAAATGTTATAATTGCGCGGCCTCCAACGAGAACTTTGTTGTTTTGACTTTATCATTGTAATTGTCATGTTTAACTAATTCAATTTAACAAAATTTATCAAGGTCATAAAATGTTGTGCATAAATGTTATAATTGCGCCGCCTCCAACAAGAATTTTGTAATTTTAACTTTATCATTGTAATTATCATACTTAAGTACTTCTATCTTCTAAAATTCATCAAGATCATCAAATGTTGTGCATAAATGTTATAATTGCGCCGCCTCCATCGAGAATTTTGTTATTTTAACTTTATTATTATAATTATCATACTTAAGTACTTCTATCTACTAAAATTCATCAAGATCATAAAATGTTGTGCATAAATGTTATAATTGCGCCGCCTCCAACAAGAATTTTGTTGTTTTGACTTTATCATTGTAATTGTCATGTTTAAGTAATTCTATCTATCAAAATTCATCAAGATTATAAACTGTTGTGCATAAATGTTATAATTGCGCCGCCTTCGACAAGATTTTTGTTATTTTAACTTTATCATTGTAATTATCATACTTAAGTACTTCTATCTTCTAAAATTCATCAAGATCATCAATTGTTGTGCATAAATGTTATAATTGCGCCGCCTCCAACGTGAATTTTGTTATTTTAACTTTATCATTGTTATTATCATACTTAAGTACTTCTATCTACTAAAATTCATCAAGATCATAAAATGTTGTGCATAAATGTTATAATTGCGCCGCCTCCAACGAGAATTTTAAAGTGCCTCTATTTACAAATATTGATTAAGATTATAGAATGTTGTGCATCAATGTTATAATTGTGCAGCCTTCGTTAATATCATAATGCTGTGTAGATTAATGTTTTAACTTTACCGTCTCTAACAAGAATTTTGTTATACTGACTATATTTTTGTAATTAGCATATTTAAATTCCGATGTATACTAAAATTCATTAAAATCATAAAATTCAATAAATATTAATATAATACTTTTGCCGCCTCTAATTTTTTTTAGAAGTAACATCTTTGTTTGACATAATCTTTGTAATTGGCGTTCTTATCCTTGTTTACTAACTTTTATTATTTTTTAATTTGTTTAGTATGTACAATTCATTATAGCATGTACAAACGTTAGCGTTGACCTTAAACTTGGTGTGAGACCGAGAAAAATTATTGACTTCAACTTTTAACAAAATATGAATTCAAGGCTGAAAAATAAATACAATCTGTTGTGTTGTCATTTAAACTAGTTATAAGATTTATATTTTTTATATCAAGTAATATAAGTAATATTTTAGTTGATTTATAATACAGGCAGATTATTTTTAACTAATATTTTAAAGGAAAGTTTATACCCTATTCGAATTGATTTTATTACGGTAGATATGTCCGCTACAAAAGCGCAAATGTGTGGCTACAGTAATGTACTAACAAATTCTGTCAATTTTGATTTTAATGCCATCTATTAACACTCAATTTGAACTAACCGTTGGACGCTCTTAACACGTAGTTTATATGCACGGATTGGGAGCGTACGCTTCCAATCCTTAGACGCTTTTACAACGTAGAAAGCGTGCGCTTAAACGCTCCTAAACCAGCGTTTTTATCTCTATATATATATATATATATATATATATATATTTACATCTCGGTATCTATAAAGCGTCCGCTATGAGAAACTGTCATAGGGCGTCCCTTAAAAAAAAACGTACTTCTAGTGCTCGCAGGTGAATATACTCGAGCTCAAAAAGATTAACGCGGTTTTCTTATTAAATACAAACTAAAACATTTTTATATTGTACATAAAACTACTTTTTAGCGTCCGTACATTTTTCTGTTTTTGAGCGTCTTACATATACACAAAAAACATGAATATGTGTTATAGAGCGTCCTGTTTGCTACCTTAAAGCGTCCGGCAGTGTTGCAACATGTTTTCTATTGTAGATATACATATTTGACACGGATCGTGCATACTATAAAGCGTCCAAACCAGTTTGACCAGTCTATTTATAGAATATCTGTGGTAATAATAATAATAATAATAATAATTTATTTTCAAAAATGTTTACAATAGATATAATAAAAATAAAATGCAAAACAAGTTGAAAATGGTCCTAGTAATGGCTAATATATAATTGAGAAACATTAAAAAAATTCTGAAATAGTGTACGGTTCAATTTGTACAAGCAAATTTTGTACCTTTCGTTTAAATGTAAAATATAACTTTTCTTGTTTTATATTATCTGGTAATGCATTAAAACATCGAATGCAGGAGTAAAACGATCCCATTTGTGATGAAGTCAGGCGGTATCTTGGATACATATAATTTATATGTCTCGTGTTATATAAATGTACGTATTCATTTCTGGTAAAATAGGATTTGTGTTTGAATATAAATAAGCAACATTCTAAGATATATAATCCTGTTAATGTTAATATATTGTTGTCTCGAAACTTTCCTCGACAGGACTCGTTATAGTTCATGCCCAGTAGTGCTCTAACTGTTTTCTTTTGAATAATAAACAGTGATTGAATATCTGCGCATAGTCCCCAAAACAATAGTCCAAATCTTAGAATACTACAAAAATTTGCATGGTAGATTTGTTTTCTTGTTTCCATGTTTAAGTTTTTTGATGTTACACGTATTGTATAACATACACTATTTAATCTTTGAGATAAATATTTGACATGCTCTTTCCAGCTAAGTATTTCATCAATAAAAATTCCAAGAAATTTTACGTTAGGTGTAAATTTGTAGTTTATATTATTTATTTTGATATTCACAGGTGTCTCAAAATGACTTTTACATGTTTTAAATAACACCAGATTTGTTTTATCTTCGTTTAATAAAAGACGATTTCTGGTAAACCAATGAGTGCATTCTTTCATAACTTTGTTGACTTTTAACAACAACAGAGGATAGTTTTCGGCTTTGACAAGAATATTAGTATCATCAGCGTAACTGACTATTTCTGCGTCATTTTGAGCCAAAGATAAATAAATATCGTTTGTGTAAATAATAAATAGTAGTGGCCCTAGTAAGCTACCCTGAGGAATACCAACATTTACATTCAAAATTTCTGATTCAAATTTATTATGTTCTTGCAAAATACAAACTTTTTGAATGCGAAAATTAAGATAAGATTCAATCCATTTTAAAGCTATTCCCCTGACTCCATATTTTTCTAGTTTTGTTAGCAAAATTTTGTGGTCAATACTGTCAAAGGCTTTAGATAAATCTAAGAATATTCCTACACAAATACATTTTTCTTCTAAAGCAGCTTTTACAGAGTTGGTATATTGAAATATGGCAGTATCAATCGATTTGTTTTTCTGATATGCGTGTTGAGATGCATGAAAACCTTTTATGCTTTCCATATAATGAGTTATTTTTTTATGCATTACTGACTCAAATATTTTTGAGAAAGCAGGTAACAAACTGATCGGACGATAGTTTTTAATATCGTCTATATTCCCTTTTTTATGTATCGGACGAATTAACGCTATTTTCAACTGCTGCGGAAATATTCCGTGTTTTAAAGAGTTATTAATAATATAAGTCAGTGGATCTAAGATAAAGTTTATGCATGCTTTTACTATAGTAACTGGAATATTATCTATTCCCGCACTTTTTTTATTTTTAAGGTTGTTGGTGATATCACCAATCTCGAGCGTTGTGACCGGTGTTATAAATAAAGAATTTTGTCTATTGTTTATAATGTCTGCGTATGGTATGTAACTAAGCTGATTTAAAGCATTTGGTGCAGCGTTTACAAAGTGCTTATTTAACTTACTCGCTAGATCTACCGATGGTTCTGAAAATAGTTTAGAAGATTTTGCGTTGTTTTTGCCTGTTATTGTGTTAATTATATTCCATACACACTTTGATTTGTTATTTGATGCATTTAACTGTTTATCGTACATGTTGCGCTTATCATTTATAAGAGCTAAGTTGTACTCTTTTTTGGCATTTTGGTATAATTTTTTTATGTTGTCATTTTTACTTACTGCATAAATAGTATATAATGCATCCATGTTGTCTTTTATTTGTTTTGTTTCAGGTGTGATGAAGTGTTTAGTTTTATTTCTATTTGTTATCTGTTTGGGTTTACTTGGAAATGATGAGTTAAAACATTGCAAAATTATTTCTATAAATTTAGACCACTGAAAATTAACATCTTCTATATCTATCTCATAGACCTGCTTCCAGTCTTGTTCTTGTAATAACTTAATAAAACTGTTAATATTTATATCACTGAACGTTCTAACATATATATACCTATTTTGTTTATTTTTGACGTCTATATATAGCACTAGCTTTTGTGCAGTATGATCAGATATCTGAGAATGTATGACTTTTGAATTAAATTCTAATTTTGTGATATTTGTAAATATATTATCAATACAGCTGCGAGTGTTTGCTGTAATCCTGGTATTTTCAAATATGGTTTGTTTAAGACCATATGACAGTAATAACGATATGAATTCAGATTTACCCCTGCTTTCGATGTTTAAGTTGATATTAAAATCTCCACAAATTAAAATACATATACTTTCACTATAAATACGTTCTATTACAGCTTCAAGTTTACTAAAAAATAAATCTATGTTACCATCTGGACATCTATATACACTTAAAATGATTATGTTATTTACTCCACATACAAACTCTGCGGCTGCGCATTCAAAATCTTTTTTTACTGCAAACTTGTTTAAGTCTCTTCGACACTGTTGTTTTTGAATGAAAGTAGAGTTTTTTTTACAGTATATGGCGGATCCCCCTCGTTCACCAGAATTTCTGCAATAACTGCTAACCAGGTTGTAGTCCAATAGTTGATGTACACTTAACTCATCCTCACTCTTCCAATGTTCTGTTACGCAAAGGAACTCATTTCGCGAGTGTTCTTCCAAGAAAGCATCAAGTTGATTTGCGCTATTCCCTATCGACTGAATATTCTGATGTATTATGCTGATCTCATTATTTTTTCCGTCTTCTAAATTAGAAGTGATTTGTTGAGGCGTTCGATAGTTTGTTGATTGCTAAAACGATATGTTTTCTTTTTTCATTTCCAAATGTCTTATGTAAACTGGACATTCTTTATCAAAAGTGTGGTGATTTACATCCAAATTTAACTTTAATTTTTCATTTGTTTTTGTACAATTGATGCATTTATTTATTTCTTCAGTATTTTTGCATTTGTCAATTTTGTGCTCACCATGACATTTAGAACAGGTATCTTTGCTTCTACATTCATTTGATTTGTGATTAAAACCTAAGCATTTAAAACATCTAAGCAAATGTATATGTTCATATACCATGCATCTATCCCATCCAACATTTACTTTAGTTTCCTCAAGTAATTGCTTGAATCCGTTTTCCTCAATCTCAATGATTCCGTTATACTTTACGTAAACTTTATTATTGTATGTGTATTTTCGTTCGTATATTGATACACATTCAATATTGCAGTCTGCAATGTTTTCATTTTGCTTTTTTATTTTTGAAACAAACATATTTTTATCTAGATTTTCTGTAAAACCACATATTTTAAGTTTAGGTTTTTTAGTAGCACTAATCTTTACCTCATAATTTGTTCCCATTTTTTCTTCTACAATTTTTTTAATTGTATTTTTATCTTTTTCGTTATTACAGCCAATTGCAACAGTTCCACTCCTATTTCCAGTTAAGCCACATATTTTTAAATGTGTAGGATCGATCTTTAATTTCAGTTCTTCTTTTGTTTTATTTGTTTCTTGCTTGTTTTTGGGTTTAATTATAATTTTTGTTTGCTGTTTTAATGCTTTGGCATACGTATTATCAAATTCACTTACTGACTTAGATTTGACAATTTTATCATGAATTTGTTTAATTTCATTTTCTTGATTTTCCAGAATTTTCTTATTTTCATTGATTACTTTTAAAACGTCTTCTAGTTTTTTTTTCTACATTTTTCATAGATTTAAAGCAAACATCGCACATAAATAAAATATTTACGTTTGTGTTAATTAGATTTAAATCATAATCTGTGATATTAATGCATTTTAAATGAAATTTTTGTGCACAAATTCCATTGCAAATGCAAGAGGCTTCACTTCTTATTCCCCGATTGCATTTTCCGCAATCCATGTTATTGTTTTTTGTTTACATTTCACATTTCACATTTATTTAAATTTATTTAAAAATTCTTTTACTATCACACACAATTTTTTTACATTCGCGGTCGATGTCCTTTAGCGATAAAGTATATATAAAACTTTTAACCAGTAATATCTATGTAATTTTAATCGACTCGTTTGTAATTTTTTCACTATTTCATTCCTCGCGGTTTGGCGATTATTTTCATACCTTTTTCAAAAATGTTCTTTGATTCTATCACTGTATAAATCGGTTTTCTTTTGTAAACACATACACGCACGTGAATGTGAAAAACAATAAATTAACTATACGGCGTCCATAAAAAAATAAACAATAATATACCCACTTAGTATTGATTGAATAATTCTTTTGGTTTTTAGATTTAAGTAGAAAATAATATAAAATTCACTGCATTTTTAGTGTCGGAAACATTTTGGATAACTCAGGCTTTGCAAATCTATCGATGCTCTCTAATAGGTGTCTTGAATTGAAATGCAGAATATTAAAATTGTATCTGCTTTTTCTTGGAAACAATACCGTCTAACAATTTTGAAATATTAAAATTTATAAAAAAATTTGGTCTTGAATCAAAATAATGCAAAAATTAAAATGACGACACTAAATCTTTTTGCTAATGTTTAGAGTAGCATGCAAAGATAAAAAAATATTGAATACAAATATTGTATTAGTTCCTTCTTGAAAACAGTAGTGCCCAAAAGTTTGTAAACACTAAAAATTTAAAAAATTGAAAAGTTTTTAAATAATTACAGTTTATGTCTAAGTGTATTACTCAAAATAATTTGTGTATTTAATTTATTAACATGTATTTGAAATATAGGGTTTTCCAATAAGAGGTTTCATTTCATTTCATTTTATTTAATATTAAAAAAACGGGAAAATTTTTAAGAAACGCAATAAATGTTTATTTCATTGTAAAGAGAAAGGTATGCCATTAACATTTAAAAACAATATCGGTCAAATAGCCGCCACGGTTACGGTTGCAGTACCACATTCTTTTTATGAAATTTTTCATGACCAATTCGCATATTTGAGGCTGTATGTCCTTGATAACTTCACAAATTTCATTTTTAAGGTTTTGAATCGATTGTAGAGCGTTGGCATAAACCTTGTTTTTTACGTGACCACAAAGAAAAAAGTCTAAAGATGTTGAATCACAAGATCTCGGTGGTCAATTGTGATCACCTCTTTGAGAAAAACACGACCAGGAAACTTTTCTTGCAAAATTGCGATTGTTTTGTTGCTTGCGACAATTCTGCTTATTAACGTACCTTCCAAGGTAAAAATGGGCCTCATCACTGAAGATGATTTTTTGATGAAATTCCAAATCATTTTGATGCATTTGAAGGACCCAATCTGCAAAGAAACGACGTGGTGATCGACCAATTTGAGTTCTTGTGGTAACTGAATTTTAAAAGCCTTTAGACTTAAGTCAAAAGTGCAAAATACAATTTAATGTCGTTTGTAAAATGTCTAATTGCAAAGATCAACAAGGAATTAACAAACCTGGGTTTTTTTTAACACTACGCGCTACATCAGCAATATTCTCATGTGTTCTTAAGCGATGCACACGCTTTTAATTCTTTACATCACAAACTTGTTCCAACAGCTTAAATTATTCCACTAAGTTGACTATTGCCGGCCGAGAAGGTGCTTTACGACGACCAAAAAATGTTTTAGTTTTGCGAACTGTAACTGAAAATTTTTCACCATTTTTGTAGTAAATTTTAATAATTTTAATGCGTTGTTGAAGTGTGTATCGTTCCATTTTTATTAACGGCGTAGTTTTTACTTGTCAAATGTCAAAAGATAATAGCTTCAAAATTGACAGCTGCCCAAATAGCCTGCTATTCAAAATGAAACTTCTTATTGGAAAACCCTTTACAATAGAATGTTATTAAGTTTTCAAAATTAAATGTGGTATGTATTAAAGTCGACAATTGCGTATTTTAATCTTTTCGCATAACGTGGATCATTAATTATTTTGATATTATAACGAGACTATACAGTTTTAAATTCATTATGAATAGTTTCACCAGCATGTTCCTACCATCTACCCAAACCTAAACTCAAGTAATATAACGCATGAGGTAATTGGTGTAAAATAATATGAAGTTTTGTTTCGATAAAGTCCGTTGCTTCAAAATATTTTCTCAAGTTTCTAAATTTAAGATTTTTTTATCCGGTTTTGATGTAGAGAAACATAGATTTACAATTTTATCCATTAATTTGAAACATAATACGTATGGAATAATTATCAATGAGCTGATATTTCCTACTATATTGTCACTAACAAAAATATCAGTTTTTCAACATTGTTCGCCAAGCATTCCCCGCAAAAACTTTGCCATTGTAATTTTTTGATATTATTTTTAACTGTTTTGGCCAAAGATGAGCTTGTTTACGATCTAAATTTTTTATTAATTTGCTTCAAACTATGAATTTTTGAATAACAGTTACATATATCATCGTATTCATTGAAGAGTAGAAGATTCACTACTGATTTGCTTAACATAGCAAATTTCTTATTACTTCCTTTAGATTGAAATATTTTAAAGAAATTTCTTAAATTTCCAAACGGCTTCAGCCTGAAGCATTTGTTTTCTATTTTCAAATTTGCAAATTCAAACAATTAATTTAAGAAATATAAAATTAAATTTAATTAAACTGCAATAAAAACTTATTAATGTTATTATTTTCTTCCTCGTCGTCATTTTTAATACCAACTAATAATTCATTATAATGTTCAGAGCAGTTGCTTACATTTTCTTGCAAATATACATAGCGGTATAGGCAAGGATACTTTGCAGATGCAATTTGTTGACCGTTTACAATGAAATTTATTTTTAAATCGCCGATGAATTTGAATGAGAAATCATTCAAAACAATTTTCATTAAATTTAAATTTCTATAACTTTCCTTTACATCGGGAACAATACATAACAAAATAATCTTTTTTTACATTTGTAGCTTTACCAAATTTTTTAAGTGCGCACTGCTTTTATATGTAGATCTCAACAATCTTTCATTTGTGTTATTTTCTAGCTCAGGTAATATGCTAAAAGATATTTAAAAAAAAAATGCCATCTGCCATAATTTTAATGTCAACATTACCATTTTCTCCACGTTTATTAATTACCATATCAAATATTTCAGAAACGTTACCCCACACTATTGGTTTTTTAATTGTTTTAGTTGAATTTCCATTACCAACATCAAACCTAGGAAATCAATTTTTATAATGGAATCAAAGTCTAATTTCCTATTCTTCATATCTTCAGAAAAATGAGCAGGAATACATTTGCGTTGACCAGTTGGTGACCGAAAAAAGTTAGTTCGTTTTTTGTATATATAACGCAGACACATTCATGATAGATTTATAATTCAATAATTTCTCCAAACTGATCTGATTCCTTTGAATTTGTTTGGGAAACCTTCATTCTTTTTTTAGAGCTGCTGTATGATGCAATTTTTTATTGATCAGACAGTTCCGCAACCATATTGTTTGTTATGTTACTGGTTGCTTATTTTGAAGAACATATATTAGATTGATTCTTTTCTATGGTTAAAAAACATTTTGTGCAGACAATTGTTGCAGTGTTGGGTTTAGGATTTTTTTTTTCATTTTCTGAACTGATTTTTCATAATTTACTGATGCTATCGTACCAAACTTAATTTGTTTATATACTTTTATATGTTCTCTTCTCTTCCTTTTATTACTGCAGATCTATAGTTCTTTTTTGCAGTTATACTTATATAGCAATTACAATCAATTTTAATTCGAGTTCTTTTAAGAAAAACATTTTTTTCAAAATTCGGTATTGTAGAAATGTTTCTTTTAGGATTATCATTCTTTCTATCTTTTAGTGCTAAACAACAAGTGGTACATATAATTTTTGGAAAATGTAAATCTTGAGTATTAAATTTAGGATTTGAATGTCTTATTAATTCAGCTGTGTTCTTATTAACGTGGAAAAAAAATCCTATTTTGTGCGCAAAAAAAAATTCCACAATACATACAATTGAAACTGACTATTATTAGTAGTATTAGTATGAGAAACCATTTTCACAAATTCTTTATCACAAATCAATCAACACTTTGACAATATACTCAGTAAAATATTTTTTTGATCATAAATATTTAATTTAAAAAAATTGTTAATATTTAAAACTATTCACATCAGCCAAATCCTTCAGATCAGAAAGTACAATTGACTGCTTATGGAATCAAGTAAAACTAAAATAATACAACAAAATCCTCCTAAAAACAAACTTAATTTTGTAATTTGTATCGTATCAGCCTACTTAGAACAATAATCGTATTGTTGTTGAATTTTTTATTTATGCTAACTCAAGTCAGACAATTTGTGAAATTTCAATTTTATAAACTTTTGGGCACCATTGTGCTTTAAGAAGGAGCAAATACAATATTCGTATTCAGTATTTTTTGATCTGTGCATGCTACTCTAATCATTAGAGAAGAGATTTAGTGACGTCATTTTAATTTTTGCATTATTTCGATTTGGGACCAATTTTTTGATAAATTTTATAAATTCTAAACTTTTGGGCGGTACTGTTTCCAAGAAAGAGCAAATACAATTTTATTATTTTGCATTTTGTAATCTACCAAAGCTACCCTGTAATGATGAGTTCCAGCGTTATTTTTAATTTTTTTTTTCTCCATTTAGGACACTCTGACTTGCTTCGCGACGTTGAACAAGAAAGTTACGTCTATACGGTAGTGCCCAAGACTAAAAATCCGACGGCTCCAATCAAAACATTTTTTTTTTAATATTGTAAATCTTTAAAAACCATTCTGTCAAAGAATTTTTTTGAAATTAAATTTTTAGCCCAGATTTTTGGTCAAAAGTGCAAAAAGAAACTTTTTTGGGTAAAATTTGAAGCAACATTTTAAACAAAATTTGGGCAACTTATTTAAAAAAAAAATCATAAAGATGCTGCGTTCATTAGCTATTCGACAAAAAAAAGAACTTAGCTCAAACCATTACCGAACTACGTTGATCCAAGTCGGGCAAATCACGCTTTTGAGGTTACTTTGAGCGGGACGCATTTGAATTGCACTGAAGCGCTTTGACACAGCTTGGTCGGAACACTTTCAATGTTTAGTATCAGAAATATTTTTGCTAATTTGTCTTCCAAATTCAATAATGTTCTCGGGTTTGCTCTGCAACCTAAGACATGAAAATTATGTCTATACGCACAAGGCGGTAAAATATTAGAGCTTCACCCCGAATGGACTTGACTGAGCATTGAGGCGAGAAGACATGGCCAAAAATCCGACGGTTCCGATTAGAACAAATTTTCTAGCTGCAACCGTTACTTAGCTACGTCGATCCAAGTCGGGTCGCCTTTTGGGGTCGTTTTGAGCGCGACGCATTTGAATTGCACAGAGGTGCTTTGACCGTTACTGCTTGGTTGGATAACTTCTGATTTTTAGTGTCAGATATATTTTAATTAACTCTGGCCTTGCAACGAGGTCAGGGCTTGGCTGGGCAAATTGAAACGGGAAAACATGACATGAACAAAAATTTTGTGGAAGTTTTTTTCATTTTTTGAAAACCATCCTGTTTAAGAATTTTTTTAAATTTTTGTTTTAAGATTTATGGTCCGAAGTGCAAATGATGACTTTTTTGGGTCAAGTTTGGAACGAAATTTAGACAAAATTTGAGCAGTTTATTAAAAAAAAAATGAAGATAGCTGAGTTTATTAGATTTTCAACAAACAAAGTATCTAGCTGCAACCGTTACCAAACTACGTCTATCCATATCAGACGGGTCACTTTTTGGAGTTTTAAGCGCGAGGCATTTGAATTGAACGGATGCGTTTTGACCGTCACAGCTCGGTTGGATCACTTCTGATTTTTAGTGTCGTGAATATTCTGGCTTATTCATGCCTTGCAAATTTATTTCTGCCCTCAAAATTGCATTACAATTTTGGACAAAAAAGTTAGAACTTACTGAACAAATCAGAATATTTTTTGAACGTTCCAGAGCGATGCAATTTTTACGATTCTTTTTTTGATGTCAAAATTAGACTGTTGTTTATTACATTATTATTTAAACCCAAATATTTGTGATAAATGTTAAAATTTTGCACTTTTGCAATTATGTTTTAAGCTGTTGGTCCCATCAAACCACTTTAAACAAGTCGTAGACTTACTGTGGCGATGTAAAATAGCCGTAAAAAACATAAATAAATTAAAAAAAATGTAATTTTTTAACACCGTTGAGTTAGGTACCTCATTAATAATTTTTGATAATACCATTACAGTTGGCAAACTTAGTTTACTGAATTTTATTTGAATCCATAGTTATACAACACATGACTTTGCTCGCCCGGCATTAACTAGCAACCAAGCCAAGCAAATTTTGCCCGTCAAGTTTGTCTTGCAACTTGCAGAGATTTACCGTCTTTAACCCGCTAGGTTTTTAGGCATAAAAATCGGTTAGTCTGTAACTAGATCGAGCAGCACAGGCTTTCGCCCGCCGGTTTTACATAAGAACTAATCATCTATCAAGATAAGAAACAAATTATATTGCTAACTCAGCCTCCGCAGCTGTGTTTATGAACGGCCACTTACAAGGACATTATGCCGTTTCAACATATGGATGTTTCCAACCAACGGGGGGAGCTCAACCAGACAATCCAAGCCACGGTATATTAAACCGAGGCCTTCCCGGCGTCACTGCCCGCGACGCCGATAATCTCACACAGACGCCCTAGGGTAACTTCTCACCGGGAAACTTTTTCCGGGAGATTACTCAAAACCCGGCCCAACACAGCACCGGGCAAACAACAAACAAATAATTTTTATTTTCAAATAAATCTTTAAAATCCAAAACCACCTGTGTTTTAATTAATAAAATTTTTACAACGCTACTTTAAATATTCAAAATCTTATATTATTATTGTAAGCGGGAGTTTTCAATTCTTTAGTAATTCTTATATAAAAAAATTGTAAAAATAAAATGTACATATACAATTTGGCGTCCGTTAGATAATATATGCCGACGTGCCTATAAATAGAAAAAGTAATTCTAATTTTAACTTGCGATCGATATTTTAAATGCGGTGTTGCCATATTACGCGGACGCTTAGTAATGCATTTTTTGTACAGAAAAATATACTTGTAAATATACGCCAAGCTCTTTACCGCCTCCTTGCGGCAAATGGTGTGAACTAAAAATATGCACGAAAATATACATTTTTACACAAATCGCCATATAGAGCGTCTTGGACTGAATTTTTTTTATATGTATCTTTCGACTCGCCTTGATGCGCAGAATCAATTTATAAAGGTTTCTTATTGGCGTCCGTATACGGACGCTCTATTCTTCTCGGACGCTTCAAAGTGCGTAAAAGGACAATGTATGGACGCTCTATAGTTAGGTTGATGTAAATATATATATATATATATATATATATATATATATTAAATAATAAAATTTAATTTTTAATTTTTCTGTAATCACTTGAAAAATTTCAGTATTCTTTATTTTCAGGTGATTCCAATTAAATAATAATTACACTTTTTGAATTTTTTTTAACAAGTGCGTATCAATAAAAGCAGGCAAAATACCCATATATCACTTCAACTTTTAACATTGTTGCTCAGTACATAAAAAATGTCTACGATATGATTAGGCTATATCAATTGGAGGGGAAGGAACGCAAGACAGGTGGATTGCTGTCCCGAGTCTCTAACTCAAATAGTTTGTTATTTTGTTACTTTTCTCCGCCATTCATTTGGTATCCTAAAAAAAATTAAGAATTTTCTACGATCAACAATGGATAAGGAGCGATTGAATGTACTGGCAACACTGAATATTAATGACAAAATTACGAAATAGTGCGTAAGTTTTTGCAGGAGTATTCCGTGATCCACGCAATCCAATGCTTTTGCCAAATCGCAAAACTCTGCCTCTACAACATTGCCGTTATTATGTTTCTAATAAACTAAATTAAGTATTGCATCTGCCGCATTTTTATTAAATCCAAACTGATTACATGAGATTTCTAAAAATGACAATAATCTGACTTGATTTTTTTTTAAATTAATATTTTACTAAAACCGATCAATTGCATTAACTTCATAACTGGTCGGTAATGACAACAAACATTATTATCCCTTTTATTATGCAATAGAAAAAACACCGAAATATTAAATTTCTGTTTTTAAACTAGTTGCATATTGATCTAATTTCATATGTATAGGTATGAGTTAAAAGTAGAGGATATACCAGTCATTGTACTTTGATCTAATAAAGATATAGGATCTATGGTTTGTTCCAGCGATAGAATGATTTCATTTGTAGCTGATGTAAAATAATAAATTTATCATAAGAATAGTAGCATCTATATTTAAATGTTTCCTATTATTTAGTTCGTCAATTATCTGCCATATCTCTTTGACTTGATTATTGGAATTGAAACATTGCTGAAATATTTATAAAAATAATTTAAGAACGATGCTGAAGTAGTAAACTTATTAGCCATGTTTAAAAATAAAATATTTTTAGCAGAGATTGTAATGTCAGATGTTTTCCAATATTTGGAAACACCTGCTTTTTGTTTGATCGTTTTTAACGGAATAGTGTCATCAAGAATTTGCCAAATATGCATAAAAAACTGATTGAATCTTACGGTACTTTCTCTAACTTGCCTAACATCCTAACTAAACCTGCAAGCGTTTTTAAAAATTTACAAGTAGAAAATATTTTAGAGCTTTCGCAATAGTTATGAGCATGTATTACTTGTTTTGATTAACTGCTCTTCAATGTTTGAATATTCTATTAAACAATTATTAAAGTCACCGACGTTGCTCAAGTGAATGAGTCAACATGTAGTTTCAAGTTGTAGCTATTTAATAATTCAATCATTCGTTTACAATTTCGGCAGTTAACTCAATAATCTACATTGAAATCACCTCCCACTAAAATCTTAAAGCCTAAAGAAAAGCTCATCAATAAAACTGCCAACAAAAATATCAAAATTAACTTCTGTAGATCTAAAGGGTGATCCATTTAGAGGTTTTTTTTTTTTTAATTAAAAAAAAGGAAAAAAAAATTTGTAGGGTAATTTTTATGATCATACAAAAAACCGTTTTAAACATTTATTTTTTTTAATTTATTTTTTTTAAGTTGGCTGTAACTTTGGATAACATGGTCTGATCAAAAGTTCCAATTTTTGATGACGCGTTCAAGCATTTTCAGTGAAATTTGGCAAATGGCGGAAGTAATGTTGGTCTCCAATTCCCAAAATGTAGTCGGCATATCCATGTAGACTTTGAACTATACGCAGTCCCAAAAGAAAAAGTCTAGAAGTGCAATATTACATGATCTAGGCGACCAATTCACAGGTTCGAGAAGTAAAATTAACAGTTCACCGAATCGTTGTCGCAATAAAGCCATGGTTTCACCGGCTATTTGGCAAATAGCGCCGTTTTGTTAAAATCAAATGTCGTCAAAATTACCGGTTTCAATTTTAGGCAGCAAATAGTCAGTTATCATTGGCCTTATTTTTAAAGAAATGTTGCACTAGAGTATAAACCACACCAAGCCGTTGTTTTGTTTGAATGTACTGGCAGCTCTTGAATATTTTCTAGTTGCTTTTCAGCTCAAATACGGAAATTTTGCCTATTGACGTAGCCATTAAGCCAGAAATGAGCCTCATCGCTGAATAAAATTTTGGTCAAAAACAGTAGATCTTTTTGAATCTTTTTAAGAGCCCAAACCTGAAACGGTAACGATTTGAAAGGCTTTAATTCTTGCATAAGTTACATTTTGTATGCTTTTAAATCAAGATTCTTACGTAAAATACGCCAAGTTGTTCCAAACAACAATCCAAACTGTTGAAAATAGCGCCAAATCGATTCACCACGGTTATTGCGTACACTCTCAGCTACCGCCGTTATATTTTATTCACAACGTGCTAAATATGGTCTATTTGGTCGCGTATTATCTAATAATAAATATTGAGATTCAAATTTTTTAATAATTCAGCGAATTGTGCGTTCTGTAGGCTGATTATGTAAACCATAAGTTGCTCTAAGCTTACAAAACACTTTCCTCATAGAGTGCTGATTTTCGTAATACAGCTGAATAATTTGTAGACGCTGTGCCGAGCAAATTTTTTCCATGATAAAATGTCAAACGTTATTGAACAAAAATAACATAATAGTTTGACTCAGCGCACGGCTTTATCTAACATAAAACCACTACTAAAAAAGTACCTCTAAATGAATCACCCATTATAAGTACAAACTATATATAAATTAAGTGTTTTAGAAAAAACAATTACAAATTCAAAGTATAACTCTATAATTAAGTTGTTATGATCATTAATTAGTGCAAACAAGTTTGGTAACTTAAATAGTATTATGACTCCACCGTTTAGAATGGAGAAATTTAGAAATAATTTAGTAGTTTTTGAATTTTTCGTATAGTTTTTGTAAGTTTTCTAAAAATAAGTGCCAAATTATCTACTTTATAGAGCAGAGAGCAAATATTAAAAACAAGTATCATTAGTTCGTCTAAAAAAATCACTATCAATATCGTTAGAAGTATGGACATATTGGAGGATTTTTTTCTGACTATGCAGTCATACAGATGTGTTTCCCTTCCCCACAATTACTATAGTGATAGTATTTGGCTGATTGAAATAATAGATAATTCTCCATTAAGGATATAGCTGTAAAAGAAAGATTTAATTTCTAAGGCTGTTGGTGAAACAATCGAGTTGACAACAGTTTTAATTTTCCTAATTTAGATAACCAAAGTCCCCATTGTGAAAAATGGCAAACATTATTTAATACAACATTACAGTTTATGTATGAAATTTGGTCATTTTTTGTAAGTTAAATAAAATTTTATCATTATTAAAAGTAACACAAAGCAATATAATTAGATAATACAGGTTTTTCAAAAACATTATTATTAATAGCTTCGTTACAACCTCCAAAAATTATTATATTATCTGCTTTTAGCAAGATTTATCGAAATAATATTCGCGTACGAGGTAAATAGTTTAAATAAACATTCGGCCAATTAGCTTGAGTATGAATGAATAAAATCTTATCAGCTAATATTATTAATTTTAAACCAAAATACATTATTTTATCAAAGCTAATTTAAGTGTCGTTTGATGAATTCACAGCAACATTAATTATATCGTCTTTGATTACTTATTCACTATTAATAGTTTTATCGAGGCTAATTAATATTAGTATTGTTTAGTAGATTAACAAAATTAAATAAAGATATTTAATTGGTAATCTTTTATTATTTAATCACTCTCATTTGCTAATGTAGGTATAAGAATGTTTACTTGATAAAATAAATAGAAATTTATAGTTATCAAACGCCGACTGTAACTTCATTGATTACATACTGTTCCAGAGTATTTTACTGCACGTCGTAAACGGTGCACATTATTATTAATTTTATAAATATTATTTTGTTTAGTTTTGAAACAAAAAATATTTCAATTTACTTATTTAGCAGTGTTGTTTTCCATAATAGATAATCTTCATGTTCTTCATCATTGATTAAACTGGAATTTACTGCATTCAATTTTCATTGAAGAACTTCTTTCTTTCTATGTAGTTTTTGCAGTAATTTTCGTACATCAATCACTTTCAAGAATTATATTTTAATTTTATTCATGTTTAAGAAAAAAATAATTTATATTTATGATTAACAGAAACTTTTATATGTGCAGCTAGAGTAAAATTTCCTGATAGTATTCATTTTCAATGTTTTTATTTAAAATAGATTTTTCTATATATTCCTAAAGACCACTGATTTAGAGCATCTCTGTGTGTGTGTAAAGAAAATAAGTCCATCGCCAGAATCTTGCGGCGTAAACAGTGTTATATTATAAAAATTCAGACATTTTAAATACAAGCCTAATTAATTCATTGACATTAAAAATTTACATTCATTATCATGTATTTGTCATCAGGACCGCAAATTATAAACTAATCAACTTCGTGAGAACTATGTTTTCGATTATTTTTTCTTTTTAAAAATTCAATTTTAAAATTTTTCTTATATCCCGGCCATTTTTAATTTTAAGGATGGTTTTAACCATAGAATATTGAGACCAAAGCGTAGAACTTCTCATCTTTGTAGATAATTCGACAAAATATGTCAAACAGACATTTCCCGAATAAAAACACAACCAGTACCTTTAAAAAAGATCAAACTATTTTAAGTCTTTTTTTTGTGCCAATATACATGATAATGCTATCATCCACATACAAGCAGCAAAGTAACTAAAACCAGATAAAAATAACAATTTAGTCCTACCATATTTAAACATGTTTATAAAAGTATGCTTAGAAAAGTACAAGAAAAGTTCTTCCGTATTCAGGATAACTTTAAGGATACGAGATACATAATTTGATTTAAAGTATGACAAAATTAATTATATTAAAAAAAATTTACTTATCAATAATCTACTTAACTGATCCACAGGTAACAAAAACAGCTTAGTGATTTATTTATTTATTAACATGATTAAATCATGCAATCCAATAGTGTAAAAGTAAATAAATTAGTACAATAATTTTACATCAGCAAAAAAATCAATGAATGTCCTTTGCAGTTTATACTTAATCAATATTTATTTAAGATCGTATTACCATATTCCATAAATAGTAATAAATGATTTTAATCACACAAGATAACCGGTATTCACGTTAATTTGATGATTAATGCATTCACAATTTTTTAAACTAATTATAACTGTTAACTAAATTTTTTTGAATTTCCACCAAATATATTATTAAAATGAAATTCGCAAATTCTATCAAAAAGTTCCCATAAAACTGCATTCATAAATGTGTTGCTTAAAAATATTAAGTAATGTCACAATTTAATAAAATTTAGAGTAACTTCTTGAATAATAAAGAAAGTCGGTAGTTAAATTATTCACTACATATAATTTCCATAAATTGCTCCTTATTTCTAAATGATCTATTGAATTCAGTCAAGTTTAATGAAATTACACTTTCGCAATTCAAAATAATTGCTATTACTTAACTTCATACATGTAATAACATTATTTTCAATCAATTTATCGAATATTACCTGTGGGAAAACAACACTAACTGTCCGTATAATTATTAAGCAGGATGAACATTGAAGTATAAAGTAATAACCAGTTATAATCCACACACAAATCAATAATGACAGTCGATAATTTAAAATTGCACACAGGAAACAATTCGTTAATTTCAAAAAGGAGTCACTGTAAACAAACAAGTAATTTTACGTAACTTGCAAAACACGCGGAGCACAAACGCACGGCACGATGTTCCACACTACAATGAGCTTAAGCTCATTTGAACCGTGATTTATAAACACTTATCAATTGATAGCATATCTTTCCAAAAGGTTTCCTGTTAAAATACCATCAAACCTGACTCATTCTAGTAAATATATTAAAAGTTAATTTAATTCGGTACAGTTACATTTCGATAAGTATAATTAACCAGGATATAATTAGGTGGTTTGGAATAACAAAGTGCAACTTCCACAAACAAGTTCAATTATTACACTGGCCTCGTGTATATATATGCTTTATATTGTGGTTTAAAGTTAACTGTTTTAATGACGGTGCTTGAAATATAATTTGCAATGCCACCACATATGTAAATAAATAACAGGCTTGACGTATTATCGAGATGTGGATTTATTTCTTTGCAGATAAAGTCTGCCTTGCCACAATAAACGCATTAAAATCTAAATTTATTTTATGAGATTACAACGTTGATTCAAATCATAAATAAAATTGTTATATATTTTATAGGTAATTGCATTCAAAGACCCGTCAGCTTCAATTTAATCCAATTATAAAATAAAATTTAAAATATAGTCAATAGAATTTGACAGTAAAAATCAGATAAAAATCCCTAATTGTTACTTCGGTATAATCAGGATATCGACTTCAGTTTTACTACTTGGTATTTTAATTGATATAATCAATTATAAACTATATTACAGCACAATATAAATAAATGCAATTAAAAGCAATAATTAAATATTAATTTAATAATAAAAGAATTTATTATTAAAGCAAATATTACTAGTAAATATTTAGATAAGGCAATATTGTACAAATAAATATTTAATTAGTATTGCAAATCGAGGAGGTTAAAAATGTGCTGCACTTCCGCTAGTTGATAAAGTTAATTAATTATTACTGAAATGATAACTAAGTTAACTGTATAAATGCTATATATGTATTTATGCATCGTAACGGTAAGCTCGTTTCTTAAAGAAATTGAAAGTTTGATAATATATGTGGATTGCAATCTGAAACGATCCATTAAGTCAACACTTTTTTACGGAAAATGTAATGCGGAATTTAAGAAGAAGAAAAAGTAAATTTGATAAAGAATAATGATTTCAATTGTTATAAATATCATATTATATGTATGATTATGATTAATTGGTTATTTTACATTTTTGGCATATCACGTATGATTATGACATTTATCAACTTTCATAATCATCGTTGAATCAAGTAAAAAATAAAATAAAAACCAAAATATATAATTATGTCATTTTTATTGATATTTGTAAGAATTAATATACAAAATATGCATTTATTTATTTCAAAAAAACTATATAAGCCGTAATAACTATGAAAAATTTAATTTATAGTTAATTTGTTATTTCTTCTTTATATTACTCACGTATGGTATGCCCATAGATATAGTGTCTTTACGGCAGGCATGGCCTTTAAATTATCTCAGCGAATTATTTTATTACCAACCGTCTTGAGAAGGCAATTATGTTTGTATTATATATCATAAATAGCTTATAAAACCTCGCTATTTAAAGGTAAAAATATTATTTAAATATACAATATTTTCACCCTTGAAAACTACCTCGGGTTCCAGGTATATAATACAATCATAATTAGTTGCTAATGAAGTAATCCGTTAAGATAAATTAAAACACGTTGTAAAGACACTATATCTATGGGCATACTATAAACTATTTTTGTATTTAATAATGTAGTTGTAATATATATGTTATAAGTAAGTAGATACAAAAATATCAAGATACAGCACCCACCCAACCCAATTGATATCTTAATAAAAAATAAGAGTAGCCAAAAGATTTTCAAATCTAAATCTATTGAATTTCTATTTTCGACAATATTTAAAACAATAAAATTAATTTACCAACAAAAATTAATAACAAAAAAAACTATTGTGAAAAGCTCAATACAAAAGTCGCCAGTGCAATTATAGTGTCAATATTCTACACTGTCTGGATAGGTTAAATAAGAGTACACCAAAGTCAGCTCAGGCTAGGTCAGGTTTAGTTTTGAGTAGCTTACAATTCGTAATTAAAACACTTTTATTATGAACAATATTTGACAATCTAGTTAAGTACTGTTTGATGTCAGAATAGATTAGGTTGGCTAACGCCAAAATAGATTGAATTAGCTCAAGCCAGAATTAACAGTCAGTTAAAAAGAAAAACCTTTCTTACATTTCATATAACTATTCAAGTATCATGAATACAGATATTCAAAAATAAGGTTTCTTTCTAAAAGTGCTATTAAAACAACACTTTCTGATTATTTATCAAAAACAATTCAAATAATTGTGCCGTGCTTTAGTAACCCATCATTTTATCTAAATTTAGTATTACATCCATTGTTTGTGGCTATATTTCGCAGGAACTCGATAGATTTTATTCTTAAGTTCGACAAGAATAAACGAACGTAACATTTTAAAATGTCCAATGACGTTTAGCTTATTGATATAATAATATATTTATTGATTTTATTATATAGAGCAGTATTTAATATTTACTTGTCAAATATATACATAATGAAGAATCCCTAATAAAATAAACTGACACTTGCAGTTCTATTGATATCTGATACCTCAAATTATTCGATGAGCTTTTTTTCGAGCTTTAAATGCAATCTTTAAAGTGGCAGCATGACCCCAATTCAAAATAACGTATAAAATAATTAAGTAAATATTAGTATACCTTTCTGTAGACATAAGTATGTTTATCCCATAATAATTGCCATCTATATGCATTCCGAAAACTTAACTGCGTTGACAGTAACGCAGTAAACTAGTTTAAAAGAAAAAAACAAATTGTGCAGTTTTGCAACGATCAACCTATTTCTGGAAAGCATCTATTGGCGATAGAACTTGCATCTACAATATTCTGTTGAAGAACTTCTTCCATTCGTTATTTTGTTCGATAATAGTAGTATCATAAACAAATAATAAAAAGTGCCCAGTCAAAAGTGAAAAAATTACTGAACACAAGCAAGCAAGCATTCAATTAAATAACGTAAAATTTTACCGTTGACTAAAATGTTCAACTGTTAGTTGGCAAGATACATTCAACGTATTCGTTCAGAAACCATTGAAAAGCAAACGTGTTGAGAACAGTTGCAAGATGTTGTCAACGTTTGCGTTGCATAAACGTGCCCGTAGCTTCGTTTTGAATAATAAAGTAAAGACCAATAATCCCATCACTTCAAAACTCACATCAAACAAGCGCTCCTTAGAAATTTCTCGGCAACTACATTCAAATTTTCACACCACACCAAATTTTACATTTCTGCTTATTGATATAGCCAAAATAAAAAAAAAAACTTCGTCCAAAAAGATGATATTGGGACCAAAATATAAGTTATTATAACTTTGTGAGAAGTTGAGTTATTGTCTTCTCACGCACACATTGGACAATACGCAGAAAACTTTTCGATTGTAAATTAAATTTAAAGCACACAGCCAACTTCTATGATTAATGTATGCCAAGACATCGCTTGGAAGCTTTCCTTTTACTGACCACGTCAAGCCAGCAATCCTTTAATGGATTCTCTTGCCTAAGAGAAGGCCGCAAATGTACACAGTATATAACAATAACCGATTATCTATATACCAAGTTATCTATAATGCCAGTATCGTATGTATGAGTTTTTAGTTGAGAGTGCTCTGCTGTAAAGACACCTGTTATAATTTACAGAATTTCAAGATATAGTCGGCTGTTTCTAGATTTGGAACAATTATTGCCTTTTTCCCTGTTTACAGCCCGAAAAGTTATACCATCGTACTTTAAACGCATAGTATGTGTTTGTTTTTAGTAGAGTAAAGGTTCTTTAGCAAAAGTGCGGTTCAGGATTCAGACCCACAAATCAACGGTTGACCCTATGTGAACCAATCTATCTGTTTTCATATTTGGTACTTCATTAGTTTCCTTTGCACAGAACGCTTTTACACAAGCTGCCAATGTGAGAGCATGATGATATTCCAATATTAGCCTTTGCTGTCCGTTAATATTTCACGTTTCATGTCCAAGGTTAATGGAATGTTTTTATTTAAAAAATTTCTTAGTTTTTGCAAATACGCAAAGTCCTTAGAATGGGTTTCTTATTTACATAAAGTTTTTCTACCTTGGCTGATGTCAGCGTAAATGTTAAGACGTGGCATACACAAATTGCTTTCATGCCATTCGTTGTAATTAATTGAGTTGATTTGCAAACCAGACCAGTGCCCCATAAGTACACATAGCTCTTATGTAAAGCCATAGTACTATGTTCATAGACAGTCCCCATGTCTTGCCAACAGTCCGCTTACATTGCAAGAATGGCATGTATACCTTTTTACATTCCAAGTTTAGGTGAGATGCTCATGTAAGCTATTTGTCAAAAATCAGACCCAGTTATTTCAGTTAACAGCGTTCACGCAGTTTTTGTAACTGTAATAGTAAGCTGTAAAGTAAAGGTAATAGTTCAACATCAAACTCCCGACCTCATTTCACCTGTTCACAGAAAAAAAACTCCACCACCGACTACTAAATTAGATATGCAGCACCAAATTGTACAATTGTGTTTGAATTAAGGCTGATTAAGTCTCTTGAAAAACTATTAGTATAATTAAAAAAAAAAAAAACATAAAATGACTTTAACGTTTTCATTATTTATAAAAAGTTTTGCTTATTCTGTGAAGTACCTAGTATTAATCAAAATGTCAATATTGGTAAAAAAGTAAATAAACGTAAAATTGCGATAAGGTTATTTTATATAACCTTTTTAATTTTGTTGCTAATAACAGGTACATTCGTCTTAACACTATTTTACGTATTCTTATTTTTTAAACACCCTGTTTATTATGTCAACATTCCAATTACGGCGAAGAACTTCTCAGTGCAAGCAAAATTCTTTATAAAAAATAATGTTTTGTCAGAAAATAGAAAAGAAAGCAGATTTAAGAATGGGGTACCCTATCTAGGTACACACTGTATGTGTTTCAAAAAGTCTTCAGTATGGTCACACCAAATACTGACATAGTGCAAAAACAAAACAACAAAAAATAGGCAAAGAAAATCAGACAGCTGATATAAAAGTAGAATAAAACTAACATGAGCGTCTTTTGGCAAATTAAAGCACAAACTCAGAAATAGAGATATACCAATAAACCTCAAACAAAAAGTCTTTGACTCATGCATATTATCAGTGGCAACCTATGACCTGGAAACCATGGCAATGACAAAAAAACGCACTAAACATCTAAGTGTCATGCCAAGAGCGCTATGCTGGGTTTTAGCCTCCAAAACAGATAAACATCAAAAATAACAAACTAGAGACCAAGACAAACAAAACGTAGCACAGGCAGACCAATAAATAGATGGCTAAACGATATAAACATAGTAGCAGGAAGATAATAGTTCAAAGCAGTACAAGACAAGCAAACATGGAAAAGAATAAAAGAGGCCTACGTCCAGAAGTAGACAATCATTGACCAAAGAAGAAAAAGAGTATTATACATCTTGCACGTTATGATGCCCATTTCACAGAAGCCTTGGGCAAGTACTGTAATTCATGCAAGTCCAATATAAACATTATATACAAATTGTACATTATCTTCGGTATAAATAATGTGTGTAGATATATTTTTTGACTGTAAAATTAGTGAAAATAAAAGTAAATTAATATTTATAAATATAATCTATATATAGGGTTTTCCAATAAGAGGTTTCATTTTGATATTAAAAAAAACGGGTATTTTTTAAGAGAAATCAATAAATGTTTATTTCTTTGTAAAGGAGGTAGATACGCCATTAACATTTGAAAACGATATCAGTCAAATGACCGCCACGGTTACGGTTGCAGTACCACATTCTTTTCATGAAATTTTCCATGACCAATTCGCACATTTGCGGCTGTATGTCCTCGATAACTTCACAAATTCCATTTTTAAGGTCTTGAATCGATTGTGGAGAATTGGCATAGACCTTATCTTTCACGTGGACTCAAAGAAAAAATCACAAGATCTCGGTGGCCAATTGTGATCACCTCTTCGAGAAATAACACGGTCAAGCAACTTTTCTTGCAAAATTGCGTCATCCACACGAATATCTTCCAATTCCGGCCATAAAAAACCATTAATCATAGCTCGTTAGTGCCATCCATTCACCGTAACAGTTGCACCAGCCTCATTTTCAAAAAAGTAGGGTCTAATCACACCACCAGCCCAAAAACCGCACCAAACAGTGACACGTTGAAGATGCAAAGACTTTTCAACAATCATTCTTGGATTTTCTGAGCCCCAAATGCGACAATACTGCTTATTAACGTAGCCTCCGAGGTGAAAATGGACCTCATCACTGAAGATAATTTTTCGATGAAATTCTGGATCAGTTTGATGCATTTGAAGGACCCAATCAGCGAAGATACGACCGGCTTGAATTCTTGTGTTAACTGAACTTTAAAAGCCTTAAGACTAAAGTCTTTATGCAAAATACAGTGTAATGTCGTTTGTGGAATGTCTAATTCCAAAAACCAACAAGGAATCAACAAACCTAGGTTTCTTTAACACTACGGGCTACATCAGCAATATTCTCATGTGTTCTTGAGCGATGCACACGGTTTCGATTCTTCACATCACAAACTTGTCCCAACAGCTCAAATTTTTCCAACAGGTTTACTATTGCCGGCCGAGAAGGTGCTTTATGACGATCAAAATGTGCTTTAGTTTTGCAAACTGACAAAAAAAAATTCACCATTTTTGTAGTATATTTTAATAATTTCAATGCGTTGTTGAGGAGTGTATCGTTTCATTTTTAATAATGGCGTAGTTTTTACTTGTCAAATGTCAAAAGATAATAGCTTCAAAATTAACAGCTGCCAAATAGCCTGCTATTCAAAATGAAACTTCTTATTAGAAAACCCTTTATAATATATATGCAAAAATAATTCATAATTATTAATTTATTAATAGTATAGTGTAAGAAGGAAGCACGGTATAACACCCATATGAATTGGCCTTTAATTTCAGATCCAGATATGCTGTTCAAAAAAGATGGACAATTTAATTGCCTATAATTTTTATATCCAATTTTTTTTTTTAGTCTTTTAAGAGAGATATTTCGAATATTGTATAAAAAAAGTTTTTGACGTGCAGCTTCTAAGGTGAACATAGTTGCCTATGAGTTTATAAAAATAAAAAGTGTCTCAAATAAACCACCCTACCCACCGTAAAAGTTTGTTACTCCTATTTATTAATACAGGGTGTATATGTATTTATAAACAGCATATTTGTATGGAAATCTTAATTCCACATTATTTTTTCCCAGTTATTTATTCGATTGTATGAATGTTACTGCCTAAATTTCGAGTAATATATGTTAGTAAAAAAACTACAGCAGAGATCGTTTTGGCAAATAAATATACCAATTGTAAGTAAACTTATGGAAATGTTAATTATAAATTTGGTTCTTATAAACCGCAAATTAATTTTACAAGAATTTAATTTTATGAAAAGAGGTTAGCGTTAAAATTGTGGTATACTATGCTGATAACTACAGAACTGTGTGCATTATATTAAAGAGGCTATTAAATGCAAATCGCGCAGTTTTAAAAGTGGAGCAACTGAAAACTTCAATTAAAATTAAGAGGCAAATATTTAAATGAGCCATAAATTTCTTAAAAACGTCATTGTAAAATAAAATTTAAAAAAATGTTTTATAAAAGCAACACACATTACAACGTGAGATTTTCAAACTTTTGTTATCTATAACCATTATATATGAAATTGAGATTCATTCGTCTATAACCTTTTTGTCATGACGGACCATAGGGGTTTTATAACAAAAATATATTACAAAAGTAATGAATTTCAAATAACACGCGATGTAGTAAGATTAATGGTAAAATCAACATGTCATAACTGTAAATCTAAATGCAATAATTTTGAACTTGACTTTGACAAAACGGTCAGCAACACTGGCAAATAGGAAATTGCAATTACTGTAAATTATGCATGCACAATGTTAGCGAAAGTCACCCTTCAAATAAATATGTTTTTTTGCCACTATTCAGTCATGCTTTCTTTTTTAAAGTGGACAAACCAAGTATAATTTTAAATTACACCTCTGGAGCTATAATAGGATTTACAATGACATAAAAGGAAGTTATTGAATAGATCGATCATTTGCTTATGAATGGGAAAAGTTTTATTCATCCAGATTTATGAAAGTATTAGATATAGTTGGCATTAAATTTAATTTAAAATCAAATTTGCGCACAGGAACACGTGTTAAATAATTACTTTTTATGTTTTTTTTTATATGTAACTCAATTATAACACAATAGTAAACAACAAAATAAATTATTATTCCCACACAACGAGTATGTAATAATTACTGAACAAAAATAATAAAAAAATCTAAAATAACAAACAAAGTATTTCAATATCGATTAAAACATAAAAGCAATTAAATGAACCAACACAAACAATGCAATCCTTCAAAATACGCTTGATAAATTCAGCTATTAAATTGGTATTGTCAGAACAAATTAGCCCGATTGCATTATCAATTTGATCGAAGAGAGGAGTGTTTGGAAAGTTATATTCGTTTCAGGATACGTAAATTAGATAACGTGAACACACGTGTTCCGAATAGAATGAAGAGGCGCCAAGTTGATTCATGATTTTAATGGAATCGGAGAAATAATTGTTTCGTTTTCCTGGTTTGATGTGCACTGAAATTGATTGTATGCGCACTAAAATCCACTGTTTAGTAATTGCGTACTTCATTTTTCTTACATTTTCACAAAAAATAATAGAAAATTAAATGACTTGAATTTTATAGCTGTGCCATTCGAACATAATTAAACATGTTGTGTAACGAGTAGTTTCGAGCTTGGATTGTTTATACTCACCAATTAGCAGATATTAGTGGTTGATTTATGAGACCTTGCTTACCTATAACAAAAAAAACTATGAGGTATATTATTATGAAAACTAATTTTATTTAAGAGTTTTGAACTATACACATTATTCCATTCTGTAATTAACTATAATAATATTTGTTTATATATATTTTTATTTAAAATAATTTCAGGAATATCTCGCGTTGGTCCGTTGAGCTTTTCTCGATGTTTCAATAGACTCTCATCTGTCATCATTTGGAGTGTGGAATATTATATTTTATATAAATATTACACCTTATGTATTTCAAAGTTGACATTGATTTATATGAAACTAATATTATTTTCAAAGCTAACTTGTAAGAAACTTTATTGGGTGTAAAGCTTCTTAGTTTGATATCTGGTTATTGCTCCATTGATTGATCTTTCAACTGTCAAATTTTGTAAAAAAACTGATAAGGATTTTACTGATGCATTTAAATTAGTTATCATTAATTCTGTCAAAATTGTTAAAGAACTGTTTGTAATTTTCTTTTTGAGTTTAATTTAAATGTTGCCAATGCTGTCTTCAAAGCATATGGTAGACGTAAAGCTAGAAGTAAACAATTGTATGCCACAGAAACATAGGAAGAAGTTTTGAAAACAAAAACAAAACAGAAAAGAAGTAAGAGGAGCTATGAGAGCAAGTTCATTAAGGATCTGCAGAGCCTACAGGACAATGTCGCAGGAGGCACTAGAAGTAATTGCGGCGACACTACCCGCACCCGCAGATTTGATGATGAAAGAAAGATTAGGTATAAAGAAAATGGTAAATGAAAGAACTAGTAAGCAAGAAGCAAAGAGACGAGCGAGAGAGAATATGACAGAAAGATGGCAAAGGCAGTAGAAAGAAGGAGAAAAGAGAGAATGGACAAGAAAACTAATACCAAAAATTAAAAAAATGGGTAGAGAAAAAACCGGAAACGTGTTACTATACAACTCAACTACTCACCGGACATAGAGCCTTTGGAAAGTACTTACAAAAAATAAATAAGATGAAGAAAGAGAAAAAATGTATATTTTGTCAAGAAAACACGCATGACATACGCTAGTAGAGTGCAAAGCGTGGGAGAAAGATAGGAAAACGCTAGAAAAGATATTAGAAAACAAAGTAGACAAATCTACAATCATTAAAATATGCCTGAGTGACAAAAACAAATGGAGAGCACTTAGAAACAATGCATCGACAGTACTGAAGAAAAAGATAGAAGAGTTTGAAGCTTTGAGATTTAAGTAAACTAAAATGGAAGAAAACAAACAAATTAAAAGCCACAGAAGACAAAGGAGGGAAGAGCAAGAAGCTAAATGAAAGCAAAAGAATATTAAAAAAAAGTAATAAAGAGGAAAGAAACAAAAAAGGCCAAAACAACTATGCCTGCCAAGGAATAGAAGGTGAACAGAGAGACAAGAAAAGAACATATACTAAAACATTAGCACCGATTGAAATTGCAAAAATAAAGAAGAAAAGGAAAGAACTGCTCAACGAAAATAAGTTGACGGAATTGACTAAACAGTTTCTAAACGGAAGATACGCCATCTCGAGGTTGACAGAAAATGCAACTTTCGAAATGGTCAGAGTATATCTGGCAACCAGGAGACATAAAGAACTAATACCAAATAGAGATTCAAGAATATCACTAGAAGTTAAACTGGCAAATGTAGGATTACCAAAGGAGATGCAATTAATAGAGCTGCACAAAATATTTTTGAAAGAAAGGGATACGACGAGGAAGAAGTTAATGAAGAAATAGAAAAACTAAGAAGATACCTAAGAACAATTCAAATATCTAGGCCGAATAACACAAGAATGAAAGAAAAAAGAAAAAAATGCCAGTGTAGGAAGTAGGGCAGAAAAATAAGATATAAGGAGAGATAGGCCGGGGACAGCATGAGTTGCAGCAGCAGACTGAGTGAATTCCGCGAGTCCAAAACCAGCGCACCTCAAACTAGTACCACATTAGAGACAATGACTAAGACAAATTAACAGCAGGAGAAGAAGTTGAGTCAACACCTCACTACGTCCTAAAAAAAAATTAAAAGATTAAAGAGATTGTCTAGTTTTTTTTTTCACTCAACTTTTGCGGTTAGTGCAACTATTATTTTAAGCTTGAAAGTTTAGATTTTTAAATTGGCAACTCAGAAAGTCTTTGAAACCCATCGTTTAGTCTCAAACGCGTCCTATAGTATAGAGTTAACTTGAAAACAAATAAAAATCGGATAACAACATTTGTGTTTTTTACATTATTTTCCATGTATTGTGTATCAAGAGCCAACCAAATAGGGTTAGTAGCTCAGTCAAAAAATGCTTTAAAAACTGTTCTTAAAGATGCTTGGACTTCAGAGAATCTCAAAAAAACAAAAAACTTTGAAAACTTTTAACAACTTTAAGAGGAAAATAAACAAAAAAGTCTTCATAAACATTGGTCCGCAATGTAACAGTTTCGGAGATAAAAATGTTTATTCTTTTATTGATAGCACAAACAAAAAACAAAGTTACATAAAATGTTTCAATTTCATTTCCAAGCAGGCACAACATCTTAGTCTAAAAAATATTCGATCTCTTTCTAAAACCCACTCATTAGCTTGAATTTGTTAGCATTTTTGATTAGCTCTAGCTCTTCGAGGTTATTTAGAAAAGTTTCAAAGACCAATGTTTTTAAATATCCCCGAAAAAAAAATCTACAAGGTTTAAATCAGGCAATCTTGCAGATCATAAAACAGGTCCGCCCCTTCCTACCCATCTACGTAGAAAAGTTTTATGTAGATGCTCTCTAATAATAATCGAAAAATGAGCTGATGCACCATCATGTTGGAACTACATTTGTTGCATGTGGTCAATAGCAATGCCGTCAAAAAATCATACACTGTGTTCTAAAGAAAGTTTAGGTAAGTAGCGTCTGTTAGTCGGTTTAGTAAAACAACTGGACCCATCCAAATGTTTAATAAAAAACGTGTCTGATGTCTTAAAGTCCATTAGAGCATGGAGATTTTCGTCGGTCCAAACATGCGTATTGTAAAAATTAACAACTCCATTTTAAACCCGGCTTCATCCCTAAAAAGAATATTGGCAAAAAAACGGAGGTCTTCAGCATTATTGCGTAGAAACCAGCGACAAAAAACCATACGTGCTTAATGATCAAGTGGATTTAAAGCCTGCACTCGTACATGATACGGATAAAGAATTTGCTCGTGGAGAATTCTCCAAATAAGAGGAGCACCAATTCCTACCTCCACTAATATTCTCCGCACACTCGTCCCCGGGCCAAGCTCTATACGTGATAGAATTTCTTCTTCTGCTCTAGGAGTAGACACCGCCTTGGTCTACCGGACAAATGACACTGTTTGCTGAATGAACCAATATCACGCAATCTTTGGTAAATTTATCCAACCATACAATGTAAAAAAATCTGGCAATTTAGATAAACTTCAACATTAAGACGTCGCGCTTCAGTTGCAATCCCATGAGCATAATAGTAAACAGTAAGAGTAAACAGCCATAGCAAACTAAAACTTGTGCACTGACAACAACCATCAAATACTTAATGTTTATTTCACAAACCATCAGCTAACTATGACAAAACTATAAAAAAAAAGGTAAAAAAGAATCTCCAAAACCGTTACTTTGCGGGCCCATGTTTATTAAGACTTTGTTGCTAATTTTAGTTCATAAATATTGTGGGATTTATTAAAGTTTACACGAAGTTACAACAGTAATGTATTAAAAAAGAATGAAAGATAACACATGAATAGAAATAGCACGTTTTAAATATGGTTCGTCTTGCGTCGTTGTCGGGATATGTTCACTTATCAAAGTCTTAGTCTCGACTGCCCGCGGCCCACAACCCCACATTCACCACACTATGGTCACCAGTGTTGCCACTCCACAATATTTTACAATATTTTTCAACACCCTGTATGTATATTTTATATGCAGTCCAGAAAATTATTGAAATGTCAAATTTCTGGTCTTCTAGAACATAAAATTCAATTGCACTGCATCACTTAATAAATAGCAACATTTAGAAATGAAAAACAAAAATCACGCATTCCAAAATTCGATTAGATTTAATAATGTAAAAAATTTAATATACTTTTTAAAACCAAACAATAAACCAGTTGTCAATTGTAGCTGAAGGCAACCCAATGATAACTATGTACTAAAACTATTATAAAAAATACTATGTTGGATCAATTCCAATTCATAAAATAAAAAAAATAAAATCTTGATGAAACGATATGATATCATTCATAAACATATGTGTCCTCTTAATAATTCTTATCATACTGTAATCATTCCACAATTAACAATATAGATAATGTTAATGTTACATTTTTCTTTAATATCTGATACACTATAGATTAGATTAAAAATAGCATAAAATAAATAATAATAATAAAAGTTAGTTTTTGTTCAATATTATCATTGTCGCTAATTACAATTACAATGCGTAGATAACTCTAAAATGTAATTCATTCGTTGAGATTTGAAGTGGAATTCGCAAATACACAAAGCCTCGGTTTGTCGTTGCTTCTTGTCTCCCGTTAAGATTTCATTAGTTATGGAAATCTCACTAGGCGGATTGTTGTTTGTGGCTAGCGCTAATGCTATTACAAATTTAAAAGAAAACTAAGCTTCAAGGGATCTGGGGATTTAAATTTTGAGAAGACGAAAATATGGATGTTGTAAAGAAGATATGACGGCACTGTGGTAATATAATTATGATTAAATTAACTGGAAACTATTAAGATATTCCTATATGATTAAATAAAATTAGTTTAATTTTGCATTTGATTATTTAATGAATTAATTGATATACTTTTTTTATCATATTCCATTAGGTTGCAACAATAGCCAGCAAATACAAATAGTAGCCAAACAAAAATTCATAAAAATACTTCACGCTAATTTACGTCGAAAATGTTAAGCGTTAGATTTCAAGAGACTACACAATTTTTGTTATTGTTGTAAAAAAAGCTTTACGAAAATGCTGTCTCTATCATTATCCTTTTCATAAAAGTTTATTCAGCTCTTACAAGTTACAGCAATTTAAAAAAATTGTAAAAATGTACATTTTCAATTTTGTAAGTGAAACTTGATTAAAACCTCCACTTCAGCGGGAATATAATAACAACTAATAGTCGTAACAACAACAACATCTTCACCAGTACTAAACTTGAAAGAACAGCCATCTGACATGATGACTGATGCCATTAAATAAAAGTTACAAAATTATATTTAACAATAAAATGAATGCTTCAAAGCTTTTATGAAGTTGTCGAGATAAATAAACCAGTTTTGCATTAAATTTTCCCATAGCATGTACAATTAACTTGATTGAAAATTTTGTGATATAGATTGTGCAATTATCTAGTTAAATCATGAGTTTTACAAAATTGTGTTGTTTTTAAAAAATGTAAAAATCAAATAACTAATACATAATATAAGTAATAAAAAAAGTATGTTACGTGATAAAACCAAACATAAATAAGAAAATATATGCTCAAACTTAAAATTGTGTATCAGTGGTGGTAGATTCATTGATAATAACGTAAAATCCAACAACAAAATTCGCACTAATAGCACGACAAAACCCAGTTACAAAAACTAACACTAATACTAAACTCTACTAAGAAAATCCTTATTTGAAAACATGAAATTTGAATTTTTTTAATGCATACAGTTTGGTTCAAGGTAATAATACTGAAAAAAAAAAACTACTTGACAAAATAAAAATTTGTATTTGGTTTATCACCAATATAATTTAAAAACTTCCTGCAGTTTTTCCATTTAATAGTAAAAGTTAATGATTAAAATAAAATGATTTGCGATAAAATTGAACAAAAAATGTCTAATCATGCAGAATCAAATGTTTTAAAAATTATCAATTAAAATATTTAAAAAAAGCACTATTACATAATTGTACTGATGAATTGTTTATATACAATCATTAAAACCCTCAAATTTAACATTAAAATCAAGTCATTATAAGATTATAATTTTTTTATTTACCTCAAGCTGTACGAGGCTTAATCAACAATTCTTCTTTTATTTAAGAAAAACTATAAATTAAAGTTTGGCAAAAGTAAAAAAAAAAAACTTATTCTTTAGATAATTTTAAAGAAAAAAATTCGTTTTAATTTTTTCCTAAAAATGCAAGTACGATAAAAAAATGTAAATTTAAAATTTAAGCCTTTTTCGCTATTTTTAAGTATTTCTGTGGGTACATTGTAATTCGTTTTTATCCATATTTGAGAAAGAAAAAAAAAATGCCAGTCACATTTTTTTAAGAAAAACTGTCTTTTAAAGTTCAAATTTCAAGAAAAAAAAAATTGCTATAAAAACTTATTCTTTAGTTAATTAAAAAAAAAATTCTCATATTTTTTCCTAAAAATAGAATCCTGAAAAGTTACAAACGATCAAAAATGTAAAAAACTCAAAAAACTCAATTTTTTCAAATTTTGATTGCTTTTTACTCGGAAATGGCCCACTGAAAAAATCTGAAAAAATTCACATAATCAGAATTCATACAGAAAAAGACATTTTCAGTAGTTCGAGGAAAAACAAATTTTCATTCCGTACACTTGATTCATACATGGCCATATACATACATATATGTACAGTGAGGCCAAACGAAGAGTTTTTCAGCATTTAGGAATTAAGATTTTCGTTTTCTTTTGGCACGATCTATAAAGTTACCTGGCGTTTATCCGCCAATTAATCTACACCCTGTATATATGTATATAATTTTGATAATTCTGCTACCTCGTCAAAATCCACCTACGATTAAGAACTGTTATTATTATTAATACATACCAGCCATAAGACCTATGCCCATAGGGCACTAGTCTGGTGACCAAAAACCAAACAGAAAACGTCAGCAAACCAACGAATGACATGACTAAGGTAGTATGCGAACAACGCCAACTGCAACAATGGAAGCAATGCTGTGTCTGCCACCTCTCAACACTTATATTAAGCAAGTAGCAACCTCAGCAGCACTGGGCCTAAATGCAATCGGTCTTGGTACACTGCGGGTAGAGCCGGTACCCTACTTTAAATTTAAACGACCCTACAGTGTACACATACATAAACAACCAATTAGTAGATAAGGACAAATTCCTTTAAATCCATAGTAATGGCTCAATAATTCTTGGAGGTTCTGGAGCGGGTTCTAGACGTCTCAATATCCTTACCACATATCCAATAGAGAGATTGCTGGAATAACCCATGAGATGAAAAGAAATATTAATTTAAAAAATATCTAGTAAAAACGTGCAAATCCTAACGAATAGCGGAGCAGCAATTTTAGCTATAAAAAACCTAAAATCACTTCAAAGTTAATACTAGAATGTCATAAAGCCGTCAAATTGGCAGCTCGCTCAAATAACATTGAGATGTGCTGGGTGAAAAAGCACTCCCTCACAATAGGTAACGTTAAGGCTAATGAAACCCTCACGATGTGTCAACCCAAACCCTAGACCGCACTAAAACCAAAAAAACCTTAACACCATACTAAAAGCAAATACACACAATGCATTTAAAACACGATGGTCTAACGACCCGGGTTGTAGACAGGCAAAGAAGGCAATGATTGCCGCAAACCCCAAAACGGCCGACTATTACTTAAGACTGTCCAGAACATGCAAACCATAACATGAATCTTGACAGGTCATTCTTAATTAAGAAAACACATGCATGCTACGAGCATCGTAGACATCCCGATATGCAAAAGATGTGAAATGAAAGACAAGACAACCAAATATTAAAAAAACCGCTCCAAACAATGTCTTAGCATACATCAACCACTTAAGTTGAGTGTGTGTTGGGAGTAAGGTTTACCACTGGAAAAGGTACAAAAAACCTAATGAGGCCTAAGTGCAATAAAATTAGTTTCAACCTCCCATTCAAATCCAGAATAGAAGACTAAGAACTAATGGTCAAAATCCTGAATTAATCTTACAAAGTCACAATTAAACACACTGGCGATTAGTCTAAATCCTATCGTTATCTACCTAGACATAAACTGCTTTTGGTTAAAAGACAATCTTATAAAACCACAAACACCATCCATGCTTCCACTCCCTGCTCTTTAGATTCACTATTCTGTCAACACATTCAACACAAAAAAACCGTGATAGAATTCATACAACAGAATATTAACTCTACAACCTAATATAATTTAAAGCATAAGCTCAACCAAACCCTTAAACTTATTTCAAAAATATTTTTTTAAACATTACAAAAAAATATATTAAAAAAAATTAAATAGTTCAATATGGAATTCAAAATTTCTCATCCCTAAAATTACCAACAAAAAAAACTTGTGAAATAAACAACCAACATCTATACAATCAATTGATATTACAGATAGATTGATAAAATGATAAAAAAAAACAAATTGTCGCAAAAATACATGTATAACTACTTATCTCATCTTCCAGTTTCAATTTATCTACAATAAAAACTATCCAAGTCTTTGAAATTGAAAGTAAGATAGATTCGACATAACCACATGTTTACCAATAGAAGTAGTAGTGGGACGTCTATCTTTAGTTACACTACAAAAAAAAGTTTATGTTATATCCACCCAAAACCAATGCAATTTTTAACCTATTATAATATTATCAGAATATATTGCTCAATATGATAATGGACCACAATTTTAACAATTAAACATAATGCAATAATTTAAACTCGTTAGATAAGTTCACTCTAAGCACAAATAAAACAAGTACATTATTGTTAATAATATTTTAGTTTAATTTGTCCATATAATAATGTAGCAAAATAATATAATTGAGTGTAAAGTAAAGATGTCTTTGCAGTATTATTAAAACAGTTAAAACTGTATATATAAAACCATGGTGTTTACTTACTATGTAAATATTTAAGTAATGATATTCTTATACCATAATTATTAACTATTTTAAATATTCACTGTATTGATAATTACATTAAAACTTATGCAAAAACGTAACACGCATCTACATAGTAATAAATATTAATAACACCTAATTTATAATCAATGAGTAGTATCAGCAGTTGTAATTATTTATAACAGTTGTAATACAGTATCAATCACAATTACAGTGAAACTCATTTGTCAATATTACAAGAATGACGTAAAAATTTCTAGTCACAAATGAATGGAAATCCGGAAATAATTCACATTGAAAAAAAGTTTAACAATGGCAAGTTGCAATTTGAATATTCAATTAATAAAATTATTATCCCGCCAATGTACGTTATGTCCACCTTTTTGCAATAACACCATCGTGAGAATAATGAATGGATGAATAAGAACGGGACTGCTTAATTAATATTTCCTCGTTCAGATTGTAAAATTTTCATGAAATAATGAATGTAACTGTGAGGCCGCGTTTGATAGATAATTGATATTTAGATAACCATGTCTTGAAAAGAAAATTAATTAACAAATCGAAAAAGCGGAGACAGTTTATGATTGATTGTCCTATGACGATATAACAAAAAAGTAAAAACAATTTATTATATTATATTATAAAAAAAGTTCCTTGTTTAGCACCGCGTTGTATCTTGTGGAAATTTTATCGAGTTGATTTCTTGAGAATGTGGTAGGCACAGATGATGAATAATTTTAATCGTTTCATTACACACAAAGTATGCAGTCTTGCTAAAAGTAATCGGAATAGAATTTCATTTTAACATCTCTATTCGCATAGAAAGCCGCGGAATTTTATGCATTCCAGATATTTTCATTACACTTAGAATTGAAATTTAATAATACGATTATAATGAAGAAATTTTAATATTTTTTATATAAGTCTTGCCATTGAATAGTATTATTAATATAATAATGGTATTTAACATATACTTCCTTATTGTAGACAAAAGTGAATCTGGTTTTATGGGACTCAAGTTGCATGACATATGAAATGGCAAGTACGGGTATACCAGACAATAAAGGTTGTATTAGGAAGTTGTTAGTTTTAATGTTGCTACGCCAAATAAACACACATATAAGATACATGTCATAGCAGCACGTAAATACCAATAGTGATGGTAATTGTGGTACTTTAACTAACAATCCTTGATGCAGTTGCGTTTATGGTGTTGCATTTTCAAAAAGTGAGTATCACCGTTGTAACAACCCGAGTGTGCAGTAGTTTTATGTATTTGTTTTTTATAAAACCAGATGATTGTTGCAATTGCAATTTAAGTAAACAACCTTTGAGTGCAATGAGATGTTTATAATTTGAGTACGAGTTCTATAAATAGAACAGCCGACACAAAGTGGTTTTAAAGAGCCATCCAGGTCAAACTTTTATTAGAATCTAGTACTTAATGCACTACTATAAGTAATGTTAGTTTATTTCTACCAATTACACAATTAATTATAATTATCTTTATCGTACACTTTAAATAGAAAGAAATAAACAAAAAACTATTGGTCACGCCTAAAATTACACAACCTGGCGAAAAAGCACGGATCAGTTTAAACTTCATAATTCCATACAAGTGTAAAACATAATATTGTTAACATTATTTCAAATTCAATTAACAGTATCAACACATAGTGTGCCAATTTGTGCTTCTTTATTTAATAATGGTGTAAAGTTTTAGCATGTTCAATTATTACAATCATTTGCATAATTACAGGCAAAACTTTATCAAGTTGAAGAATTGCTTAATTATACAGCAGATGTATATAGTAATAATAAAAATGTAGGTTTATTATTGTGTCATAATTAATGAGATGGTTTATATGGATGAATTAATTTTGCAAATGTTGAGCAACAATTACCAATTACCACTATTAAAATATTTATAACTTTTTGTTACGCAAATTTATTTTGTCTTATTAATCTAACTATAAATCATAGCAAACTCCTACATTTAACAATTCTTGAAACTTTTAAAGTGAAAACGATTCTTTATGAACTATTGATTTTGTATTATTTATTGTACTTAATCCCTCGTAATATATGTTTAATAGTAGTAAATTATACATAATGATTAATATACCCATTTACATAATTATGATACGTGTAGCGAGGGAAGAAATTACTTAATTATACATATACGTGTAATAGATACTAATGAATTTTATGTAGGTTTATTGTTCAATTGCACAATTAATATCGCCATTAAATACTTCGTGCCCATGAGAGTAGTCCATTTGCGGGGTTTTACGTTTCAGCACGTTTTTCATTCGCTCTAATGGTGTTTCAGGCCAAGTTTTCACGCAAGCAGTAAAAATATATAATACTAAAAATTAAATAATGTGTTATACGTACGTATGTATTACAATGTCTACTTACAAATTATAATTTATTCAAAACATTTAAATATTTCATAAAAATGTAACCTAATATTGTAAACCAACCTTAAATTAACATACTAATTGTTTTATTCGTTAAATTAAAAACTTACAAATTATAAAATGTTATGACAACTTGTGTATACAAATAATATATACACTATCCCTTGATGTGCACTGAAGATAAGTTCCGCACAAAATCGTGTATATCGAAATCTTGGAATTTGTTATGTAAAACCGTGTAAAACAAAAAAACACTAAAATGTTCATAATTCTGTTCTTTTATTTACGTAAAACAACTCGAAAAACATACATTATACTTCATTCATAAAATAACAAATATATGTAGGTAACATAAATACATACACATTTAATTCATTCTACATTAAGATACATAATAATAAATTTAATCACTGTACTATACATTTTGAGCTGTTTTTTGAAATTCGTTAGTTTATCAACCCTGTAAAACTGAAATCGTGTATACAAGTACCTTGTAAATCGAGATATAGATGTATACTATTCCAGTGATTGTAAGTCTAATAAATATAAAATATAAATAATACTTATATGTTTTATTTAATAGTGTTGTAGAATAAAATTAGTTTATTTTATCAACCAAATGAATAAAAATATGTAATTATTTATTACATAAATCTTTACCTTATTTGAATACTATCATCAGTAGTCGAAATTATAAAATCCATTACAATATCCTTTAATAATTATAGTCACTTATAGAATAGTAAATAAAACTTTGTATTATTTACCGCACGAAACGCATAGCACATAACAAGACGAGCTGAGAACAAACACTGGTTGAGAGAAAACAAGGGAGCGCACGCAAATAAACACACCGGGGATTTCCGATCGCAAAGTTATTGGCCGGATTTTTCTAGCATCTGGCTTGGTATATGCTCATAGTAGAAATATTAAAATTTCAATAATAAAATAAGATTTTTGAAAAGTTTAATATACATATAGCATTCAATGATTGTCGTCTAAAATCGCTTGCCAACAAAACAAATTAACACTGACAAATTTAAAACGTTTAATTTTTAAATTAAGATATAAAAGTTTCATTTTTTATGAATATAACAATTTGATTTATAACGTAGCTGAAACGTTTATTAAGTTTATTATATATAACGTCTAAAAGATTCGCGATTTCTACATACTCAGACAAGTAAACAATCTCTGTAAGCATGTCTTAAAAAATCAAGCATTGCAAAGTTTTTTTTGTTTCTAATAAATTTAAAAAATTACGTTATTTACCACTATAGTTAACCAAAATAATCAAATTAAAAAATGTGAGAAAATCTAATAATAAAGCAGATCTTATGCAAAATTGCATTATTAACTTGCATAATATACAGGGTGATTTATATCAGGAGACAAAAAAACGAAAATGCGTTTTCAAGATGAATTATAAACAAAAAATACTAAATAACTTTTGATATCGAAACAATCCTCTGCAGTTGTTTTTGGATAATTTCAAATTTCAATTTTTTTTTTCTTTCAATAATGATGATTACATTCTTAGCGATTGTGTAATTTTTCGCGGAAATCGGCCGGTAAAAGAGGTCTCTATAAATTTAAAACAGTATTTGTTTATATAATTTTTCATTGATTCATCTTTCTTGACACAGGGGTCGCATATACATTTATTTATTTCAACAACTACTTAGCCCTTTCACCACATAAAGTAAAAATACATGTTTTTCGATTTTCATTTGTTAAATTTTTCTTTTTTTTAAATTTATTTTTTGATAATTTTTTTATTTTCAATTGCGCTTCTTTTGACAAAAAAAACAAGCCTGTACTTTTACCAAAGCCGGACAACACAACTTTATCATTTAGAGAGAAAGAAGTCGCAGTTTAAACCAATTTGTTTAGAAATCAACAAGTATCAAAATACCCAGTAGCGTCACCAAAAAAATGTCTGTCAAAGTCAAAATAATTAAATAAGTTCAGAAAACTTCATGCCTCAATATGTCCAAAACAAAAGCCGATCGGGAAAAAAGTTAATTTCGTATTTTTTTTTTTGCATGGAGCACATATAAACTCTTAAAAAGTCAAAGTGGACTAAATTTCATGACCAATACAATGATTTCTCTCTTTAGAAATTTGAAAAGTCTTAAATATAACAATTGAATGTAACAATATAACCACAAATCAAATAAAAAACTACAATCTTATGAAAATGGTCTCAATCTGGTTCTTGACAGATATATTAATGTTTCAGGATATACACTTCTTACCGCTGTGTGTACCATATCAACAGTTGGAAAAGTAACTTGCCCAAAACTACAATAGGATTTTATAGATTTTAATGGTTATACAATATATTATAGTGCTATAGTATATAGTATTTAATAAATTACAAACATTAAAAAGTACAAAACTTAAAAAAAATTATAGTGCCCAAAATTGAAAAACTTACAGTATAATGCAGCTAGTAAATATTAGTAAAAAGTTTTAGAGATATTTAACAGTTTCAAAAAAACTTACTGCTTGCAAAACAATGTATCTTCCTAAAAAAATTTTCTTATTAAATTTAATAGCTGGCAGTACATAATTTTGTCCGAATATCCAAGACCAATAAAATTTCTGTTTTATTAAGTATTTCCTTCTTCCCAAACTAAAATCGCCATGTTAAATATCTTAATTCGCAAAAATAAAGCACTTTACCTCAATCATTCAATGTTGCAACTTTCCTGTTTGGTTCTTAACAATAGAATCAAGCATTGTTCAATGTAGCCTACTTTGATCACAAACTTTAACAATGTTTATCAATCTCTCTTTATGCCTCACATTGATAAAACAGTCTCCTCAACTTCTTTATTAACATACTATTCAGACCATAGTGTCCGGTTATCAGTCATAAAAGTCTTGTAATTTGATTCGACTCATATGTAATACCACGTTTTGTGTGTTTCATTCACTGGCAGTTTTTCTACAGGTTGTTGTGTTCCAAAAGTAAGTTCAAGTCCAATGTTCCTTGTTCATCCCTTTTGATAAGCTGATCCGCCTTGAAGTTTCCTTCTATACTCAGGTCCTTTGGCGCATACCAAGTATACTCTATTATTTGTTGACAACTCTTTCAGACTGTTTATGCAAGCCATAAGCAGTATAGATTTTATTACTAAAAAACGTAGTGCCGACTCAATAATATTTCTGGTACACCAATCAATAGTAGGCATGTTTGTCCATAATTATTGTTATGTTTCCTCCGGTTTGTATCTTCAAATAAGCCAGCATTTTTTTTAATGCAAAAACCTTTCATAAATTCTGATCTCAACATTACTGCCTCTTCTCATGCAAAACATTTGTTGTTCTAGATCAGTGATTCCCAAGATTTGAAGTGTGTTCTCATCGCCTCTGTCATCAGCAAACATGCTGTACTTTCTAGTAGTCGTACTTTTTGAGAATAGTTGTTTTCACTCCCATACGAGTGTTCCGTATGCAATAATAGGTCTGAACACCACCGTATATAGCTATTTGGTCATATTATGAGTCAGTTCCAATGTGCATGACACTCGTCGTTTTCACTGGTTACACTGAACCACTCCTTTTGAACCACCTTTATACGGTTTAGTGCACTTTGCATTATATTTGATACAATTTACAAAAATATTGAGATAATTGGCGTAGCCAAACCGCCCTTGTCGTTAACTAACTCACCCGTAACTTCTCTCCCACAGCCTTTTCATATAGTGTTGTAGTCTGATTCTTGAGCATAGAATGTTGGTCAAGAAAATCTATTCCTCGGCTCTCCATTAGCATTAAAATAGATTTGAAAATAGTATTATCAAATCATAAAGTACCTACTAAAATTTCCTTGTAATAGATAGTTTTTTCATACCTTCTGACTAGCTAGTATGTGGTCAGTTCGCAATTTTTTTCTAATTTATAAGCGTAATAACGCTAGTGCAGTGGCCGGACCTTCAGTGCCTCGTCCCGTGTGTACCCAAAAAGTTCTTTAACTAGAGATTCCAAGCTGCCGTTTAAACAATGTATAAGCAGCGTATACTCTCAGTATCTCCGTCTTTGTCGCACCATAACGTTTCTTTATCACATACAAGGTAAAGCCTTACGCATAAAATAACAAGAGGAAGATGGTAAAGTGTTCGGCAAAAACAGAGATACTGAGATTGAGATTGGCAAGCCAGGAATCTTTAGTTATAGAACTCTTTGTGTGTATCTATTTTCCAATAGTTTTTGTACAAAAGATGCCATGCTGATTGGTCTGTAGATTTAGCCATAGCATATGCAGATCCAGGCTTTAGTATAAATACCACCTTAACTGCCCAGCTGCTGCTCGGCATGTGTGAAAGTGCTAGACTTGTTGAGAAGATATTGCATAGAAAGTCTAAGAAAATTAAATCATTTTTGTAACATGATCGGATTATTCTATCAGCTCCTGGCGACTTAACTCATTTAATCCATCAATTTCCTAATTAACCCTGAACAAAGAGATAAATGGTAAGCAGATTTACAAAGATATGTTTGACACACTTGGTAAACCGCAAAAAATTAGATTGGGTACTTCAAAACGTTTCATTAGAAGAGAATAGAACTGCCAAATTCTGTGTTAAATCCCGATAGAATCGATTCAGTTTATGATATGACATTATCAGAATTTTCAAACTTGGCAGAAACAAATATCTGAGACATCAAAGATTTTATATTAACGCGTCCATCACATAGTTCATGTCAATTTAGTATTAAAAAATTGCAGCAAAATAAACCCCCAAAAGCCTGAATGCTGGCCAGAAACACTAGTAATGGTGAAATCGTTTTAAAAAAAGATGCTTACGTTTAAGCTTCATTTTTACTATGAATGAAACTTTAAAACATTATACGACCCAGAAACACAACAACAATCTATAGAGTTCCACTCCATTCTTGTTCTCAAATGCTAAAACATCTGCCAGAAAAGTCGCGAAGTAGTTATTATAGATTATCTAACTAAGTAATGTTGACTATAAGTGTCTCGCTTTTGTAAGACAATGCGCCAGCAGACAAATTGCGCATTGCAGTGAAAACCGTTTTTGATTTGGAGTTTGAATTGCTTAAACACCCGGATTTGCGGAAGATCTGGCTCTCTTCAATTTCCCTCAAACAAAAAATCGTAAATTCTTTAAACAAAAACGCAATAAATACCGTGGAAAGTTAATTTGCTACTGATCATAATAAAAAACCAAATTGAGAACCATAAAAAGCCAGAAGCTGCAAATAATTTCCCGGTTCAAGACGGATACGATGGCAAACATAATAACTATCCACAAACTAGTCAAATCAAATTTCCAAGTATTTAATTATTTCGATAGCAAAGTTGTAAATTAAAATTTAAAAAAAAAAAACTAGTCAAAAACTTTGTAATTGTAAACCAACAATATGGTTAACGAATTGTTCATTTTTTTGTTTCATAATCTTTGTTTATAATTTTAACTATGCATGAGTTTAAGTAACCTCACATCAAGCCTTCTCTAGGATTAGTTCAGTAACAAAATCAAGAGTACCAAAAGTGATGATTTGACTTATAGCTATGGAGGCAATGTTGAGTCTGCTGCTCCTCGACATTTACGTTGAGGAGATGGTAACAATTGCAGCTTTGAATCACGAGAGAATCGAGCATGTGCTATGTACAAAAGCTAATGATCTCATACACTGTAGTTAGTGTCGTCAATTTACAAACATATATTTTAATTTATTTTGATTTTAAAGAAAAACTAGTTCCTCAATTAGACGTAGACCACAAAGATCTTTGGTTTGCCATGTTTGTTAGAACATATCTTTGTTTTTTTGATAATTTTTTCAAATACTTGTGATCACGTACGATATTCTGTACTATGTATCTATCTATCCATCCAATCAGACCAAACTCAGCATAATAAAATAGTTTATGATATCAACAATCTGGAACATACTTAATATGTTATGCAATATTATGTGCAAAAGAATGTTTATAGTAATGTAAACAAACTTAGTTGTAATGATTTTACTTGCTTTTATTTTTCATTTAAATATGATTACAAAACACTTAATTAAATAAATTTGTTAATAAATTATTTACGCGTGCACAGATTTATTTTATAATTCCTTTAATTCAATGAAAAAGAATCAATTATTCATTTTGTATAATGCTCTATATTAAATAAGCTTTCACAATTTTAGTTCAATGTCATAAAAATAATGTTTTACCCTTCACTACACAGCTCTACACTATTTGCTCTCGAAAAGCATATGAATGAATGCAGATTAGCGTAGTGAAGGGTAAGAAATTGATTATAGTATGCAAACATTTTCACTTATTATTAGAATGTCTGGACGTTCTATTCACCGTGAACATCGCCAGATGCAACACGGGCCAATAAATAAATAAAAATGAATATCCATTTTAAAATACAAATTGTTTGACTTAGCATAATAATTCATCATGTCTATAAAAATAATGTAATGTTCATTCCAGGAAAGTTTTAAATTACATTCTGCGTACATATACAATTCTTATTAAGTTGAACAACCACAATAAAATAAAATCGCCATATCCTTAAACCACAAACCGATTCCTCTTGTAAATGCAAATAAAATATTTGCAATGTTGCGGTCAACAGTAAATGCGTAAAACTCATTCCACCATAACATTCCTTCCGTCAGAAATTTTAACTTAACTTCATCAAAACGCGCTCTAGACGCTAATTAAAATCTTTAGCACCCCATTTGAGAGTATTTACAGTGAGTTGAAGGGTTATTTAACAGAGTATTCATAAACAGCCCCGACGTCGAAATCGATTTTAATTATTATTTTCATCAGCTATACAAAAAATTTAAAGCAATTATTTTTAATGATGCTTCAAATTGGATTTATGGATGTATTCACCTATACTTTCTGCAAATTAAATAATTTATGTAGGCGTCATTTAAATGTTTAGTCATGAACTTACGTGTTTATTAATTAATGAAACCCACCTGAAATTGAAAAAAAAAAAATACAAATTAGTATATTAAATATAAATTACTTCATTATGTAGATAAATACTTAATTATGTTAAAATGTACTCCTCAACCAAGTTTTTATTAAATAACGCATGACAACATTAGCGCATCTAGTAATAAAATGACATTGCAAGGCTATAATTAACGGTGAAAATAAAAATTAGTCTAGCAAAATAATGATAAAACTCAATAAAAACAAGGATTTATAATAAATCAAAGACTTCTGTATTAATTACTCGTTAAAATTAATCACAGCATACTGGTATCAAATACTGAATTATTTCTTGAAGAATATTTAAGTTCTGATATTCCTACAAGTGAGTATACTCCCATATAATAGAACAGATATGATTCTCCAAACCAAAATATTTACTTTATTTGTAGATGTTAATTTAGCTCTACTTTGTTAAACAGGCCCATGCGTTAACTTGCCATTAAGTTAAAATAGAACATAATATGTTGATGATTGCAACCTTTACTACGTGATAATTCAGTTTATGAAATAAAACAATTTACTCTGTTTTTATCATAAGTGTATTCTTACGAATACATGAGTTAACTTGTTACATCTGTGGAAGGCTATAGCCGAAACCAGTAATAAATTTGTAATAAAAAAAAGCATAGTAAATTGTTTTATTATTTTACAAATAGAATAAGTAACATGATATTTATAATACACTTCAATATGGAACAAAATACTTAATCAAATCATGAAATCACTCTTCAGCTCTCAGCTCCAAATAGAAACATTTTCGTAGAATAAGTAGTCTGAAAAAATCTGCATCTCGTTAGTGGGCAATTCCACGTCAAGTGAGCAGTCCATTTCACGCGACCCTCTCCGATTTAGCTCAAATTTTGTACACTTATTTGAGTACCCAAAATATGACTTCATGTCAAATTTCAGACCTCTAGGTCACAAAGTTTGCCTTGTAGAGTTAATTGATTTTTACGGCAATTTTTTAAGTTCAACTTTATTTTTTTTTAATTTCATTTATCTTAATTGCAAATTAATCTGGAAAATTTTTAGAATAGTCAAAATTGATAGGAAATCTTCCAAGGAATCGAATGCAGGGGTCAAATTTTTGATCTTGATCTTGTCGCGCACGCGCAGAAAATGCAATAAACCAGTTTTTTTTTCAAAATTTTTTATCTCAAAAGTTGCCATCGATTAAAACTCCAAATTTTGGGCAAAGATTGCCACAAGTATGTACTTTAAGATGCTTAAATAAAAATTTCTACACTAGTGGTAGTTTTTGCTCTAGAGTCTCTTGAACGCACAAAACCATTTTTCAATCAAAATTTTAGCACATATTGATTAATATACAGGGTGTTAATAAATAAGGGTAACAGACTTTTAGGGTGGGTTCATTTGAGACACTTTTTAATCATAAACTTATAGGCAAACATGTTCACCCTAGAAGCACGTCAAAATTTTTTTTTTTTTTTTATACAATATTCAAAATATCTCTCTTAAAAGTCTAAATAAAAAAAAAACAATAAAATATAAAAATTATAGACAATTAAATTGTCTATCTTTTTTGAACAGCATATCTGGATCTATCTCTAACCGTACTTATGTCATAAATTAAAGAATGATTTTTTTAATTTTTTTTTGTTATTTTTGTTAAAAATTATGTTTAAAAGTCAAAAATTAAAAAAAAAAAAATGAATTTCGAAATTAAAAGCCATTCAATTGCGCATTTTTCACCTAATAACATGTTATAATGTAATTCCTACCGATTGTGTGCTATTAAAAAAAAACTTCAAGGAGAACATTTTTTAACCTTACTTAAAAAAACATTAGTAGAATGTTACAAATTTGACAGAATAAAAAAAATATATATAATATACGTCATTTTAAAAGTTTTTTAAATTAAAAAAAAAATATAGGCCTAAGCCTTATTAAAATCTAATAATTTTAGTTTAAGTGTCTAATTTTATATTCAAAATTTAAAATATAATAAAAATATTATAATTTAAAAAATATATATATACAGAGTAAATTGATGTAAAGTTTTATGTGAAACCTAATTAGCAAGTACACATTTGCTTTTTTGGGGACCCAGGGTATGCATCTGACTCAAATCTGGAAGCTAATGATACATACTAAGTATATTAATTTTAAAAATTTAATGGTAGTGCGACACGTGTTCTTTTGAATCTTAAGGTTTGAAATTTCTCATGAATTACATTTTTTGTATAAAGATCACTTTCTGAGGGTGCACACAAAGAAATTCCACAAAAAAATTTAAAAACCAGTCTAATATCAAAAATTTTGATTAAAAAATGGTTTTGTGCGTTCAAGAGGCTCTAGAGCAAAAACTACCACTAATGTGGAAAAATTTTGTTTAAGCATCTTAAAGTACATACTTTTAGCAGCCTTTGCCCAAAATTTGAAGTCTTAATCGGTGGCAACTTTTGAGAAATAAATTTTGAAAAAAAAATTGTTTTTTTTTGCGTTTTCTGCGCGTGCGGGACAAGATAACAAAAATCTGACCGCTGCATTCGATTCCTTGTGAAATTTCCCATCGGTTATGACTATTCTAAAATTTTTCCAGACTGAAATGCAATTAAAATAAATAAAGTTAAAAGTTGAACTTAAAATTTGCCGTAAAATTCAATTGGCTCTACGAGGCGAACTATGTGACCTAGAGATCTGAAATTTGGCATGAAGACATATTTTGGGTACTCAAATAAGTGTACAAAATTTGAGCTAAATCGGAGAGGGTCGCGTGAAATGGACTGCTCACTTGACGTGGAATTGCCCTAGTTTGACTGTCTGAATATTTACTCTCTCTCATTACTTACTTAATTCGATCGCTTATAAACTAATCTATTAAAAATTGCCTGGAAATAAAATTTTATTAATTTGTGAAAATTAATTTTTAGAACATGGAATTAAAAATTAAATTCATTGTAATAAATCCATCAAAACGAGCGGATAATAATAGTAAAAAATATTTGACATTTTTTAATGTACCGACAAATACCAAACAAGTTTATTCCAATTATAAACAAAAACAAAAAACAACGATCTATTATTGTATACACACTGGTAATTAATAATGCATTGGCGACAGCTTCAACAAACAAAAAACATAATGATACTAGGCGACCTATGTGGAAAAGTAGAAAACAAAAACAACGGAATAGTAGAGACATTGAAGAAAAGAAAGAGAATAAATAAAAAACAACAACGAAGAAAGAATTATTGAACTATGCATCAAAAACAATCTAGTACGTAACAAACACCAAATTCAAACACAGAAAAATTCATTAACAGAAACAACTAAATTAAGATAAAGAATATAAGAGTAACAAGACAAACGGAAATAGGAATCCACCACTATTTACTACATTAATGAACATGAAATTAAAAGCAACAGCTAAACCTGACAAAAAAAAAGGTTAAAACATACAAATTAAAAAAAGAACAAATACAAGAGATACTACAATAAAAATCAAAGAGAAAGAAAAAGAACGTGCATAGAAAAAAAATGGGAAACTTTCAAACGAATCATTCTAAAAGCTGCAAAAGAAAGCTGTAGAACAACAAAAATAGTAAACAAAGATATAAAAAAAACAGTTGTTAGACAGAGAAATCAAGAAGGAGATAAAAAACAAAAAAAATTAAAAAAATACCTACAAACAAAAAAAAAGAAAATAACAAATAATACATAGAAAAAAAAAATAAACAAAAAGAATAAAAAAAAGATAAAATCATGGAGAAATTAAAAACAAAACAAATCAGAACTTCAACCGGAAACAAAAAAAGAACACAATATGATAAACATAAAAGACAAAAATGAAAAAATAATAACAGAAGAAGATAAGATAATGGAAAGATGAAAACAATATTTCCAAGAACTAACACAACACAAAGTAGAAGAAAACAAAACAAGAGAAAATAAAAGAGTGATACAAGACAGAAAAAATAGAAGAAATTAAATAAGTAATAGAAGTAATTAAGAAATTAAAGAACTGGTGCCTACCAGGAACATATAAAATAACGCTGGAAATTATGAAACTCATGAGAGAAGAGAGAATTGCACAAATAACGAAACTAATATATGACATAATCAGAAACGGAAAAACGCCAAGGAAATAGAATAAAAGAATAATCCTACCTATACATAAAAAAAAAATAAAAAAAAATGTGAAAACTACAGAGGAATCACACTAACAAGCATACCAGATAAGATATTAACAAGAACTATAAAAAAAAAAAAGAGCAAATTAGAAACGACAATAGAGAACAGCCAATGTGGATTTAGAAAAGGAAGAAATACTCTGAGTATCTAATATTTATAATATGTACTATGTACATATGCTTCATTAACCTTAAAAAAAATTGACATCTTCAAGATAAAGAAATTAAAAAGAAAATAATACACATAATTAAAAACACGAAAACAAAATCAGAAACATAGTAAGAATGAACAACAAGGAATTACAAACAAAGAAAAACATGAAGCAAGAATACGTGCTAAGCGCATTGCTCTTCTCAATTGTTCTTGATAAAGATAAAACAACCAAAGAAAATATGCTGCTAGTTACATATGGCAGTGATTGCAGAGGCAGAAGAAGAGCTTCAATACAACATGAAAGTAATAAAGGATCAAACTAAAGAAAATAAACATAAAAAATCATGATAATTGCAAGAGAAAAACTGAATAACAAAATATGAATAATAAAACAAGTTGAACCAATACAGATACCTAGAAACAATAATACAAAGCAACAAAAAATTAGAAAAAGACCAAAATTATATAACATATTAAAAAATTCTTTCGTCGACTGAAAAAGAATATCAAAAAACAAAAATAATTAAAAAAGTAATCAAACAAACATTACATATAATAGCAAACATGAACAATGACAAGAAAACAAATAGAAAAAATAAATGCAATAAAGATTAAACTTCTGAGGAAGATCAAAAACAAAACAAGAAAAGATAAAATAAAAAACGAAACAAAAATTTACAAATAAAACCAATACAAAATAAAATTACGGAAGGCCAAATGAGATGGTATGAACATACCAAAAGAATGAGTGAAGAGAATATAAGACAAGGGTAACAGGAAAACAACAAAAAAGACCCAGAAAAGAATGAAACAGCGCAATAAAAATAATAACCGTTTATTTTCTTGCCATTTGGCCTTGAAAAGTATTTACATTTTACAATTACATCACTTAAACAAAATCAATATTCGTAAAAACTTAACATATCATAATTTATAACTATCACAATTAACATAATATAATTACAATTTACACTATACAATCCTTGTCAATTTCCTGTATTCTTTTTATGACGTTTCTTATCCATACTATTCCTCTTCCATCTTCTTTCAACACATCCATTCTTTCCATTTGTTCTTCTCTCATCTCAACACATTCTTTTAACATATGTTCTATTGTTTCATTGGCTTCTCCACACATTCTACACAATTTGCTTTCTTCATTCATCCAAAATTTATATACTTTTTCTTCATTTCCACATCTAAATCTTGCTAGTATCTTTTTTTTTTTAGTTTTTGTGTACTTTGCATTATTAAGATATTTTGGGATATTATTTTCCATAATAATTGCATACTTCTCATTGTACCTTGATTCATTAACTCAAGTTCTTCTTTCTTGCATTTCTATATCTCTATCACGCATTGTTATTTCTTTCCATACAACTCTTCCACTATTTCTCATTCTTTCTACTTCTTTACAGTCATATCCTTTTCCATTATAATATTTCTTTCTCTCTACTCCTATTCTTTCATATATTTCATATATTTCATTCATTTTTTTCCATCAGACATTCTTGCAAAATTTTGCATTCATTTCTTTCTCTCAATCTTTCTTCATATCTTACTGCTCTTTTTCCTGCTACTTTTATTTTATCTCTTTTTGCTTCCTCTAATACAATGTATGCTAGAGTTTCTCTATTTAATCCCAGTACCCATCTCCCGTATTTTGCCTGTATCGCTTCTAATTTGTTTTGTTCTTTCCACCCCCTAATTTCCGACCCATAATGCATCATACTTTTAACTAGTCTATCAAACATTGTCCCTTTTATTTTCATGCATTCAAACTTTCTTTCACCTATTCCCCACACCTGTCCTACCACCTTGGAACAGTGCAATAAAGAAAAAGACTACAAGAAAAAAAAACTTGGAAAGAAATAAAAGAGATAGCCAAAGATAGGAAAAAATGACGTCAATATTATTATACAAATTAATAATGTACGCCTTACACAGAAAGGTAAAGACAAAAAATGAAATAAATAAAATGCAATTAAATATGCGTTTTGAAAATTAAAAAGACAACCAGTTTAAGTCATTCACCATACACTATTTTTTACATATCGATTCTTGTACCACGTGAAAGGTGCTCCAAGTTAAAGTTAACTTACATAGTGATTCAACATACAAAAAAAAAACTGAAAAGTAGTAATATCAGTGTTATTGTTATTACCATTAACATATACTGAAAATATTAAGTCCGAGTGACAAAGATAAAAGAATTTATTGTTTTATAACAATTTTTGGTATTTAGGTTTAATAATCAATCAAAGTAAAACAGTACTTTTTATGCTATTCAGCAATTAAAATACATACTTTAGTAAGTAGTATTTATTAAGCATTAGGTTATTCTAGTATAGCAAACAATATAATCGTCTAGCAGGGGTCGGCAAGCTACGGCCTGCCATCTGTTTTTAATCAGGCCCGCAAACCTTCATTAAAAAAAAATGCGGCGGATATATATTCTGAACTTAAACTACAGTTACAGCATTTTTTGGATCTTGATGATAAAATTTCCATATTTAAATTTTTTTACGATATGGCCCTTTCCAAAAAAAGATTGCCAACCCCTAGTCTGTAGCATACCCTGCCTACTAAAGCAGAGTTTTCATAAAAAGAATTCTCGTATTAATCTTTAGACATTCCCTATAATAAAACATGCAGATTCTGCTTTAAAAAAAAAGACAATTTTATCACTGCTTTCGATACAGAGTTGGTCAAAATTACCTAAATAAATATGATTTTTGTAAGAATTATTTTGTTATAAAATGCAACATTTTTGAGTTATAAGCAATAAATCCAAACTCCTAAACTTCAAATTAAGAATACTTTCCCACAAAAATTCACATTTATTTTAACCAAATAAATAAAAAAACTAGTAAATCAAATAACAAAATAATTAAAGTAAATGTTCAAACCATACCTGAGCAGTTTTATAATGCCCTACAACAACATCAAGTAAACAGTTTCCTAAATGTTGATCAGTAATACTCTAAACTTCCTCAATTATCCTCTGCTTTAACATATCGATATTTTGTGGTATATTAGTATAAATCTAATATCAAAAAACCCGTCGATTTTGGTGGCCTTTTGATGAATCCATCTTGTTTGCTTGCAGAAAAATTGTATTTAAATATTTTCGAACGGTGAGATGGCTCAGTTATAGAGCGTTAGCGTAGCACGCTAACAGTCCGGGGTTCGATCCCCGAATATGACTAAAATAATAACTTTGCTCTTTATCCACCGGGGTGATTCGGAAGTCACCTAATAAGCCGTTGGTCCCATCAACCCCCTTCATACAAGTCGTAAGACTTCTAAGGCGATGTAAAATAGCTGTACAACGCAAAAATAAAGAAGAACTTATACACCGTAATGTGGCGGTGTGCCATTTTGTTGAAACCAGATACTATTTAGTTCTTCTTCGTTAAATATAATACGAAGATGAGTTATTACTTAATTATAAAGTTCAGATGTCAATTTGCCTTTAATAAAAAAATAATCCTACTACGTACTTATGGATTAAGATGGATTACCTATTGACCAATACCTGTAATTAAACCTGTTTACTGATTCATTAAACCAAAATGTTTTATTAAAATGTTAGGCGTTATTATTAATTAAATTTTGAAGATTGTCGCAAAACTCCTTATCTAATCCTTATAAAGATGTTTTGATTTTTTAATAATTCTACAAACTGTTACCAACTACTTCAAGGTCTAATGCAATCTATTTGGTTTTAGAGATCTCTAGTATTTGTTCAATTATTTCCTGCAATTTTCTAGAGTGGTTGCAGTTTTTGACTGACGCTCCGCTCGCATTCGTTATAGAATGTAAATGTTCGTATTGGTCTAGAGTTTCGTATATTCTTCTATCACCAATTCCAATAATAATTAACAAAGTTGTGCGCTCATATTCGGTCAGTTGATTCATTGTTAGCTTTCTATTTTCCTTTTCTAAGGACAAGATCTTTTTTTACAAAAACTTACATTGTCATTTCAATGACATTTAAAATTGTCATTTTAATGCCATTCAAATCTGTCATTTCAATGACAATTTGTTAATTGTTTCATAAAGTTGTTGAGAAGTTGACAATGCCCCCCCCCCCCAGCCGATCTACTTAACAAAAATAATTACCAAACTTCCATGATAAAATAAACACCCTGTATATTAAAAATACATTTAAACAATAGCGTGTTTAAAACCAAAACTTCTTACACGTTGATGACTACGTACATAAATGCTAAAACTTGCAATAAAATACTTATTATTTATATAAAATATACACGATTAATAAAAAAAGCAAATAAAAGTGCTAAAATTTTAACGCCAAACTATGCTACTAGAACTAAAAAAATATTAAGTTAATTAAAAACGTCTTTAGTTTCAGAGCAATGATAATAATAGAATAAAAAATAAACAACATTATTGAGCAGTATATGTCAGTCATGGTTAAATTATCTCAACAGATTACTTCAATACTAATCGCTTTGGGGAGACAATTATGTTTGTATTATATACCATAAATAGCTTATAACACTTCGATGTTCAAGGGTGAAAATATTATATAAATATACAATATCACTCTTGAAAATTACCTCGAGTTCCGTTGAGATAAAAGTGTCGTAAAGACACTATATCTATGGGCATACTATACAAAAATATAAAAAAGCGCAGAACAAATGTTAATAAAACATTGAATGCAAACATACTAAGTTGCAAATCTTACAACTGTAGTTAGGAAAACCAGAATCCGGAGTTAAAAAAAAAATAATAAAAATTTGAGAAAATACTTAACGTAGAGTAAAAAAAACTGTTTTTAAACGTAGGATTGTAAAAGCAAGAAAAAACGGACGGCCAAAGGAAAACCGAGAACCGATTAAATAAAAAAATTTTTTTTTTGCGGAAAATACTTAACGTACGTTTTTCAACGTAAGATCGTAAAAGTAAGAGAAAGCAGATGATCAACAAAAATAGTAGACTTAATGAATTTAAAGTAGAACATTCTATACAACAATCAGAGAAATGCCAAAAACTGAAACACTGCAGTTTAAACGTGACTCTTTCAACCTTCAGAAAAATATCCAACTAGTATTAACAAACAAAATAAATATTTGATGCCGAATTTTTTTTTATTAAGAGCTTTTGAGGGCTTCAAGAGTCTGAGGCTTGTTGACATAAACTCGTGACTTCAAAAAACCCCACAAAAAAATCTAGAACGGTTAAATCGGGCAATCTTGCCAGCCAATGCAAATCACCAAAACAAGAGATTAGGAAAAATAAGGCCCGATGACGTCTTCAGCGTAAACACCACATCATACAGTAACTTTGAGCGGGTGTAATGGCTCTTCGTGTGTTATACAGTTTTTCGGTACCCCAGAAGCGATCATTCTGCTTATTCACGTATTCACAGAGATAGAAATGAGCCGGTCGAGATGCAGGCGGTCAACGGCTAGCAGCTGATGCACTGTCTGCACTTTGTAAGAGAACATCTTCAAGTCTTTCATCAAAATTCTCTGTAAAGACCGCCTTTTGATGCCCAATTGCGTGGCACGTCGTCTGGTCGATACACCGGGGTCCTCTGCAACATCTTCAGCCACAGCCGCAATATTCTCAGCAGAACGGCTGCTCCGGGGCCGCCCAGACTTGACAGCATCTCGTGTTGACCTACACTATTCTAGGCAAGCAGCTAAACGCCGTAGTGTTTGCCCAGTTGGTGTCGGACGACCGGAAAATCTTATTACTTAAATTAAAATTATTATTTAAAAAAATCGAAACAATTATTCCGCGTTCTTGAGAAGTATAGCAATTCATGTCTTATTGACGTGCATCTTCATCGAACATTGCTGATCTAAATTATCTAATTAAAATTGGTGATTATACTGTGTGTAAGTCCTTTTGCTCATTCATTCGACAGTTTTTAAAAAATCAACTTTAAAGCCTTTTGTACGATTGAAAATGTTCTGTATATTCTGTTTCAAAACTTCGGCCAGTTTGACCAAAATATACCTGTTGCATTTGGAACAAGCAATTTCATAAACATTGATTTCCTTAAAGAATTAATTGTGTCTTTAGTATTAAATAATTAATATATTTGATAATTTGCAACTTAAAAGCAATTTGTTGATTTTGTTTTAAAAGAATTAGCGTTGTTTGTGTTTTTTGTAGTTTTTCCAAAATAATTAATGTTGTGAATTTGAAACATTTGGAGAAATGTGAGAAATTGTGATTTGATATATTATTATTATTATTTATCTTAGGCCTTTATACCCTTTTCGGTGTCGGAATGTGTTTTGATATAATTGATTATTAATTAAAGTCTGAATAAGACTACTGAAAACCATTCATATTTCGTATAGACATAATTTTATTCAGTTCTAAATTAAGATTGTATTAAGCATAATAAGCTATTAGCTTATGTGACATAGAATGATTTGATTAAAACTAATTGCAGAAATGCCTAAATCCAACATAATGCTCTTTTATATTATATTAATTGTTTTTTTATCAGTACATTTAGAAAGAATCAAACTATGCCAAGAGCCATTTAGTCAAACATATAGTTGAAAATCGTCAAAAATATATCTAAATATAAAAATAAATTCATCTTTTTTTTACTTTTGTATATATTTGAACGCTATTGATACATTAACTCAACAAATGTTCTTTAGAATAACGTATTTATGCAAACCTGTCTAATTAATACTATTGGTATTAGATATGATTTATTAATGTAAGTAAAAGTAAGATGTCAAAAAAAAAATTAATAAATAAATCAGCAAAAAAATTCATACCAATCTTACAATATATTGACCATTACACAATTATTAACTATTAGATGATTTTATAGTATGACGGAACAGAAAGAAAAATAAAATACATTTTCGATTCTTGTCCTAGCTCGACTATAATAATTATAACAAAATCAGCAATTTTGACGTCATTCCTATTTCTACATATAATTCGATAATCAATTAATTTTTTTTGTCAAAGTAATTTAGTCAAATTAATTTGGCTACTATTATTTTAATATTCATTCAAAATGACCTAAAAACCCTGGCTATTTCCAAGCATAATTTTACTAAAATAAATGACATGTCAGAGCTGAAGTTCAAACCTGCAACAAATTATGTGTTGAATTCGAATTAGTTTTATCCAACTAAGCCACTCTCGACATGTTAATCTCGGATTTTTTTATCAAAAACCCTGAAACCGACTACATTTTTTTAAACCACTGCCTTGGCTCACATTGTTGAAAAAGTGAAGAATAATAAAATCCATGTGCCCCATCTTAATAATGTATAGAAAAAAGGGCAAACTAAATAAAGTAAATATAGATCATTTTAGTAGATATTTGGTACAATATTTAAAAATCTTAAAGATTCAATAATTATTTAAAAGATCCGTATACGGTAGGTGTATCCCAAAAAGTATAACACTTTGAAAACTAACACCCCACTTGTTTCAATCTCCGTGTAAAGTTTTATTAACTTTCAAGAAACTCATAATCCTTATGATTACAATCAATTTTCAGGTCCATTTATTAAACTGATCAAAAAAACCATTCATTCTAGCAGGCCTAGCCTAGTTGCACCAGCAGAACACCAATCATCAAACCTACCAAGTTTTGAAGCAAAAGATATTGTACTACTTCATGTTGAGAGATGTCACAACTGATTAAAAATAAAAATAAATTCACAAAGTACACAATTTAATAACAAAATGACAATGTTTTAAAATGACAATAGTTCGGAACGAATCCAATTTATCTTCCAAATTAATAATCAAAGTTTTAACCACATTCCTAAGATGTCAATTAAAAAAAACAACAGAATTTACTTGTCCATTACACAAAACTTATCCATCAAACCTGTCAGTTACAATCTAACGGAGATTTATCCAAAAGATAAATTACATATAAAAAATATATATTTTATAAATTACTAAATCATAATCAAATATATATTTATTTCCTCCATAATCAATTTCCTTTGTAAAAATAAACCGCTGGCAATATCTTTTTGCAATAAATCTAAGAGTAATTAATTTCGCACAATTAAAAGTTTTGCACATAAATATACTCGTCGTTGAACTTGCAGGAATTTCCTCGATTCATTTTATTTATTATTAACTAGAGGGGAATACCATTATTAATTGATCATTATAATCTGCAGGAAGTGTGGTATATGTAATACATTTCAGTTTCTATTATATACATTATTTAATATTTAAATTATCTTAATTGCACAATTGTAATTGTAATTAATAGACAATTCCCATATAATTGTAGCCCATATAGGTAGTTATATGATGTGGGCGTATTAAGTAATGATTTCTATATGCAAATTATCAGGACACTCCTACTATTTTTTATATTAATTAATTAATTAATTATGGCCAGACAAATCAAATACTTTTGTAGACATATAGTGAGAGTTTAATTTTATCAAAGAGTATATTTTTATAAAGTTGGCACGCAGTTCTATTGCACAATGAGAGGATTTTGACTTGTATTAATTTTAGAATGAACCGAATAGTATTTTAATTCAACTATTAATTAGTTTATATTTTTAAAACACAATGCTTCCTAGCTAGGTTGATGCCCATATAAAAAAATGTTGCGTGAAATTAATTGTTTAAGACAATTTTTTTATAAAGCTATTTATTTATGACCTCACTCCATTTTGTGTATTGTGTTCTTAAAGTTATTACAATACAATTATTCTCTGGGATTTTACGAATATATGCTCTTTACCCGTTTTAATTTTGTTTTTATCTGCTTACATCCTCGTGTCCTTGCCGTTGAGTTTATATCCGCTTATATCTATTATATATAATTATCATGTCACATTTATTACGTTTGCAATAATGGAATTATTTTTTTTACATGCAAACAATAGTCCGATTTTTTGGTGACATAATTCTTTTAGAACGTACTTCATTGATTAAAAAAAACTAGGGCAGATTAATGATAAATTATTTGCGTTATTGTAGCAGAAATTTAATATTCAAATTATATAGATAAACTAGTTCATTTAATTTTATCTCAGCACATAAATATTGTTTATTACAAAATATGTTTACGCTGATAGCATTATGTTTAGATCAATTCATATAATTTGGTTTGCTTGAGGGATACACATTTTTTTTGTGGTAGTAAGTTGATTGAAAGGATAATTTTATTACATGTAAGCAAGGAAAGTGAATCTTATAAAGTGATAATGTGTTATTAGGTATGCAAATTTTAAATTATATTTTATACACGAATAGTTTCCTTGAACTTTTTAACAGGCACAGCTTTACAAATTAAACGTATTAATAAAATATTAAACTTATTTATTAATTATATTCCAGAAAATTTATTCTTGGTATATTCTATACGACGGCAGTGTGATAAATGTGATAAAAATAAAGCAAATAGTTTATTTTTTAGGAATTTAGTTTTATTTTTAAACAAATCCTTTCCAAATAATATGACATTACCCTTCAAAGTAGGCGTTTGTTGCTTTGATGATCTCTCCCCATTATAGCTAAATTTCTCTCCGCCTAGCTAATTCTTCAAGATAAGAAACAGGAAAGAGTTGTTGAGAACTAAGCCTAGAGGATATGTTAGATGTGGAAGCAATTCATAGCGTATTTCTAAGATTTTGGTCATGCATAGCAACAGCACACGTATTGTTGCTTTTCTTTTTAAAATGATCGCTGATAGGGTCCAATAAATTTGAATAATATTCGCCGTTGATTATTTTTCCCTTTTCAATGTGATCAAGGTAGATAATTTCGTGTGTATTGATTACATTGGCCTTAGCCAGGTTCAGCAGTAGAATCCAATGTTTCGACTGCTTCTTGGTGTGCCGTCAACTATATATACTGCTGGCGTTGTAGCCTCTTCTCTGTCCGTAATGCTGGCAATTTACATAACAAAGAACCTACGGTTTTAAGTGGATTGCAAACCACTTGAGAGATTGTTCATCACTCCGGACAAGGCGGGTTGGAGAGTGGAAAAGCGTATAAACAGTGAGAAGGTTTTCACAATCTTCAGTGCAGCAGTCGGATACTTAAACCACTGCGCCACGCTCTCTCGGTACCTGGCGTATAATAGTGAGTACACATCACGTCTATAGTTATAAAACAAAAACCTCCTTCGATAGCCCTTTTCATTGCGCTTGTACACAGTCAAACATGCCTCTAAAGTTGTCACACGTTTGCGTGTTTGGTAGATTATGTGCAAATTTGGTAAAGATGTTGCACACAAATTTATATATCATGCACTTTCTTTCTACGGTATTCTAATATAGTATATTGCGAATTTTAGCAACCATTTTTGATGTGGTTACCTCAGTTAGACACCCTAAACGTTCTGCGTCACTTGATTGATTGCCCAACCGCAATAAAAATAACTAAACCACATTGTAATCAAGGCATCAGAGTCCCCATAATAACTACAAAACTTTGTTTTGGTTGGTTTGTTAGTATTTCCACGCAATAAATAATGATTAACCAACATTCAAAATTATTTTATTTTCTATGTATACACTATCAACAATTTTCAAAACTAAACTAAATAATAAATTAGCCTGAAAATATTAATTTGGTAACTTTTAATAAAATTGTTTACCCTAAGATTGTATAAATAAAATGGTAAAATTAAGTAATCAACAGTTTTATGAAAAGAATCTTAAGATACTAGAAACCATGTTCCTATCAGATGGGTACCCCAAACCAATAATAAAAACATCCTGTTTTCAAAAAAAAAAAAAAAAAACATGAAACAACTCTTCTACCACATTTTAGGTTTCTACAAATGCTATTCCTGACAAACAATATTAACAAGGAACTAAAGAAAAATGATATAGACAATTTAGAGATATATAACATCTTAACTGCTTACTAAACTTAAAACTAAAGATCGTAAGAAGACAAAAACTAACGTAGTATATAAAATACCTTGTGAAGATTGTGATAAATGTTATATAAACCAAACCAAGCAACATTTTAAGAAATGGTTATACATATAATAACAAGCAAGACTGCAAACCCCAATACTAGCGCAGCATTCATTTAATGAAACCACCGTCACGATGGGTGACTTAACCATTCAGTATTATGTACATTAAAATCTTCTAACACAATAACTTCAGCTTTTCTATAATTACCTTCAAGAAGCTTGTAAAAACTTGCCTTATTTGGAGAACGGCATATAAAAACTTATAAAATTAAGAAAGTATGCAAGCTTTATCCATCATATCAAATTAAACAACATTATTATTAAAACCCCTCAATTCAATCGTAGAAATATGTTTAAGTTTTCTAAATTCGGTCTCTGATTGCAATTATATTAAACGATGCATTAGTTATCTTAGCGCCTGTATACATGTAATTCCCTATACTGACTGGCCGGGGGTATATGGTCCTCTTAATTGTGTACTGTTCTCACTTTTTCCAAACTAATTATTGCTTTGTTATATTTGAGACATCGCCTGTTTGATTTTTTACAGCTCTTCATTTCTTTCATAAATATAAGTATTTATTGTTGATAAACTTGCTGTTCAGTGGATTCAGAAACACATTAAGTTTCTAAATCCACAGAAACAATATAGCAACTTCAAATAGTTTTCAAAGCTTGGCATGCTCACCCCAGTATTAAGACGTTTTTTGATTTCGTTTTCTATTCTCCTTGTTCACATCTTCAAATATGTTTTGCAATTATACACATAAATCGAGTCCAGTATAGCTTAATCACACCTTATTTCCAAAAGTTTTGTACAATTCTTCAATCTCGCATACAACAATTATCGAATTGATTATTGCTCATCCCATTACTATTTATTGTTTATATAATGTAAAATTAGCATTAAGTTTAAATAAAGCTATAAATCTTTCTGTATACAAAGAGTTTGTTTAAGGCCTAATCGTTATCATTTATACAACTTCTAAAGTTGCTGTTCATAATCAAACACAATATCACAAAACACTACATGTTAGTCTTTCAAAGCAAATCTAGTCAGTGACTATCAGACCGTGTTCAAATAGTAGAGTGGTATTACGTACAAAAATGTTCAATAATAGTTAATTTTATAGATAAAAAAAAATACAGATCAACTTCGTCAAAAGTTAAAATTAAATTTTAAGACTTTTTGGAGATGCAAAAGAAAAGATATTTATTTTGAGCAAGAGCACTGTTGAAAAAATACAAAAACGTAGTGGATGACATTTATTAGTTGATGAACAAGAGCAAAATCATTTTACCACCCACATATCCAATTATACAGACAATTCTAGACATTCTAGAAAAGAATAAGCAAACACAATGATTATATAGAGCCACCAATTACTTACTACAAACGTGCGTAAGCTACAGCTGTTAAAACTTGTCAAATAAATTCAATTAGAACATCAAACATTACTGTTCCAATTTAAAGATTAATTTGAATCGCTAATCCATGCTAACAGCAAAATTGCCGATGTGAAGAAGCTTTAACATTTCAAATTATCATTAACTAGAAAAATAAGTCAATTACACTTTGGAAAATCGTTTATTTTTAAAGAAAAGAATCATAATATGAAAACATTAATTATAAATAGAATTGAAAACCTCCCAAAAGTAAAAATTGTTACGCGTAATGAGATTGCTTGTTAATATAGTTCTTACAACTATACAACAGAAATCAACTTTCAATAACACCTCAAAATCCTTAGAATCCAGAATAATAGAATTGTTATGTTTCAAAATTTTATGTGATGTTATTTACATAGCACTTTACCAATTTCCATAATTAATTCTAAATTAAACACAATAGGAGTCAACAAAATAATTAATTTGTTTTATTATTATGTGGTATTAGCACTTCTCTATTTATTAACAAACAATAATTAAAATCGGAATATTGTTATGGTAACCAAAACAACATAAAATGTATAATTAACTAACTTAATTTGTTATTTTATATAATAAAAATAAATTAAAAATTTCCATATTATTGTATGAATGTCAGATTGATAAATCACGTTTAATAAATTCATGTTTCCCTTCTTACAACGCTCGGCAGAATCTTTACTAGCACTCAGTATATACAATTCTTTACATTGTAACATTCTAATAAGGCGGATAAGATGTCGTTAGATAGAGAGAAAGAATACCATTTTATAGCTTCTGACTAAATGTTTTGCTAAACTTGAATTTAAGTTATAATGCACTTTTATTACAAAACAGATAAAAGTGTTTAATGATTCCAGACCGTACACATAAGTATGCGCATGTATTAAATGAATTCACACAGTTTATAATAAAACAACAAATATTATATAATATTTAAAAATAAGTCAATACATATTTATTATGTGCAAAGAGCATGGCAGTATGTATTTATGTTAAATAAAATAATTATAAAAACATTAATCGTTAATTTGTTATATAAATAAATAGCTGCTGGTAAATGTGTTTTTATCTAATAAACGGCACAGACATGTCTATTGATTGATCACTGGCAATAATTCCTCCTTCTGATTATAACCATTTCCCACTGCAAATTAAAGTTTTAGGATATACGTCTACAGGAACTGCCACACCGCATGAAGGGGAAATTAAAATGATTTGCATTTTAGATATTCACAAATATATACAATGAGAAAGGAATATTTTAAAATAATCTTCGGACTGCTTTATAGCAATAGTATCATATTAAAGTACTGGTAAATATGTTATTTCATATTCACATACAAATACAAAGAAAAAACCTTCACCAAAATATTAATCCTCACAACTATAATAATGGTAGAGATAATAATCAGTTTAAACTATTGTTATAAGTTTAAAATTACAAAATTGTGCAAAATAATTTGATAAAAAACAGCAACAAACTAAAAAACATTCCATAATATATTTTAATAGTCTTATATTACTCTATGCAGAATCAAAATCATCATGATGCAAACCAGTATACTAAATTAACCTGTAAATTAGTAAATTGCAACAAAAACTTAAGAGATTTAAAAAAAAAGAGTTCAATGACAAATTTTGATTTCTCAAAAATTAGATTCGGTTGTAAAAGTTCGATTTGCAAAAAAAGATAGTTAGTTGCTGCATGATATAGTTGTTACAGACGTTAAGCGCCGCCACCATCGACCTAACACCATGCCTCTTTCCAAGGTCGATGAAATTGGTTTCTAAATTCTATATACTGTATTAACATCACACTACAATTAAAATTCCGACCGACAACACTAAAAGTCTGAACAAGAATAAACTTGTTCAAACATAGTTCAATGGCAACAGTCAACATACCTACAACTAAAAGACCGAAACAAGATTTAAGTAGGATAACCAAAAAAATCACCACCATTCACAACTGTAACTAGCATATCCAATTCTACTCAAACGCCAACAAGTCAAAGACATCAGACTTCTGGTACACACGTACCAATTAACTCAAGAAAATTCGACAGCAACCCAACATTTCAACAACACCTAACAACACGACGACTGCCACCACAGCAACTCCAAGTTACAAACAGGTCAAAAAAACACACAATAGTAAATTTTACATAGAAAAAACCGATCTCCGAAAGTGGCTTCACCGCCCAGACTTATGACAGCCGATTCCACAGTCGAGAACCAAGTCGGCAACACACTAATTAGAGATTCTTTCAAGTTATTATAAAAAAATCAATTGCAAAAAGATCAGACAACCTTAGAAACCATTCAAATTTTGTTTGTTAAAAATACCAAAAGTTTTGATCTGGTCTTAAAGGAGACATGTGAAAATTATGTATACAACACTAGCACATTTGCGTTCTATTGACAAAATTTTTAATCACGGCTTGGCTTAAGTGTGAAACAGTGTCTATCTAAAGTCCTCCTTTAACAATTGGGTGGTCGTGGGCTTGTTAAAATAAATTTTTGTCTTAAAAAAAGTTAAAAAAAAAAAATCCAAAAGCGTTCAATCGGACAATCTGGAGAAAGAATTCTGAGTATTCTGGTTGTTGCCCATACCAAAAATTACATAACCAGAGAAATCGTCCAATGATTCCATTGTTTTACGTAATGTGTGATACTGTCATGTTGATACCTCATGTCCTCAAAATCCAAAACATTCATTTAAGGCACAAAAAAAACTAGCTTAGCATTCCCAAATATCAATCCTCAGTGACTGTTTGTGCATTCCCGGTACCGTTTTCAAAGACAAATAAACCAATGACGCCTACACCCATGATCCGTAGGCTTGCGTTGTTAAATAAGTTAGATTTTGTAAGCATAAATCCGCAAATCTTACGTCAGAATTCGCTGCATAGTGCATTCTTAAAATGTTCAATTCTCCAGCAAAACGCCGAATTAATGTTCACAATCCGGCAAACAACCAGCTGCAATTCAGTCTCCTTAAATTTTTTGATTATTCTCTTCACAAATGCACTTAAAACATTTTGATTACCAAAAATTAGACGTAATTTGCATACTTTGCAGACTTATATTATATTAAAATTATTATATAAAACAGTCCTAAAATAATTGAAACTTTCCCTTGCTTTGACTCATTGCAAGTTTCTACAAACATATGATGCAAATAAGTTATGGCTCCAATTCATAAAATACGAGAGGCACTGCTAAAGTTCGCGGAATCAAGTACTGTCTGTATTGTCAGCGTTCTGCGATTGTCATATTCGTAAAATATGACGTTTTTCACCTATAATTCAGTTGACAGTTTGATTTCAAACTGCTCGGTTTCGTTTCAACAAAATTTAACAAGAGTAATAATTGCGTGAAAATGGAAAATTCGAATCGTGACTTCCGAGTGATGATTTTTTATGATTTTTGATACGGTTTAACACCGCAACAATGTGTGGAAAAACTTAGTTCGTTATTTGGAAATAAAGCACCATCCAAAAGTATGGTTTACAAATGGTTCGCAGAATTCAAGCGTGGAAGACCAACGTTTGATCTTCGCGAAAGTCGTCCATGCACCTCTGTTGTCGCGAAAAATATTGATGCTGTGCGTGAAATAATTTTGTCAGATTGGCATGTGACCTATAGTGAGATAGAGGCATCCTTAGGCATTGCAGCGAAACAAATACATACAATTTTGCACGATCATTTGCATGTCAGAAAACTTTGCAGTCGTTGGATCCCACACAATTTGAAAGAAAAACAAAAACAGGTACGTGTCAAGTGATGCAAGAAAACGCTAAACAAATTCTAAGGGGGTCAAATTCGGTATATAACATCGTAACGGGTGACAAATCTTGAATATATTCATATAAGCCAGAAACTAAACAGCAATCGACAGTACGGGTCTTTCAAAATGAACCTAAACCCCCAAAAGTGGTGCGTTCACAAAGCGTTTTGAAGAGAATGATTCCTTGTTTCTTCGGAAAAACGGGTCATGTTGCATTAGAGGATCGAAGGACAGTTAATGCTGACTGGTATACTTCAATTTGTTTGCCGGAAGTTATCGTTGAAATCAGAAGGAACAACATAAACCAGCAAATCATTGTTCATCATGACAATGCAAGCGCTCACACAGCACGACAAACTGTAGAGTTTTTGACCAGTAACAACATCCAATTAATGACTCATTGCTCATATTTGCCTGATTTATCGCCCAATGACTTCTTCCTATTTCGACATATCAAAAATAAAATGCGTGGCAAGCTTTTTTCATCGCCTAAAAATTCCGTTGAAGCATTTAAATCACTTGTTTTAGAGGTACCTTATCAGAGTGGCAAAATTGTTTTGAAGATTGGTTTCATCGGATGCAAAAGTGTATAGATTTTAAAGAAGAATATTTTGAGAAGCAATAAAGCGATTTACATAACGTAATTTGTGTTTTGCTTTACATTTTCCGCGAACTTCGGCAGTGTCCCTCGTATGAGTACATAAATTCAGCAAATATTGAAAATGCTTAACATTAATTTCAATGCATCGACTATCAACTGTCGAATAAAACTTTGCAGTTATTATTTATTATGTACCATATTAATTGAATTGATATAAACAAAGCTCTTTAAGTACCATAAAAAAATTAGTGCATTACAGTTTTTAGTTAATAAGATGCTCATTATCTTCCAAATTTTGCTGAATAACTAATAAATTAGAAAAAACAAATAAATTATATAAAGAATATGCAAGACTTGTTCCCACAAAATTAGTTTATAAAAAACATTTATGTGTATTAATGTATAAATATAATTTATAAATAACTTACAAACTCGTATATTGCATCAATGAACTTAAATGCTAATAGCAAACCGTACCTGAAACAAAAGAAAAAATCTATTAGTTCATTATTAATTTTAAATTAGTTTATTATCTCTTTTAATTAAAAGTTTTAAATCATAAACCTTGTCTTCATCTGCATTATAAATTTAATTAATTTATCCTGAACAGACACCTTGTCTGGATTGTATCAGAAGACACAAACTATATATTTTCTTTATTGCAAATTAAATATCATGTAGAATATAAAAATTATAAATAAGTACTATAATCTTTTAAGCGCCCCATTATTCTTTATTCTTTTGCCTTATACTATTGAAAACGAATCAATTCTCTTTTATGTATGGAAAGCAATAAATATTTTGATGAGATTAAAGGAATTTAAGCAAAGGGGAGGATTTATCAAATATATTTGTGTAGTGAAGGGGAAGTAATAAAGATTTTAGTTTTAGGTTTCCCTATTTGTTGTGAGCATTAAAGGGGACTGCTGATAAGTAAGTAGCCCTTGTAACGTGCGGTGAAGTTGCCCTCGGCTTTGATGATCAAGATCGTATGAAGGGCGCAAAGATTTAGTGTGGAGTAATTTCAGGTGTCACGGCTTCTTAATCGTGAGAATGTGCCATTGTGTAGTAAGTAAAGCCCCTATGGCTTTAATAAATTATTATTTATGAATATTTTAATACGTAATATTAATGTTTTGATATTGTAGCGTGATAAATTAATAATGATTATGGGTATGAGTTTATACAACGTGATTAATATTAAATTACTATTGAGACTTCAAATTTTAAATAATTAATAATCAATTTAATTTATTGTTTATTTTATATTTATAAATCTTTATATCTAAGAGAACTAATACATTTATTATTGTATAAATAACAACATATAATAATAATAATAATAATAAATGTAATAATAAATGACTTATTTATACAATTATATTTACAAGAATCAAGTACACATTATGATTAATAATAAATTATAGAAAAGTAGGGAGTTTGACACAGCACTATACATGGCATGTAATGCGCAGTCATTGCGATAATTAAGATATTTTTAACCATATTATAATAATAATATTATAAAAAAACCATATATTATCGCAATATATATATATATAAAATAAATAATTAGTAATCACTAATCAGTTTGTGAACACTTGAATAATTTTATTGATATTTTGTAAAATAGTTCTGATAAAATCGAAGCGTATCTGCGAGTTGGTTATAAACGCTTCATTCATAAAAAATATTGATGTTGATATGACAAATAGCTATAAACGATTAAATTCTTTAGGTAATCTTAATTTGATAATTATGTCTTTTGGTTAAATCATTTGGTATATAAAGCGTTCTGCCGTGAGAAACCGTACATCTTTTCTTCTTTTCTTTTTTTTACATCTGTCCATAATTTTTTTATGATTGTTATTAATTTAGTAATATTTGCTATATAAACATTTACTTTTATTAAAATATTCATTTTTTATACTTTTTTTCATAATCATTCTTGACAAACCATCTCATTATATATCAGGGCTCTTAAACTTATTTCATTCACGACCACATTTATTATTGTGAGTTTTTGGGCAACCCCATATTAAATGACGTATTGTACGTATTTTTTTCATTTTGTCAAATTTGTAACATTCTAATAGTGTTTTTGTAAGTAAGGTTTACTTTTAAAACTTCAAAGGCAGTGCGACACGTACTTTTTTTGCATAAAGATCACTTTGTGAGAGTACATACATATGAAAAAATATAGTTTTAAAATCTCGCAACCCCAAGATTTTGCTAAGCGACCTCATTTGGGGTCGCAACCCATGGTTTAAGAAGAACTGTAGTATAGATTATCATAATTAAATTTGACACACCAGACAAATTGAACTGCTTCCAACTGCGGTTTTAAATTTACCTCGCTGGTTGGTACGTTCGGAGTCAAAAGTAAATAACCAGTAAGTCACGACAACGTAACGGTTAAAAACCATTCTACAACATCAACGGTATCTCACGGCAAAATGATTATTATATTGATTGACTGCCGATGTAGCTGTCGCTTCTTAGATGAACTATAATAAGTAATGCTGTATGCCGATTATAATAGATGTCAACTAACAGCTGCCTTTGAATAAGTACCTGTAACTTAATATACAATATTGGCCCTTGCACCTAAAAAAAACAAATACAATATACTACCAAACCTATTAATTGCAAACATAAAGATATTCTCTATAGATATCACATAATTCAAACAAATCAAGATTGTAACTGCTTTGGTTGAATAACCAAGTTAGGTAACTTCTGATGATTGCTGTTGCAACAAGTAAAGACATCGCCATTTGTCTTAAAATATATGATAATAATTTAAAAAAATATATTAATCTCTATTGTGTCAGTCTAGGTCCGCAAATCATTTAAGTATTTTTCATCAATTATTTGTTTCCATTATTCCTCACTTCGATTGAGATTGCTAAATAGTTAAATAGACTAACTACCTTAAAGTTAAACTTTAGCAAACAAGAAAGAAAACTGGAAAAATGTAACTAAATTACTCCTGAGCACTTACTACATGTGACTGTTCAAGACGTAAATACAACTTATGAGGGTAACGCTAATGTAAAAAGTTTTGCCTCTCTACTGACAACCTAACCTTATTTAGAAATATTATGGAATATGTTCCTTATAAAGCAGTGCCATCAATAAATCAGTCTTAAATTGCGCGCTTAACAAAAAAAAAATACAATTTGCAAAGCCACTAGCTGCGTACATGACATGACGCTAAATGTTCATGAAATAAAAACCGTCACATTCCCAGTTAATACCATCAAAACCGATGTCAGGAGAAACCACTACGCCAGCCGCTATCAAAACGTACGTCAACCAGATACCACAACTTGTAATCAGCGCCAGCTTCGGTTAAAACCCAAACAAAAGTATTTTAAAATAAGTCCAAAACTTAAGAGCAACGAGAGGGTTTACCCTAAAAAAAAAACAGTTGGGCATCCTAAGTCCGTGGCAACACCTAAAAACATCGCTACAGTCAGAGAGTCAATAGAACACTCTATGACGAGTTTTGCTTAAATACATGGCCCTGCACTTCAGATATCAGTTCAAACGGTGATGCAAATTACACCATTATAAAATTATAATTGCTCAAAAATTGAGTTCAGCAGATTGAGCAAAACGTAAAGATTGCTGTTATGCAATCTTTACAGATGTGCCTCTCAACGGTACTGTGTAGACTAGCGACAAAATCTTTTCGGAACAGTTCAAGCAAATTTTCTATACTCGGCTCCTGACAATCTCCGAAAACTCTACCAACAACCTCTTCACAGCCCAAAAGTCATCGGTCGGTAATTGTCTTCTGTTGGCATAGTAAGGCGTTATTTTTTTAAGAGTGGCTTCACTGTTGCCGTGATTTCTGAGAAATACTGCGATATTTTGGGCAATTCTTTAAGAATACAATACAGATGCCTTCTGTTTTCCATATGTGCATAACCCGTCAAAATTTAGACAATATAATTCCAAAACAAACATCTGCGTATACTACAAAATCGCCTAACATACACCTGCACCTCTTATACCGTTAGGTGTCGACGTGTGGGCACACCGAGCCACAAAAAAGACATGTGTAGGTTTAGATGCTTATATGAGGTAACAAACCCATATTGGACATCAAAGTCTTAGCCGCCCAGCCGTTGCTTAACTTAACTTTCGTTATCGCTGTTAATGATACAGGTGCTCTCTGCCGTACTGCCAACTATAGCCAACTATATAGCCAACTAGTCGGATGGAATTAGCAGTAAATTACTCAAAAGTACACTAACACCACTTCTAGAACCCTTTACTTCTATTATAAATGAATCGTTAAACCAAGGTATCTTTCCCGAACATCTTAAGTTAGCAAAGATAGTTCCCGTGTTTAAAAAGAAAGATGCAAATAACAGCAAAAATTATAGCCCTATATCAATTTTGAGCACCTTTGCCAAAGTGTTAGAGAGTATTGTGGCTTCCAAAATAACACTTTTTTTTAATCAGTGCAACCTTTTTAATAATTTGCAATATGGATTTAGAAAAGGCAAATCAACCTCAGATGCCATCTTAAAATATTTAGAATATCTTTATAGTGATCTTGATGTAAGGAAAAAATGTTTTGGTATATTTTTGGATTTAACCAAAACTTTTTTTATTACTAAATAAACTATGTAGATACGGGATAAGAGGTACTGCATTGAATTGGATTAGAACGTATTTAGAAAAAAGAACTCACTATGTGAACATAGATGATGTAAGCTCTGATAAACTGAAAATGACACGAGAAATACCGCAAGGTTCTGTGTTAGGTCCTCTTTTATTTATTATATATGTAAATGACGTACATCTAGAGAAAGGCGTAACATTTGCAGACGATACCACTATTTTCGTATCAGCAAAACAAATAGATGATGCTGTATCAAAATCAAACAAGGTAATATCAAATTTATACTCTTCGTACAAAATAAATAATTTAGTTGTAAACCCAAAAAAGTCTACGTTTTATAAGATTTAACGCAAATAGTTCAAACTATGACCATTCCAATTTAATACGATGTGATAATAATTCAATAAAACAAGTCACCCATACAAAATATTTAGATGTTATTATAGACCAATGGGGTATCTAGAATGAGCACATTGACTAATTATCAAAAAAACTAGGGTCTCTCTGTTATGTTGCTACAAAGCTAAAAAATATGGTGAATTTGAATATTCTTAAGTTATTCTACTATGCACACTTTGAGTGCTACATATCGTATTGTATAGTTGCTTGGGGTAATTCTAGTAAGGTTGAAAGAATTTTTATGTAAAAACCAGCATTTTGTTAATCGCTACCACATAAAAGAATTGACAACAAACATTACCAATCAATGCATAAAAAAGTCCAGTTTCCTACAAACGGAAGTCAACCCGTCGTACATAAGAGAGCGTAGCAACTCTCCAAACAGGCCGTTAAAAAAACTTTTGCTGGTAAATAGTCGTCGCCAAACAGATATATCTTTTTAACAAAAACAGTAACAACTGTCCACATTGAGTTAATCATTTTCCGCATGCACATGGCAATCAGAAACCAGAAGCAAATGCTGACAACAAGCCGGTTGTAATCCCATGAGCACAACCATACATGAAATGCATGTCGGCTAATTCTGGGTTAGAGTTATTTCTCAATAATATTCCATTGCAACCCGTCAACGAAGCAAAGAACTTAGGTATAGTTATCAATACACATAAAAACATGGCAACTAGAAAGACATATTGTAACATAAAAAATTGTACTTAATAGACATTTGTTAACAACAAAACTAAAACTTCTGCTCTGCAATGCTTTAGTTTTAGTATTTTAATGAGTATAAATGTAATAATATTAAAGATATTTTCAAAAAATCTTATAGCTCCATTACTTGTTAAAGAACCATTCCGTATAATAGATTTTTAATTGTTTCGGTCAATAGAACGCTGATGAAGTTTGGACTGAACACACCCTTATTTTGATTGGAATGCATTGTGCTGTGGCAGCATAGACTAAAATTAATATACCTTTGCCCTATAGTCTATAGAAAATGCGTCTGAAAAAATTCACCATTTATTATTTCATCCGTTTGGCCAAATACAGCTATATGATTAAACTGAAACATTCTTTTGTTTCGGTGAGTGCTTTAATTGTAGAAGTGATCTATTGGAATGACTGTTTTACGTGTGCCATTGAGATACTTAATGTTATATTCGCATTTCTTAAAGGTGTTTTTAAAAACAATCTTACAAATCTATTTTAAAACATTTATCATCTCATTCAATATAAACATCTCGCAAGAAACTTAAAGTATCCGTCCGAGTTTAGTTCGCTTGGGAATTTATTCTCTATTTCGTTTGTATCTGTATCAAATACCATTGTAAATAGATAAATTGTTTTATGTTTGCTTATTTATAATAAATGATTTTCGTAACACAATTTCACATAGGAATGTTGGTTTGGGGTGTTGTAGCATTGCTACAGATATCTGATATATTCGAGCCCCTTGGCTAACCCTAATATTAACTGAGGGTGTTTTCTATCATAATAAACGTAGCGTTGGCTACTAACCCGTACTCCAAAGCGATTTGAAATCTAAATCCGCATACATTTAACACAACACAAAGCTATATATCGCGTGCTATGTATGATTGAATTTATTGCTCTCGATTATTACATCAACGTTTTATGTCATTTAATTAATTTCTAGTACGATTTTCATCTGATTCAACCTTATATCGACACACTTGTTGCCAATATTAATTGTTGCGTGTGGAGCTGAATATCGAAGATATATGATTGCGAATTGATCATTGTTATGTAATATTGATTTAATGATCTAAATTTTGCAATATGCTTCGTGTAGCCAGACACAGTAAATCAGGACGAATGAAAAAATAAAAATCAGTGTTACAGTAAAGTATAATAACGGTATAGCATGATATATGTATGCATAATAATAAAAAAAACAAGTGTAGTCTTACACTTAAGCTATCGAAAGCAATTTTTATAATTCGTAAATTTAATTCCAAAAACAACTGTTTTGATGAGTCGCTTAAAACCATAAATAATGGACAAAAATGGTTTGTTTTGCCCACATTGTAATAACTAATTACATAATATATAATGCTTATTGTTGAAAAAAATACAGATATCTACATATATGCCTTTGTCTTATAGTATAACACGACTTTACATGAAAAGCCATGAAATGCCAGCAGATATTGTAGAAAGCTTTTAATTAAAACCATTGTAACCAAATTAATAAATTAATATCAAACGTAAAAATCATTTTACATTCCATAAGCACCAAACTTAAGTATACACAAATTCAATTTGATTAAAAATATTGCTAAGTTCATAGAATTAAAATATTAGGTTAAGGAAATCATTAAGACTGTACCAGCAACCACTGTCGACCTGATTGTTAACTTAAATGTTATTCAGAAAGACAAATTTGAAAAGCAAAATACTATTTAGTGGGAGACTTGCTGATTTAACTATTTTGATGTGCTTACAGAATAAGCATGAAATATCTACATAACAGCTTTCAACAATTATTTATTCTATTAAACTAGCACTTAGAAGCATAACAATAGGATCGTCTCCACTTTGAAGATTCGTACGTAACAACTCAGTTATTCAATATAAATATTTTTCAATAATACACATATTTTTTTTAATAATCCTGGAGTACTCAGATATACATTGTTTCAGAATGTAAAAATGTGGCGAGACGAGTTTTTATCGATATATAAAAATTCAGAGTGAGGCAAAATATTTTCTAATGTATACTATTTTCATATGTTGAAAAGATATGTATTATAAAAAAATCCTTTTATACTATTTATTTTGTGTCTTTATTTATTTCTCAATTCTAATACTTTTGACTTTATTGTAAAACATCTATTTTTTTTACCTAAAAGTAACTTGTGTTGATTATTAAAAAAAATTGAACTAAATAAATATTTTTTAAATAGTTAAATATTCAGCATCAACCAAATATAATACAACCGATAGCTGCTTTTATGGCCTCACTAGTTCACGGATCTAGCGCTGATAAGCTCGCAATCTTAATATGCAATAATAAATTACAAGTTTCAATTGATTATTTATTTGAATATAAAGTAGATTAAACACTTAACAATTTTGTTTCAGAACATATTGCATTATAATTTGGTAACGCACATATAATAATAATGTAATTTATTCTGAATACCATCTTACGTTTAATGTTTGAACCTAATATATGCATTACATTGTAACATAATACAATAACCATGCAACAAGATAATGAAATAGTATTATTGAATGAGTAATGATTTACAGGAACGATTGTATGAAAAATCAATTTGCATTGTTGTATTTTAAACAAAAGAAAGCGTTTACCAATATTTAAACTGGTTTCATTCAAGTTTTCATTCATTACCCGTGCCACCACACAAACAATTCTACAAATGCACAATCAAGAAAAAGTAAACACGTTTAGTATACTTTTTATTAACAAATATCATTGACATAATTATAAATTTCTGCATATTTTAAGATAAAGTTGTAAATTATGTGGTTAATTTTAAAACAAAGTGAGAGGCGTTAATGACACACAATTCATAAACAAATCAAATTGTGAAAACATTGCATATAATTACAATATTATACGAACTAGAAACATTATACCGTTAATTATATGGTATTTAAATTTGACAATATGCGATTAATCTGTCAACATAAAAATTAATGGATATTATTTTTAAAGTAATGATATATTTATAGCGATCCAATAACAAGAATCACAATTTCAATATATCATTTAAAATTATTCAAGTTTAAGTACTTTATCAAAACCATATAATGGAGTCATATTTTTTTGTGGTTGTAACTTTTAATCAAAATTTAAAGTCTGTAGACATACATAAGCGTGGATAATCTTAATATATCACATGTTTATTAAATAAATATAAGAACACATGTGGGTGTGCGACGTTAACCAGCCAACAGAACAGTTGGTGACCTACAATGAGGTTGCTATATGATTTCTTCGAAATAAAAAGAATTAAGCAGTGTTTGTGAACAAGCACTTTTATACGACCATGAAGAAAAAGGGAATTTTTTTCACTTTCTTAAATCTTTGATTAATATTATTATTATTATAAATAATATTGTGGAAAGTATGGCACGACTTAATGTACCAGGAAGAATCCTTTTTCCTCACGTCTAATTAAATGTGTAAAGAAATGACCAGATCATAATTTTACGGAATGTATCGTGATTAAAATATAAATTACTTTACGGAAATAAAGTGAAGATGTAACTAATAGCAATAGTCGTTACACGCATAAAAATAAATTTAAATTGTTTTTTTTTTTAATTTAGATGCATACTTCCTGGAAATGCACTTTCACCCCAACGCAGTGAAATAGAAATTTTTATTATATTCTATTTAATATTATAGACTGCGAAACTTTTACTACATTTTTTCTAATAATATATTCAAATGCTAATATCCTTAATAATTGAGTGGGAAAAATGTTAATATGGGAAAAGATATCCGCCTTACTGCTTATTGATGTTGACGCATATTATATGCAGTTTGTATAAATTATCAATATGTAATAGATAGGCTTAACCTTATTATACCAAATGAAATTATATAATTATAATTTAGACATACAATCAGCATTTTTCTAACACTGTTAATAGGACAAATACGAATATTAATGTCGCCTTTATATTCAAGTACAATTGCTTGCCAAAATCCTCTGATAAAGTAAAGTGTATTTTAATCCACCAAAAGTCATAAAAGTTTGAATGATTCTCTTCTGGTCTGGCAGTACAAAATAACAGCAATAATGGCATCTTGCGCACCCTGCGCTATTTTATACTAAGATTTTTAAATCTTATCCTGTTAAGCAGACAACTTCTTTCAATTCTCGGCGCTTATTTGTTTCGGTAAATGGTAAATAATAAGACTTGATCAAAAAATGAAAAAAATTATTTAACCAACTAATCCATATAAAGCACAATCTTAACGTTAATTAATATCGACAAAGTGACAATCGTGCACATCGTTAAAGCACACATAAACACAAATGTTAGTGCCTAAACTTGTTAAACATATAAATATCCAACGTATGTTAAAATATTTAGTAAACGCTTACATTCCACAAATGTTGGTCCAAACTTAAAACATTCACAAACGATCACGTTGAGAGGTAGTTTTAGGCGCCTAGAACTTATTTTTTGTTTTCGTTATTATTGTACCATGTCAAACTACCAGCAAATCGATGTTAGCTGTAGGTAGTGTGGGCTTTATGGTTCAACTTGTGTGTGTTAGATGTTCTGTCGTGTGAGCTTTATGATTCATCTTGTCTATGTTAAATCTTTTTACTTGCTTTTGATGTTCGATACACTGCAGAAGCTCTCTGAAGTAATTTAAACAAAAAACAGAAAAATTCAACAAATTCTTGGCATGATAAAAAAAATTGTGACTACATTTATGATTGTTAATAGCAGATTCCAAAACAAACCTGTAGGCACATTTAAAACCAATCTAAATTACTTATGTAAACAAAAGCAGTAGTACCACATGGGACACAATTCACAGAGCAGAAAGGAAGAGAATAGTGCCTCTTGACAGGCTCCAATGCATATGGGGCAGCAACGAATTATTTTTACAAAATTCAATTATTTACTAGGTTCAGTATTATTATTTAGTTAGTTTACTGCAACAAAATAGCTTCAAAAAATCGTAGACTTAGACATTATGGTAGAATAAACAGGCGTTGAGTATAATTGATTAATTAAGCTTGGCGCCAAAGAACATTCTAGAAACCCAAAGGACAAACTTCTAAGCTGTTGTTAAAAGTCATACTTTTGAAACAATCCAACGTTCTAAAAGAAACGCTCATATAAACACTATCAGTACTCCAAGAGTTGACAATATCATATGGTGCTCGGTCTCCTCTAGTTTAAAAAAAAAAACTTTTAATCGCAAAACGGTATATTGAGATCAATTTTCAGCCAGTGTGTGTGCCATCTATAATGAGTTAATACAGAACCCCATTTCTCAGCATGATTTTGCTCGTCATCATACGGCATCCATTGCATTTTTTTATCGTGTCTAAATCACTTATTACTCTAACCTATCTCCATGCCTATCGCCGATAGAACAAGTCTAACACTCTTAGTAACCGCATTTCTAGCATGCCTCAATTTGTTGATAAATGCATAAAAAATAAGTCGTAGTTGCACGCAGTATTGATTATTAAGCTTGCCTCCCACCGGTACGAAGCACCAATGTTACCAGAAGCTTGCAATGTTATGCATTCAACACCCATACAGCGCGGCGACCTAAAGCAACTATCATAACTATATTTTAGATAGGCAAAAGTATTACACTAAAACATTTTGGTCCACAGTCTAACGACGAGGCGCTTCTGCAGAGTAGAGGTTGCTCCATTAGAAACAATAAGCGTTTTGCCGTGAGATACCGTTGATGTTGTGGTATCAAATGATTTTAAACCGTTGCGTTGTCGCGACTTACCGGTTATTAACTTTTGACTCCGAATGTACCAACCAGCGAGGTGAATTTAAAACCGAGTTGAAAGTAGATTAGCTAGCGGTATGTTTTGTTCGGTATGTCAAATAAACGTCAACAAACAAACAAATCAAAACAACTTATAACCTCAAACTCGTAATTAAACCTGCAAACTAATTATTAAACATGTGTGAAGAAGAGGTGGACATGGTGGACATTAGTTTAAGTTTAAATTATAAAGGAGTAGATGTCCCAGTTAGAGTTAACCTCTCTACTGTCAATATTTTATTAAATATTAAGTATTATATTACATTTATTTTTATTAATTTTAATCTAAGATTTTGATTATGTACCTCTGAATCCCTAATATAATTGATTAATAAACATCAATCATCAAAAATAAGTATTTTTTATAAACTTTTAGGTTAAAATATTTAAAATTGACCATTTGACAGATCCTACCACAACAGTTTATAACCGATACGTTTTCGTGAGTTTCAGCTAACAACCAAAAATAGAGAGAGATGGAAATATAACCGCTAGTTGATCGCTGGTATGTACGGGTTTCTCACGGCAAAATGCTTAATGTGTTTTGGTTGCTGCTCTTCACTAAGTGGGCGATAAGCTTAAAAACTTTTATAAATAAAAGATGTCCCAAAAATGTATATTCTTTAACACCTCAATGTTTCTAACATATTTTTTTCTTTTCTAAATACAACCAATTTAAAATAAAGGCTGATATTGCGTTTTCGCGACTTACCGGTTATTAACTTTTGACTCCGAATGTACCAACCAGCGAGGTGAATTTAAAACCGAGTTGAAAGTAGTTTAGCTAGCGGTATGTTTTGTTCGGTATGTCAAATGAACGTCAACAAACAAACAAATCAAAACAACTTATAACCTCAAACTCGTAATTAAACCTGCAAACTAATTATTAAACATGTGTGAAGAAGAGGTGGACATGGTGGACATTAGTTTAAGTTTAAATTATAAAGGAGTAGATGTCCCTGTTAGAGTTAACCTCTCTACTGTCAATATTTTATTAAATATTAAGTATTATATTACATTTATTTTTATTAATTTTAATCTAAGATTTTGATTATGTAATTACCTCTGAATCCCTAATATAATTGATTAATAAACATCAATCATCAAAAATAAGTATTTTTTATAAACTTTTAGGTTAAAATATTTAAAATTGACCATTTGACAGATCCTACCACAACAGTTTATAACCGATACGTTTTCGTGAGTTTCAACTAACAACAAAAAATAGAGAGAGATGGAAATATAACCGCTAGTTGATCGCTGGTATGTACGGGTTTCTCACGGCAAAATGCTTAATGTGTTTTGGTTGCTGCTCTTCACTAAGTGGGCGATAAGCTTAAAAACTTTTATAAATAAAAGATGTCCCAAAAATGTATATTCTTTAACACCTCAATGTTTCTAACATATTTTTTTCTTTTCTAAATACAACCAATTTAAAATAAAGGCTGATATTAGACTAGATTTTAAAAAACTTCGAGTTATTTAAAAGTGCTACAATAACTGTGAGAACGTAGTGGAAGTGCAAAGACGGTTCAGATAGATCCACCTACAAGACTCACCTTTACTCGCATCAGAGATAGGTGATGAAAAAAACGCGATAGTTAGTAAAATGTGCAGTTTTCACACAAGATTGTTTGGAGCAATGAGGAAACATTTAAATGTGTGAATTGTCAGTGCCGTGTTTAATTGGACCATTCTTTTTTAATAACACTGACCGGTGCCGTTTACTTGAATTTGCTGCATGAAAATGTCATGCCAAATATTGGTAAGCAGTTTGAGAATGAAAAAAACTTTTGTTTTAAAAGGTCGCACTTTGCTAAGTAAGCATAACTTTACTAGTTTATTTCGAGTGTAGTTCTACGTCTTAAAAGAAACCAAAAAAAAAACTTGATATTAATGATAATAAATAATATGTTCGCATTTCAATACAGTATTGCATAAAAGCATATTTTGCCCCGTTCTAGTAATAGAATTGATTGATAATATACATGTCATATATGTATGTCATTATAAATTGAATTAATAAGTCAATAATAATAACAGCATTTATCCAATTCTATTGTATTATATATAACAAACAATTTCGGTTTATAATTATTGAAAAACATAACTAATTAAATATATGTGTAGTATTGTTTTAAAATTTCTCATTTTAACTACTTAAAAATGTTTTTTATTTTCATTAGCTATTTTTATATACAATATTTGCAGTGAAACGTATACTGAGTAACCTTCACATATGTAACGTTTAAATTTCATTAACAGACAATATCGAATTTCATCCATTATATATAATTTTGTAGCTTAAATAGACTGAAAAAATTAAATAAAGTGTTTTTATACGTGTTTACATTGTTTGTAAAATAGAGTTGTTTTGAAGGAATATTGGAGTAGGTAGTATGCTAGTTATAGGCGGAAATGAGGAGGAGTGCTATTGGAGCTGTCCCAAAAATTATAAAAATTACTGACGTGCAACTTAAGAAAGTGGTAATATCTATACATAGCATCTAGTAATAATTACTGTGAACCAGTTTTAAAATATATTTAATGCAGTTTTCGTATTGGCTAATGCACACGTCGTTGCGCATTAATGTGATGAAATTTTTTGAAGATTTATCTGTGATATAAATCTCTATAGAATCAACTTATTTAATAATTATGACACATGCTTTAAATAGTATGTAAAATACTGTAAACATTTTTTTAATTAAATTTTATAATATTATAAGTAATATAATTTGATATATTAAGGTTACTATGTTTGGTTCATTTGTTATTGAATAATACGTTCTATGCAATATCATAAAATATTATTTAGCCGTAACTAATTTTCCATCTAGATCGTAGATACAAAATAAATTAAGAATTAAAGATACGTATATTGGAGATGAAAAAACTGGCAATAATAAATATATTTATTACTACTTTGATTGTTTGTTATCCTTGGAAATATTTTTTAGTCTCAAAATATTTCATTGTTTGCTAAAAACACAATTGTATAATTTTGACTTATTTGTTTTTTAAATACAACAAAGGCAAGTCTCCAAAAATAATATAATGTTGTTTACTTAAATAAAAACTACAAACTTTAAAATACATTTCAAATGTAGGAAGTTTACAAGGATATCTTGTTATTGATCTTAACCGACTAATCCTGAAAAATATTATAATTTGGCTAATATTTTCTAATTATAAAAATTATCAAATCTAATACGAAATATAACTATCTTTTATCGTATTCATACTTTAACTGTTTCGATGATAGATGTAAGAACACTTATTATTGCTTATAATGTTTTTTTATAACAAATGCGTAAACATGCAAATAAAATCAAGCTAAACTATACAGTGCACAGTAAGTTTAATTCTAGGTAGACAAAAATGAAAATATTGACTATTGGACTATTCTGTCTGCAAATTAGAATCAACTTCCTATAAAGTTGAATAAAACATTTTAAAGGCAAAAATGTAAACAAAATGGTGTAAATAAAGTAAGTAAGTAAGTTCATTAATAAAGTGTGCGTCTTCCATTAGCACAAATTACTGCTTAACATCTTTGTGGCATGCTTCGTACGAGCCAACAAATGTCTAAGGTTGGATCTGGGCGCCGTTGAACACGTCCGAACACGTTTATCTAACAAATTCCAAAGATGTTCAATGGGGTTTTGATCAGGACTTAGGGGAAGCCAATCTAAGGTTTAAATCACGTGGTTCTGAAGATAGTGCATGGTGATGGCCGCAGTATGAAGCCTTGCGTTGTCTTGCATAAACACAAAATTTAAATCTATACAATAAACGATTGGCATAACATGATCCTCCAGAACAAAACTCATGTACCGCTCTAATATGGTTTGTGCAGAATAGCGTTCATACGGACGTCAGGATACACATACTCAACCATCACAACCAGTTAAACAAAAACGTGACTTATTTGTGAAAAGTACTGATCTCCACGGTCAACATGTTCACAAGCAAAATTTATATTATGTGGTACGGAGTTAAAACAGGTTTTCGCACAGTCTCTCAGTCTATTCCTAACTCTTTAGTCGGATATCTAAACGGTATGAGTTATTTTGAGCCTGTTTCTAATCAGGCTCAAAATAACTCGTACCGTTATCATTGGCTGTGGATGTGCAAAAACGCCAAAAAGATACAACTAAAGATCGGTCCTGAATTTGGTTTGTTTTCCTTCTAAGACCTTGTCCAATGCGTCTTTTATATCCTCCGGTTTATAAGTTTCGATTTCAAACACAGACAGATGACGTTAAAATTTCTTGCAAAATGTCAAATACTGACGCCATTCTCAATACAAACAACAACATAAATGCTTTTACCCTCATTTAAATGCCTCATTTTGATATACTGGTGTCAAACTTAACATAATTGATGGATGTGATCTCTACTATAAAATAATTTATGTTTATGAAATAATAAAACAATAACAATAAATTTGTATTATTATTTCTCAAACTTAACAATTTATGATAAACTACAAACATTGTTTACTATTCCAAAGCACACTACATTTTGAAAACAAAATTTTCATTACTTGCTTAACTTTGTTTCTTGTACTTTCTTTGATTTGTTATTGTTATCTTAAAAGTGATATGTAAAATTTGTTTTGTTTTTGAAAATTTATTCGGACAAAATGCAAGTCTTTAATAATAATAAAGTATTATTAGATTTTGCAAATTATAATAAATTAAAAACAAATATTAAGACCTAAATATGTGTACTTCTAATTATTTTGAGTAAGTACACTACTTACTTGTATTGTTGTATTTCTGTCAATAATTTTTGATAAATAGGTATTTTTATTTTGTTCATCTAGGGATTTAGAATAACTGAAAATAAAACATAACTGCCAATTTCACGGAATCATAAACCACTACATGCATTCCGATCATTCGTCCTCTTTCAAATAGTGGTTTAATTTGGTTAAAAAAATGCGCGTTTTCGCAAGTGACACATGGTCTTCAAAATTTAAAGACTGCCTATCAATATATACCAACTAAATGTGAGAATTCTATATCAGCTATTTTAAAGTTGTTCACTTTTTTACGCAGAATAATTTCGTACTTCTACACCACCTAGAAAAATATTTACAGCAATTCGTTTAGACATGCCCAGAAATATTTTAAAACCCTTTTTAAAATCAAAAACCCCATAAATTGTTAAGAAACAAAGCAAAAATATTGCTCCTAAAAGATTAGAAAAATTCCCAAAAAAAATTCCTTAATAAAGTCAGATTACTAACTCTACTACACAAACCAGTGCCGGTGAAATTCGTCCTCTGCAAATAAATGTGAATAGAGTAAAAAATAAACCTTTAAAGACTTTAATATAAGTTAGATTTTTCGCCAGTATATCTGCCAAAGTCCAAATACCGACAGAAGAAGAAGAATACGCCAATTAACGGCTTTGTTTTCAACAGCGCTGTCTACCAATTTTGAGCAATGCCTAATTTCAATAAATAAAATCACACTCGCTAACAATATCACATTATAGGCAAGTTTTAAGCAATATATAAACTTTGACCTTGAAAAGTTGCAAATAATAAATTTAGAAGCTTATTCCATTTTTCGTTAAAAAAACCTATAGTGAAGGTCCTACAGCTCTGGATTGTCAGTAAATAATTGTTAAAACTCCTAGCAAGCCTTTGAGTAAATATTTGTGTAGATAGTTAATATGTCTTATATTTGTTTTGCCCATGGAAATATCTGTAAACATTGTTAAAATAATAAACAATAGATATTTACAATTCAGGACCAGTACCAAAGCGTTTATGGCCAAGCTAGTACATCACGAAGTAAGCCTAACTAACACCCATAATTGGTTCAACAATAAATAGATGATAAAATAACAAACAAAACCTAGTCAAAGTCTATTTAAAACAAATGAGCTAGAAACAAGTATTTTTAAATCACTTGTAAAATTGAAATATAGAATTCAATAGCGGAATATGTACGTTTGCTAATCTAATTTAAAGTATTCAAAACTTAAATTAATATTATCGTTCAACAGAGGTAAGAACAAAATCAAAGTTACCATGTTTGAACTATTTCACTACATATACGTATACGTGTGACTATGTGTTCCTGGACAATATTGAGACCATGCTAGTACCTATTTTATATTCGTTTTTATGTTACCGACAAGACCAACGGCATAAAGTGTCTTCCAAAGCATCGTGGAGACTTGGTGTAATTTTCCAATAATTAAATTTTGATAATCCCAAAGTTCGAAACCAAGTCCTTCAGTATGTCAGTCAAGTGTTTTACCACTAGACAAACAAAACTCAAAATTAAAATTTACGTACCATTTTAAGAAAAAATAACAAAAATTAGCATGCAACCATTTGTACTTCCTTTCCTTGTTCGTGAATTCAAATTCTAAATTGTCACTACTAACAAAAATAGTGTCTTCAATCAATATCAAAAATAAAAATCAGCACTGACAAATAAGCAATTGATGTTTTAAAAACGGGCACAAAAGATAATGTTGTAATACGTCATCTAGTATTGTGTCTAGAGACCACAATTAAAAAAAACGGAAGTAAGTGATTTAGCAGCAGAAAAAAGCACATTTTTTCTGATTTTGCTCCATCGGATTTTTATTTGGTATGCTCTTTATCCAATCATCTCCAAGAAATCTCCTTTAAAAACGCTAAGTATCCAAATTTCTTTAGGCGTATAGACAAAATTTGCAAATACGCAAACCAAAGAAACAAAATGCAAAAAACATATTAAAAAATCGAATTATTAAATTTAAAAAAAAAAACAAACATATATTAGGAAAATATATAGAAAACCCCACAAAAAAAGCCGTTTATCACCAAATAAAATTACTTAACTACACTCTGTTTGACTTTTAATTAAGACTGTCCTAATTTTATTAATAGCACATTCCACTAATTAAATTATATATTACTTTACTTTTGAATTAGATACAATATTGATTTTATTATAATATTGACCTGTACCTTCTTTGAACCACATATAATAAAGATGTAGTTAACTGCAGCTGAAATTATAAATTGTTATAAAACTAGCCTTTAGATACAAAGTCATGCAATACGCAATATTTATTTGGTAATTTTCAATTAATATTAGCAAAACTATAAATTATGTTAATTGGAAACTACATTGCATAGTCATTATATTTCATTGTATCTATCATGGATAATAAACTACGTGTCCATATGCTGGTTATAAAATAAAGATCGTTTATCTTTCAATAAATTGTAATAGAAAATAATGGAATGTGCAGCGTTCATTACCATAATATTTATTTTAATTAACGTCAACACCTTTCGACAAAATGTTATTTATTAAACATATGGCGCAAAAATTCCCCCGATTTATCCTCAACCCTTAATTGCGACCCTACGCATTTAATTAGTTTAACAGAAACGCGCCAATGTGTTAAAACTTATACTACGCTTTCCTAAGGCATTGTGAAATAGTCGCCAATTTGCAATCTTTTTAATAAAATGCCAACCCTAAGTTAAAGCCATTCCAGATGCGAAGCATTTCCCGTAGTGTGTAAACTGCATGAGGCAAAGAGATGCCTTGTACAGATATTTACAGACCCCCACGTAAATTAAACGATCAATATTAGTTGAGCCATGGGGGTACTTGCATTAAGAATACTATATATAGGGTCGTTAAATTACCGTAGAATTTAAGATGCAGAATGGGGGATGGATGTTCAAGGTTGCCTGCTTTTGTAAATAACTTTTAACTTATAAAGTACGCATTCAAATCTTTCTCAAATAAAACTGGTGACTTCCTTTGTCATGGAAATAATAAACCTAATATGGTTATAAATTGTTGGTTTTATTTAAAAAATAATCATAACATTTATAATTTCATAATAGTTAAACAACTAGTCATTATAACACAGGTAGTTTTAATAATTAATATTAGGTGTATAATTATGTAATACACTAGTAATTTTAAAATCGATCTAGGCTATCCGTACGTGCAAGAAAAGAATTTTATCACCAGCTATAAAAAATGTGTGACACGACCCAGTTATATGAATATTTAAAAACTTTTGTATGGCACCCCCTTTTATAGTGAAAAGTGAAATTCTGTCTCACGGAAGCGGGCTTTTCCGTGTACGGCATTCTGAATATAATTCGTAGTAATCTCAATTACTGCTATAGTGCCGGTCGTTTTGTAATTTAATAGATGCGTATTATTAAAGTGTATTATTTTGCTCAGCATGATCAAGGTGCAAACAATGAGGCTATAAACATATTACGCTATGATAGAATGTCACTTCTTCTATTATTTAATGATGAATTTTGAGAGTTTACAATAATATAATAAATAAAAAACACAGTTAATAAAAGAGTATAAATTGCATTTGCATTTTCGTTAATATGCATTCTTTTATATTAGTCTCCCGACCTCTATACACGTGTGCCTCGAGTCATATAGACCTCAAGTTTTATTGCACCTGAAAAAGTTTAAATTTTTTAAATTGACAATAATTTTATATAACATATTAATATATGTGTTAGTGTTAAAAACCAAATCATTATTCATATTCTCTTATGTAGAAGCGACGTGATGGTTGTGCTTCCTAAAGAATTGGCTATTGGTCTTCTAGTCCTAGGTTTTGGATTGCCACTAGATTTATTATCCAAAAACAAACACAATCAAATCACTACATTAAATTCAAATCTATAAAAGGATATTATAATTAACAACTCTAATGTAATCCCCTGATTCGTTCTGTCCTAATATGAGTAAGAAAACTAAAATATGTAGTATGATGGTTAGAATATTGATATTCCAAACACAACACCAAATATTATAAAAGATACATTTTAAAGAGTTCTTTTCTTTAAACTCATGTATACGGCAATTAGTAAGCATCAAAGTCTTTAAAATCCCCATACTACGTGAGACGTGTTTATTAACTGAAAAAAAGTTTGCAGTATCTTGTACAGAATAGAACAAATATCCAAAAGCATTAAACTTAAATAAATCCACTTTATCTATAGGTTGGTAGCAAAAAAATATCTCTTAAGGTAAACTGTTGTGTGTCTCTACAGACAAAAACTATTACTTTTTTACTAACTTAGAGTATTAGAAACGCAATAATCAGAATTATAAAAAAGTTTTTTAACAAGAGTCAAATGTCAAAACTAGTTTTAACTGCAAATAAAAAATATAAGAACAACATCAAAGTTTTTGATATTTCAGTTAACTAAAATTGGTAAAAAAAAATCATTCTTTACGGCACAGGACAGACTAACCAATATGTTTACTTTTAATTGAATACAAGAGTAACATAACCTATACATAAAAAAAAAACATCTCTTTCGTACATTTTTGCCAAAAACCGCCATTACTATACACTAAAAATATACAGTTCACTAGTTAGTGCCACATATACAATTACTTAAATGTGCGAGTGACTCTGATTACACTGATAACAAGAAAAAAAAACATAAATGAGTACTCATCTCAAGTCGGAGCTTCAGCAACTCTGTCACAACACACGGGAAACCTCGGTCGGGAAAATGAAGTGAGAGTCGTAAAAGGTACTATAAAGACATACATTTATCTTAAAGTGATTTTTTTTTCAAGTTTACCATTTGATCAACCCGGTTAAAGCAGGTGGTCCCTTTGTTTTGGCTAATGAGATTGAAGTGTTGTTGCCAAAAATTTAAGCTATCCTGCAGAAAGCTAGCATAGAGGTCGGTATAATTGATAGTGATATCGTTACACCGCCTCATAATCTGCCCGTTCATTGCCACATATACTTTCATGGGTTGGCGCCCAAAAAACTGAGTTATCTAACCTTTGCCTCGTCAAGGATAATGTTTTAATGTGCGTGATCCAAATTCCTTTAAAATGCTAGATCCATAAGAACATAGCATAAAAAAGTCAGAAAATATTATAGTTTTTGTCCAATTATTAGCAGAGATCAAAAAAAGACCTATAAATAACATATAGTTCCGCGGTAAACAGAAATGATAATTTAGAAACTTGTCCTGTCCCTTTCAACGTCAATGATAAAAACCACAAATCAAACACGGCTAAGTTAAACCAAGCCTTCAGTAAAAAATTTTATGTAGTTGAGCCAGGGTTGAAATGTAAATTCGTCAAACACGACATTGATCACGGATGAATCGTATCTAACTTATATGAATAAAGATTAGTTAGATTTACTGCAAAAAGATAGAAGATGTGAGGCAATGTCAAGGCAAAATCTAACAAAGGCTTTATAAAAAATAAGAAGGATTTCTAAGTCTCCTCCCCGGTAAGTGCTGCAACACATCTCAAAATATTAATCGCTTGGGCACAAAACTTCTGAAGTCCATTGACGTAGTTACTCCAAGAAATGTATAGAACCGGTACTCAAGCAATAGGAACATTGTTAACACTACAACAAACATTATTAGGTATGACATAGGTATGACATTACGTGACCAACCTAAAAAAAAAAACATTGACTTACATTTGTCAAAAGTAAGTTCTAAATTTTTGCTAACAAGGCGATTTATGATCTGTGATAGTAAAGAGTGGGCCATCTCTTGAAATATTTTAAACTACCACATCATGATTTTTGACATCTCACGTATGACAGTTCTTCAGTATTCAACACCCGTTTAACGAAATAGCACGCTATACGTTCGATGAACGTTGGAAAATGTAAAAAATTTACTTTGAATGTTATTCGTCTATTGCAGAATCAGTGCAAAAATTGCGTAAAAAATTCGGTCGCAAATATGCACCAAATGCAAGTGTTCTGAAGAAATGTGTGCACAAAGTTCGTAAAACTGGTATGCTGGTGAACCTGACTAAAGTTCCACACGCTCGTTCGGTTCGTACACCCGAGAATATTGCTGCTGTAGCCCGTAGTGTGCAAGCCAACCCGAGAACATCGACTCGTTGTCGCTCTCAGCAATTGAACAATAGTCGCACTACCTTGAGGCGTATTTTGCATTAAGACATCTGTTTATTCGCCTATAAGGTCCAAATAACACAGCAGCTGAAAAGAGTTGACCATCCACTTCAATACAACTTCGCTAATTGAGCATTAGAGCAGCTGAAAGCCGATGGTGAATTTTGGCCAAAAATTATCTTTTCCGATGAAGCGCATTTTCACCTCGTGGGCTATGTAAACAAGAAAAACTGCAGAATTTGAGCATCGGAAAACCCACACGTGATCGTTGAGCAGATTACAGATGACACTGTCTGGGAAGTAACCAGATAAATAGATGGAAAAACCATCTACATAAGAGATCATTTTTATCGAAAGAATAGAGAAGTATACCAGGTCATGTATGTACATGTTAAAAAGCAGAGGTCAAAAAGCTTCCTTGTAGGACTCCTTTTTCTGCGGATGTTTCTGACAAGTATAGCCATTTTTCTGACAATAGCTCAATAATATAGTTGATGAACAAAGGAGGCAGTTTGAGATTAACTAGTACAAATTTTAAGCAGGCTATCCACACATTACCATATACACCTTTTATGTCTAAGAATGTAACACATAGACATTTTTTTGAGCCAATGTGAAAATAATATCACAATATAGAGTAGTGTCATTCTCATATACACTGTAGACATTTCTGAAGTCTGTAAATATAAAGTTTATCTCACCAGCTTCCCAATCGCATTTTGATAATATTTTCAAACACAGGAAGAAATGACAATAGATCTGAAACTAGGTTCCATGTCTAGCAAAGGTTTATACTTTTGTAAGGGTACAATCTTAATAGTTTTTCAACTATCAAGAATTGTTCCATGTTTCAAGAAATACTAAATATGTCAACAAGATGTGATTTAGTAAGCAAAAGAGATTCTGATAATATAGAATAAGAAATGTTATCATTTCCCATGGCTAAATCTTTTCTGCAAGCAAAGACAAGACAAATTTAAAACTTTCTCTTTCCATTCTAGCCGCGTCAAGATGAGCTTGTTACAGAGAGTACGGCAGAATATAGTAAGAAAACGTTTTCGTTGACAGTCTCAGAACATTCCTTGTCTCACGATGAAGAAGAAGCCCTTTTGACTTTTTGGAGCAAAGTTGAGAGCTTTGAGAAAGATGTTTCGGCAGCATCCACAAACCAAGTGACAAATTGTCGGTACTCTGGAGACGGTATATAAATAATTTCTCTATATGAACCTTTCTACCCATCATCAAACGCTCAGTCCACACCACGTACCAAACCTATAGAATATGTGGAGAGACAAAATGTGTGATTTTAAATTATAGCTATTACAGATGTTGCTACTTAATAATTCATTAATGTCAACAATTTTAAACAAAAACGCAGCTACTCGTATTCTTATTCTGCCTTCAACCTTAGTGGCACCAACCACCTTAGCATTTTGTATTTTACTACCATGCGGAGAAATATTGCGGTTGTCGTTCCAAATAGACTTGGTAAGGGCCAATTTCTAAAAAAATAAATATTTCCAGCAATGAAATAATGATTTTGATCTGAATATTGGTTCTATTATTATTCATAACGACCATATTACCATATTCTTCACCGTTAGTACCATTTCCATCATCAACAACGGGGGCGATGAAATCATGTTTCTGTTTGTTTAGTTTCCAGATATTTTAACTTTTAACTGTTTAGTAGTCTTAGTTGATTAACTTTAATTACTTACAAATTAATTTTACCTCATTATAGAAAGTGTTGAAAATTTCCTTATTAATCACGAAAAAATCATGACTTAAAAATGAAGTTCTGGTTTAGAAAACACAAATTATGCAAAAGAATTGCACATTTAATTAGAAAGATATCAATGCAGCAGCTTAAGACAATATTTTTCTATATACGGTAGATAAATAATAAATTGTTTCATCCCTCATCATCATCCTGGGATTTATAAATTCATACCTATCCCTATCTATCGGTATTGAAAGTTCGCGTTTTTTTGTTTGAAGTCAATATATGGCAAGACCATGAGTAAGATGAGCAAATAAATAAATTAAACCTTTGACATATATCTTATAATACATCTATTAAATAATTCGATTACAATAATACTTTGTGCAGTTTTTTCAATTGTACTCACCTTTAGACGATAAATTATATATTATGCTAATCTGCTTATGTCATGCTTACCTGAAACAAAAATAAGGATTTAATATATCAGTTAAAAAAAATAAAAGAATCATAATCTATCCAAACTAAACCTGTTATTTCTTTGAGATGCTCCTAAAAACTCTATCTATCAGCCCATTAGTAGCCTTATTATTTGTCTTTTTTAAACTTTTTTAAATTGAATATATTTTATCATTATCCTAAATGGTCGTATCAATCAATCAAATCAATATAAACTTAAAACGTTTTTGGATGGCACTAGCTGCACTCAGTAATTATTTAAGTAAATTAATTTCGATTTGCAATATTAACAACCATTTTTTTACGGTTTATGTTCGAATTGTCTATGATTGTCATGCATTGACATATAGAATACAATCAATGAGAAAGTACTATTAATGTGTAAGCAAATTTAACAGTCTATTTGATACAAATTGCTGTCATTCAAAATGTTGTTAATTAATAAATTTTAACAGAGGCAGTGTGTCCATAGATAAGATATTAAATTCAAAATATCCCAACAATCATATTAGTATAATTTAGTCATTCTTCTTATAACATATATTCATTATATAGTAACTTTCATGCAGATTTGATTTCTATATGCGGTTTTTAGTAAGTACAGAAAGTACAAAATTTCTATCCATATGATTAGATTCGGTTTCCAATTATAAAGCATCGCTCAAAAGTATAAAAAATTATTAGGTATATACAATATGTATAATAATAATAAAAACTATTAAATAAAATAACATTATTTTCATAAAGAAAATATAAATTGTAATATGTAAGACTCCTCAATTATATTAAAAATTCTGTAATATATTACTTAAAGCAGAACATACATACATAGTATGTATATATTGAAAGAATATTATTTATTTTAAGTCGTGGTCGTGTTGTGTTGCATTTTAGAGGGTACTAAAAATATTATATTTATCATTTCGTGTCAGAAAATAACAAGTTTTATCTTTTACGATTTTGTGTTTTAAATTTAAATTACACAGCAAAAGTATTGTTAATGTCAGTTTAAACCTACTTGATAAATTCTATTATATTTCTTATGCACACAACAGATCCATTATTCAGCCATTTGCACACATTCATTCAGATAATTAACCCCTTTCCAACTTACTCTGCGTATTCTTATTTTAGTAATTCCGATATCTTTACATACACAAATTGGCCAATTTGCACATGAAAGACAATCAAGTTTTTACTGACATGTCATGCGAGTACTTTCAATTCAAGAAGTTTCCATAACTCTTGCATCTGAAATTCCATATTTAAAACACCACTTGTGTGCGGTTAATTGTATAGTTTCGATTTTCCAGTAGCGTCTCATATGATTAATGATATGGGATACATAATGAATATTAATATTTTTTCTGTGAAAATAAAATTGTGATTGTACTGGCAGATGGTATTTAGAGCATGTGCCGAACAGATTCCTCAATGTTATTATATTATATTTTAATGAGTTATATTGTTTCTTATTATATATAGTTAGTACTTTTATAACATTAATTAAGTTGTAATAAACTAAACGATTAAAAATAAATAAATTTACGTCCATTATAAGAATTGGAATGTATAGTGAATATTATCATGTAAATAGAAAGAACACCTGGATTTATAATAGTATGGAAATCATAAGGAAGCTGTAGTTACTGCAGAGCGGACTTTAATTTAGTGTAATATAATTTTTTTGTAAAACTTAAGGGTTAAGTGGAAGAGCAGCAAATAAGCTGAACTTCGCCCTTTCATATACATGTAAAATGTAGTGAATAAAGACTAGTTATTATTATTATTATTATTATATATTTTAACTTATTCCATACATCAATATATATTCATCATGACACTTAAAATCAATAAGAACAACTTTAAGACCTATATGTTGAAATTTTTGTAACAGTCATCTATTGTCGGTGCTTCCACGTTGAAGTATATCAACAAAGTTTTAGATCTTTCAATTTTGCTGGAATTATTATGCAATAAACAATTTAACTTATTGTATAGTGCTTCAAAATGTGCATCAAAAACACCAACATGACAAAACAAAGAAATACATATATAAACAGGTCGTATTTGAACCACCATAATTTTAATAGCTTAATATTTATATTTGTAGATATAAATATTTCTTTGACTGGAGGACTCAGAAGATAACATTCTGCTTAAATTATTTATGTAATTTTGCCATACACACATACATAACATATTTGGCAGTTAATGCATTGGAACCAAATCAAAACACTTCACAGGCAAGTACATAAAACTAACAGAGGAAGAATGTCAGAAAGACCGGAAAAAGAGATTGGGTCGGATAGAACACCTAAAGGAGATGAATATCAAACAACTAGCACGCAAAATCAAAACAAGCATACGTACAATTACTAAGAAAATATGCGCAAAATCAAAACCACAAAAAAACTAAAAAACCATAACGCAGCACTTCTGATAAAAAAAAAGAAGAAATACTGACCAAACAATAGAAAAATATAAAAATCTGCAACACGATTAAAAAAATGTCAGAGCAAACAACACCAAATTAATAAAGAACACAATAGAAAATTCTAAGATCCAAATTGTCGATTGGCAGACGAAAAATCACCATAATAAAAAAGTACAGAAATATCATTGATTCCACCAAAAAAAAAAAGATCGTGAAAGTGATTGAAAACTTCTGCAAAACACTACATCAAAGACCCCAATCCAAATAGTAGGACAAGGATCCAAAATAAAGGTTCAAAAGATGTGCCAGAGATAATACTGCCAGAAATAAGATCAAAAATGTACAGGAAAACATAACAGAACTGCCAAAACGCAGAAAACAATAGACATAGCAATCCAAAAACTAAACAAATATTGTACAAAAAAAAAAACCTGACTAATGATACAAAAACCTACCTTAAAAAAAAGTGATATTACAAACTACAACTACCGACTAATCAGCTTATTCTCACAATTATACAAACTTTTCACTAGTCTATAAGGCTAATAACGGCATTTGCGGATGACGTGGCTCTGGTAGGTAGGAATAAAGTCACAAGATTCGAGTTGGCAATAGATATAATAAAAAGATAGATGAGAAATAAAAGGTTAGATCTGGCTCAGCAGAAAACTGAGGCGGCATGGCTATCGACAAATAGAACTAATAGAAAAAATAGAAAAAAGGTAAGAAAACAAATAATAACCATAAGGAAAAAAATTAAATACCTCGGCGACACTAATCGTGGCAACACTACACCCAGATTTGATGGTAAAAGAAAGATTAGACATAAAAAAAATGGTAAATGAAGGAACTAGTAAACAATAAGCAAAGAGACTGACAAAAGAAAATACGATGGAAAGATAACAGAGACAGTGAAAAGATGAAAAAAAAAAGAAAATGCACAAGAAAACATACAAACATTTAAAAAAATGGGTAGAGAATAAACCGGCGATGTGTTACTATATAACACAACTACTCACCAGAAATGGAACCTTTGGAAAGTATTATATAAATAAAATTAAAAAAGAAGAAAAACGTATATTCTGTCAAGAAGACACGCATGACGACGCAGAACATACGCTAGCAGAATGCGAAGCGTAGAAGAAAGATAAGAAAAAATCAGAAAAAGTATAAGAAAACAAAATCGACAAATCTACAGTCATTAAGTTATGCCGGAGACAACCAAAATTGCAAAGATAAATATTAAAAAAAAACTGCTCAAGGAAAGCAAACTGATAGAATTTAATTAAAAAATTTCAAACAATAAATAAACGATAATTAAAAGACAATGCAACTTTCAAAATGGTCAAATTACATCTGGAAAGCAAGGAACACGAAAAACTAACTAGTAAAACTGGCAAATCTAGAACTACCTAATAGAACTGCACAAAATATTTATGAAAATAAAAGGCTACGTCAAAGAAGAAGTTAATAAAGATATAGAGAAACTAAGAATATACTTAAGGACAATGCAAACAACTAGGCTGAATAACATAAGAATGAAAGAAAAAAGAGATTGATGTCAGTGTACTAAGTAAAACAGAAAATAGGGTATAAAGATAGGCCAGGAACGGCATGTGTTGCCGCAGCAGACTTTAAATTCCAAAATACCAAAACCAGCCCAACTCAATCTAGTACCATATTAGTGACAATGATAAAGACAAGTTAACAACAGGATTAACGCAGGGAAGAAAATCGAAAAGTATTGCCATGCGCTGGTCAGTCTCAAAGGCTACCTGCTGAAACCAACACCTCACTGCGTCCTAAAAAACTAATAACTTAATTAATGTAAAATTGAGTCAAAAGATACATAAGAGCATACCGACCGCTAGCTTAACTTCCAGTATTGTAGTGAAAACAGCTACATTTGCGTATTTCCTATTTCCACGTATAATTTGATAATCAATTTATTTTTGACCAGTACATACAAAAAAAATTAAACTATATTTTGCCAAAAAAAATTAGTCAACTAATAATTAGAAATATGCAAATATAGAAATAAATGCGTATTTAGGTACTTTTAATGCTATTTGCTAATATAATTTGACTAAAATACTCTGAAAAAATATAGTTTGATCCTTTTTGAATGTACCGATAAAAAAATAAACTGATTATCAAATTATATGTGAAAATAGAAACAACGCCAAAGTAGCTGTTTTCACTACAATACTGGAAATCAGAGTAGCGGTCGGTATGCTCTTAACAATAAAAGTTCTCAAAGCTATATGCTTTTAGAAAAAAAAAAAAAACTTATTTTGTTTACTTATACAAAAATATATATATATTTCAATCAATTCTTTGATTTGTTTGAGGTATGATAAATATACATATATGCCGCGGTGCAAGTCAAATAGTTACGTCCATGTGTAAATAAATATGGTAGAACTATTTTTATTTTTGAATACATATTTTACAATTTATTTAACTCTGCTACACCTAATGATAAGCTCTTTTATACATCATTTTCAAGATAAGGTTTGAATGTTATTACAGATAGTAATAGTTTTCAAGCATCGCCCCATACTTAATACCATATGATATGATTCTTGAATCTTGAGTCACCTGTATTGGTTAGCTATTCTATTCAACCTATGACCTACAGCTACAACTTCTAACATATGGTGTTTCATTTTTTAAAACTGATTCTAATACTTTTTCCAGCTAATTCTCGCCATTATTCTGTAGCTTCACATATCAAACTCTTCTATTCTTTGTTTTACATCTTTCTTTTTGCTCTGTTACTATAAATGTTACAACAGACCAACATTTAGAAACAAGTAAACTAAGCATATCAAAATCTGGGCTACAAAAACAAATAGCGTTCTAGCAACCATTAACATATCAACAGCTTTCACTTAATACATCACTATAGCTAAAAGAATCTATTATTATAATTAACCTTTTGTTGTAATATTACTATTGGCAAAATCAAATATGTATTCTATTCTATTCAAAAATACTAGCTTCTCCTAATATTTTTGAAAGCTATCCAAATTATAAGAAAACAGTTGCTGCAGTACACAAAGCTGCAGCAAGCGCCATTGCATAAGAACACCAGACCATGTTTACCGATACCAGATATGTTTAATGGGTAATTTGATCTATTGACCAAAATCGTTATCAAACTGTAATAATAATAATAATCTTTATTTAACAAAAAGACAAGATTGGTTTAAAACATTATTCATGTTTTCTACACACAAACAGCTTAAGAATTAGAACTATAAAATGTTAAATAATTCAAAATGTAGATTTATTTTTAGTTGCTCAGAAGCTCCATGACTTAAAAAAGTGCTTAAGTTATAATCCGAAAAATAGTAATCATAATTCGCTAATACAACCTGATACGGTTAATTATTTGTTCTCTAAAAGTATAGTCAAAAAACGTACCAACAAACAGAGCAAAACATAGAAAAACATAATAGCTCTAGTATGTGCGGACAGAGATTCATTTAAAGAAGCGGTAGCAAAATTTCAGTACAGATGTGCGCAAAAAGATCTCCGGAATTGGAGGCCGGCCAATGATGACTTAAAATCGCACTAATCCATCATGCAAAAATCTGCGCAATTTAAATGTTAAATATTTTGAATTAAATTCTAACGAGATAATAGAATACAAAATTTGTAGTATTTTAAGATGTTTTCAAAGTCCTAATCTAATAAAACATATGTTCATAATTGTCTCCCCAAAAGCGATTAGTAATGAAGTAATCCGCCGAAATAATTTAAGACCATGTCGTAGAGACACTATATCTATGGGCATACTATACGCCTTGTGCCTCTTCCTAATATTCCGTCGTTCAACGCGTCTACCATAGCACTGATTATTTTATAAAAGTGTCGCTAATCTTATAGAAACTGCAATATCACTAATAAAATTTAGTGAAATCTGCAACAAATTTTAATTAGAAATCCATATTATATATTTATTACAACTATAAAAATATTAGCACATAAAACAATTCTACTATTCTCACATTACTAATGATATTAGTTAATTAATTTTAATATGAATACCAGGATATCAAAAAATCATGTATAAATTAAAATCTAATTAACAAAAATCATTCAAGTAGAAAATGACTTCAACGAATATAAGAAGTAACTTTCATGCACGTGTATCATTATGCGATTTTTCTGGGATTGCTATTGTTAACGTATAATTTTAACTAGATCTGAACAATAGATGATGTTCAGCGATACAAAAAATTAACCATTTGCATAATAATTACAGTTTAATAAGCAATTAATTACCATCAACAAGCCTTAAGATATAATCAAATACATACATTGTTTGTTGTTTATGAAAATAAAAGTAAATAAAAATAGTTAATAATTAACCGTATACAATATTTAATTTCAAATATAATGATATAACATTTTGATTATGATCATTTTCTTTTATGAATGAAAGAATGATTGAAATTACAAGATTAAGTAAGCTACTTACCTACTGCGTTTCAATTCGTTAATTGCGGTTTAAAAACAGACATCATTAAATAAATTTGATTATGTGCAATTTCAGTTACATAAAAAAAGATATTAAACTTTAAGCTTATCAGTAAATTAAAACAATTTAAATGTTTATTACATCTTTAAGTATCCATAAATTTAAGTAAACATTTTAATACTAAAAAACTAACTAGGTTTTTTTTTGTTTTTTCGTATACATTATTTAAAGTTCAAAATAATTTTATCAATGCTTTGTATGCGTGTAGTTTATTTTTTATCTATTAAATGTCATCTATATTTAAAACACATGTCACACCTTTTCATTCTCATTTTCACATTGCATGAGCTTTATGGCTTTTTTTTATTTTATTGATCGATCTGAAAAAAATATGTATACAACAACATTATTTTATAAGCTAGTAGTTGTGTGTTGGTTATGAAGGAAATTTTCCCAATCAATATTAAAATAGTGTACAGCTAATTTAACGATTGCTTGGGGATGCATAAAGTTTGTAATTCGCCGGAAAATCCATTGTTCGATCATGCAAAAAGTTTTACTAGAAGGGTTGCTTCTTACATGTTAACAAAATTACAGGATATGAATTTTCAATAACATAACTTTTTGTAAAACTTTTTTTTCAATCATTCATATGATACTCGATACATATAACGACTATAGTAGGCGATAAATAAACATTGCTTATTCAGCAAGAATGAACCAAATTTATTATTTATTATTATTCGGTCCCTTCCCAAGTTTGAATAAATTCATTAATTATTACAAATTGTTACTCATATAATACTAATACTAATACATTATCATTTATTTTCTATTACTATTATTTATGTGTCTATAACAAATTATTTCAACAAAATAGCCATTTAGATGCTTGTTTTTTTATATACCTAAGAATAGCTAAAAATAAGTAAATTGTTTCTATGAAGATATATCCTTAGTAATTGTAATTACACATGAAAAACAATACGTTTTGCCAAAACCACGTTATACCCATAGATATACTGGATACCTGTAAAATATTTTACGGCGGCTATTTTGTGAGTGATTTGATAATATTAAATATGTATTAAAAACATCTTATATTTTATCATTTTAGTTTTTTAAACATTGGAAACTAACTATTAAAATGTTCCAGGCAACAATTGGTTAATTGAATCCAAAGTTACGACCAATGCGTTTGTGATAAAAAATTAATATCTTCTAAACGAGTCTACCAACTTGAACCAAATTTTAAATCAACATTACTACACGTATTGCTTACGTTTTACTATCATAGTTAAACTTTGTATATACAAGGGTTTTTGCGGTACAGTAAATTAAAAAAGAAAACTTAAAAATTCTTTTGAAAAATTAAACCCGTATAACTTTTTTACGAAAAACAGGCCACAATCGTAAAGCATCAACAAACATAGGCCATTTACGTAGAGTATTTCGATTTTTATTTGTAAACTTTATGTGCGTGCCAATGAAAGTGATACAAATAAAAACCTAACTACACCATGTAAATGGCTTATATTTTGTTCTAATTTACGATTGTTGCCGTTTTTGTACTATTGCTCATAAAAAAGTTGTGCAGGTTTACATTATTTAAGAATTTTTAAGTGTTTTTTTTTTCAAGTTACTGTACTAAAAAAACCACTGCATATACAAACTTTGACTATGATAATAAAACGTCAGTAATACGTGTAATAATGATGTACAAAAATTTGGCTTAAGCTGGTAAATCAAATTAAAAGATATTAATTGTTTATTAAAAACACATTTTTTGTCTTAACTTCAGATCCGGTTAACCATTTTTTGTCCGAATCAATTAAATGGTTTCTTGTTACTGTTAGTTACATATAATGTATGTTTTAAATGTAAAGAACCCTAAAATAATAAAATGCAAGATGTTTTTAATATTTACTTTGTATTACTAAGTCACACATAAAATGGCCGCCGTAATATAATTTGCTTCATTATACGCATGAACATAGGAAGTCATGATTAAACCTAGAGTACATTCAAATGTGTCGACAACATCAATGTAAAATCAAATATCTAGAAGACAACGTCCATCAGAAAATCCTTTTCGTTTTCAAAATCCACAAAACCCTGTTTGCCCAAATTAAATAGTCATAGTAGGTTCAAATGAGTTGACAACCACAACAATAAATTTGAACATCTAGAAAATCAGAAAATACCATTCCTGACTACAGACACAAACGCAAAAAACAAACACCGGTCACCGTGCAAGCTGTTAAAGTACATCAAGACTACAGTATTTGGCAATTCCAACAATGTATAAAAAAAAACAATCATTCAATCTTTGAAAAATTATACTGCCGACTATAGATACCCTCTAAACCAAGATAGCAAAAAGGCACAAACACGCTTACCGATGCGTTTATCAATATGACAGGTGGATGTCTCACAAAACATAACCAAATATCTAAAGCAAACTCGATCCATTATCATTTTAAACAATTGCAGGAAAGCAAACAAGTCATAAATTCAAAATCTCGGATTCGGGTGATACATAAGTTTAAATGGGACCTTTCAGACGTGTTTGGGCAACGCATTCCAAATCGCGATTCTGAATGCCTGCGTAGAGATTCTCCAACTATTCCAAATCTGAGATTCACGTTATACATTACGATACTTTTCATAATCGCGATTTTATTACTGACCCATATTGTAAATATTCTATGAGGTCCATATTCTACGACACTGTACTTTCCCTGCTCTGATTAATAAACGTAAAGCGCTGCGCTGCCACTTATAATACTTCAAACAAACAAACAAAATAAAATTTAAAATTAATAAACGCTGTATTTTATGTAAATTGCCTTTTCATCCAGTAAAAGACACATACACTCCTGTTTCAGGGTATGCAACCATCATCAGTGTGACTAGCATCTCACTGGTCAAAGAGACAATTTACTAATGATTAAAATCACGGTAACTATTAAACAGTTTGTTCACTAATGTGTCAAAGGTCACACACAAGTTCAACGTTTCTCCTAATACAGTTAGTTTATGAATAAATGGGATTATGTAATCACTTTAAATATGCCGCCTTTTTAAAATTGTCCACTATACTACATATGTTTTCATATGTTTGCTTGACAGCTGTCAAAGTTGATCTGTCAAAACAAATATTATAGTGAAAAATTTAAAAAAAACAGCATACTTAAAGGGATTACATAATCCCATTTATTTATAAACTCCCTGTAGAAGGCATTGCGTTACCACCTTCAGCAAAGAGGGATGCCAAATTCTAACAAAAATAAGAAAATCATCATGCCATCCATAAAAGTCGATTTTAAAATGAAAATAACTCAATAACTCTGAAAATGATATCAGAAAAATGACGTCCGTTTTCTGCAATTCACTGCTGTAGTCGTTCATCTATCCTCATCGTCCATAGTTATTATTGATTCATTTAGCAAAAATCATTATTTCGGCTAGCCGATGGCAATGTTCAAAACCTCCTTCATTCGGTTTCTATACAAACATAAGCTTATATGAGTAAACTGCAAACGCACCATGCTCCCTTGTCCAGATAACTATTATGACTAACAAACAGTAAAGACTGCTTAAATCCCAAATAAGAAGTTATAAGATAATAAACAAAATAAAAACTAAATCAATCTAAATAATGTTTTAGCTTTGCTTATCAACTTCGTGTAATACTCTTAATTGCTGTGCTACTTTACCGACATTTTTATTTATTATTTACAAAATTTACGCCTCAATAATGCAGACAACTGTTCGAAACTTGCGTTATGGCTAATACATTCTGAAACAAAAAATACTGATTTTTTACAAAAAAAAATGTATACACTGCTCAACATTTGAACTGGTACATTTACAAGAACATATATAAAAAACAAATGCCTACTTTTTGCGAAACGCCTTGCTCAATTGATAGTATATGGTTCTGGAAACACTTTTAGGGCAAAGAATTAAAAGAATAAAACTTAAATAACGAATTTCAAATGTTTTAATAGAAAAATAACAAAATCTTCATTTTAGTATTACATAAAAGCTTGCTCTGGAAAAAAAATGATAACCAAACACTAAAAGATTAATCATGCGTAGGACCTCCTCTAGCTCTTATGACCCTTTGGCAACGTCTTGGCATGCTGGAAATCAAATCCCAAATGTAATGCTGAAGAATATTTAGCCATTCTTCCAAAACGGCAGTTCGGAGCTGATCGTGATTGTTTGGATCCACTGCTCGTGACCTTATCAACCTTTTCAGGTAATCCCATCCGTTCTCTATAAGATTAAGATCTGCAGTATTTGCAGGCCAACTCATGTGCGTGAAATTGTTCTCTTCAAAAAATACTTTAATTTGCCTTGTTCTACGAGAACGCGCATTATCACCAACAAACACAAAACCATCGCCTATTTCATTGGCAAATGGCAACACTACAAGTTCTAATACCACATTAAGATACCTGACACTATTCATTGTAGCATTTCCAAGCATAACCAATTCAGTGCGACAAGACGCAGAAATATCTCGACAAACGGTAATTGAACCGCCTCCATAAGCTTGATGGTAAGTCTCAACACAGCGTTCTCCTCTGCTTCTCCAAACTTTCACTCTTCCATCGGAGCTATGAAGACGCACTCTGGTCTCGTCACTGAATAAAAAACGACCCCAATCTTCAACACTCCAATTTGCATGTTGGTGTGCGCACTTTAGCCTTCTTCTTGTGTAGGTTCTGGTCAACAATGAAACAATGAACATTTTTTAGAAGATCTGGACATTAAATTTACCGCATAGAGCCTTCTTCTTACTGTTTGAGTGTTCAGTACCTGTTGCATTCAATAAATGAACTTAGAATGTTCTTGCAGTAGAAAATCTATTCCTTCCACACTGAATCGTAATAAACTGGTCCTTCCTGATTGTTGTACTGCAATTTTGCCCTCCGTCGTGCTTATGTTGGACAGTTCCAGTGTCATTAAAGAGCATTCAAACTCTTTTGATCACATTGTGGCTCACATTAAAATGAGCAGCAACAGTTCTTAGCGATGCACCAGTAATAAGCATTCCCAGCGCTTGGCTCATCTCTTCAACACTTAAACGCCTTAATGGCATTTTTAAAATGCAGTCAACCACGCAAAAATTCTTTTAAACTTGATAAGTATAAGCGTCCGCAAGCTCAGTAACTGCAATAATGACAGATAAACAACAATTGTTTCAAAACTGTTATTCGATAGGCATTTGTTTGCATTCCAAAACACAGCCTTTATTATTATTATTATTATTAACAACTTATTATTATTACTTTTACTGAATGTTATATAAGTGTACCAATTCAAATGTTGAGCAGTGTAGATATGTATGTGTAGCCGCACCCAATTCATCTATCGTTATTTTTAGAATACATTTTTGTAGCAAAAAACGTGTGAGAAAATCAAGGTAAAGTTCCACTATCATCACATTCAATAAATTCAAACGTGACCAAACATCCGTTTTTGATGTCAAGTGCCAATTTTAGTAACTACAATGAGTACAATCAACAAAATCCATATTATCGCATTAACAAACCATCGGATAAGGATCATAGTGATTGCTGACAATATAAACATTAAAGTAGTACTTAAGAGTGTTTGTTTATGACCCGATCCAAAGATCCAATAATTATGGTGATCCAATGTGGCAATCTATACCATTTTTAAATTGCCGTTTAAGCGCAGTCCAAAAATTTTCTATTCAGATCAACCGAACAAATCCAAGTTATGACAACGCAAAACAATTACATAACTAGCGTTCCAAATTCTGACGTTGCATTGGAAAAAAGTCAGTCACGTACTTCCATCAACGTATGTAATACCGTTCACAATCAATTGGCGGTGTTTGACAAAACATGCAAAAAACATGTTTGCTATTTCATTTGGTTTCCAAATATAAAATAAAACTTTTGCAATTGACCCACATCAAACAAACAAATCATAAAAAAACTAAAGTTTCGGCCAGTAAAACTAATTTAGATAAAATCATATTAACTATTATACGTTGTATACATAAAGAAAAGTAATACGATAAAAAACAACTTAAACTTTCAGTTACAATTTAATTTTGATACAGAAAAAATGAAAACATTTTAAATAAGTAGTTATTTATAATACAACTAAATTTTATTAAAAATTGCATTGTGATAAAAAACTAACTTATACTCTTCCTTAAATTCCTACTGATTTTAGTCAAAAGTTAGTAGGAGCTAGCTCTAACATATAAATTAAGTGTAATTTCTTGTATGTGTTTTGCAGTACGTTGATGTTCATTAAATTTGTAGTAAACAAATTATACGCATTATTTCTAGTTCACAGATTGTCTTCAAATTATCAGAATGTAATGAATAATGTGAAGAGCATATTGTATACCGATGATGATTGTCGAGTTGTCCTTTGTTCTTATAATGTATAAATTCGCAGAATAGTTTGTAGTAGTAACAAAATTATCATCATCATCCGCTACGACTTAATCTTATAGTTAATATAACTAATAACTAGTATATTTAATCATGGCCTACATTATGTTATAACATAAGCTAATACAAATGGTAAACAGTCGGTGCTGAAAAGAGGTTCGTGCAACCCTGTCCCAGAACATAACAAAAGTACAATTCAAAATAATATCAAATAGAATTTGCTTAGCATTCATAAAAGCAGTGCCTGTTTAATATAATAATATATTCATATACTACTTTTACTATAACTATTTGTTATTTTTGCAATAACATATTTATAAGATATCCCATTATTTACCTACATACTGACTGCATATATTGTACAATTTGTAAGTAAACCAACACAGTTTTATTTACTCAGTTGATGCACATTAGGAATAAAAAATAATAAAGTTTTAGCCTCATTGACCGTTAATGCGGCATATCTGAGAAGAAATGACTAAATCTAAAATAATGTACTATAAGAATATACATAACTACTACGTAATTTATTGTAAACAAAACTGACATTGAATACAAACTGCTAAAAATTAATTGCACGCGATCAGGTATACATATGCGCTTCCCAGGTCGTTTTTAGGTATGCTGTGTTGATAATTACTGGCAGGAGATGCTATGGCGCTCATTATACTATATTTATAAAAATCATTTGAAAATAGGTAATGTAATTATATTTTGTCCACTCCGAAAACAGTTTTTCTGCTCGTATTTTAGATAGGAAAGTGATGTTTTGCGGCGGGAAAATCATATGCAGGACAAAACGACGCTAGAATCCATTGCCCGCAATTTTTTTTTTTTTTTTTAATTTCATTTCTTTTATTCAATTTTCAACTTGTTTACGATAGGCAAACAAAAATAGTCGTAGGCAATACGAGCAAGAAAGCATTTGCAGCACCTCGATGTCTGCCAAAAAAACATCAACTTCGTGCAAACATTGCTTTCCTGCCCTTGATACTTGATATACATTGTTAATCTTAAGCCGACCGTAATAATATCGTAAATATATTAACATCAACTAAGCAACCATAATAAAAAAACTACTATTTCTTAGTCTTTACTAGAAATAAGATAAGAGTTTAGTAAATGACTCATATATCTAGTAAAATCATTGTACATAATAAAATGTATGCATGTATACAATGTTTCAAGTAAACATATTATACAGATTTGTAGCTTATATGAATAAATTTAGTTAAACCACGCATAAAATTGCACCAATTAAATTTTAACAGCCAATTATAATTAACCATAATTAACAAACGCACAAGATAATATTTTAATCATCTTATTAGCGATGTTCAGCTATTCACACATTCCGCTAAATGAAGGTCAGGTGGAAATATAACCAGCATCTTCTTCAGCCCATATGAAAATTTGCATAGTAAACGCTTTTCAAATTACAATATCAAAGTCTTATTAAACTTTACACTTGTCTAGACATAAGTTTAATAAATGTCGGAAAGTACACGGCTAAATATTTACTTCGAGTATGGCTTTAAATTAATGTTTCCAGGCGTTAAACTGAAGCACGTAACGATTAATACTGACGAGACTGAGAGATGCGCAAAATCATTTAAAAAATTAGACAAATCACGTGTACCTCAAATAGAAATTTCACGCGGCTGTCTAGACCGCAATCGAAAAAAAATCTGAGCAGGAGAAAATAAATGTCTGGAAATGAAGCCTTAGAAAAAATATCGCGTTATATTAAATGAATTTGTAGGAATTAATAAAGGGTAACATGCGGGATTAATTAGTCCATTCATAAAGTTTTGTATTGCATACGACAGATAAAAAAAAAATAAATGATTTCGTTATATAAGTAGTACCAATTCAACCGTAACAACTTTTAATTCAGTTATTCTTTGCTATGAATAAATACTGATGAGATGAATAATACTGGGCAATTTATTGTGGTGCTCAGTTTATATGCAAATCCGTATAGTATGTTATACTTAATCGTGACAATATTTTGAATAATATTATAATTTTTATATAAATATTGCTTACATTTTCTTAGAAAAGAATATTTCTTATAAATTGAGTATATAAAGCATCTATTGATATATTTACTTTGTATTACTACATGCGTATTTTTATTAATTCGATTGAGATATCAAAGTAATGCCATATGAATATTAGATAAACAATACAGATTTTAGGTGATAGAAACAGTATCAAGTCAATTGCGGTATGAATATCCAAATCGGATTACAATAGAGGTACACTCAGAAACACCGACTTCCAGAAGATTTAAAGTAAGGATCACATGTGCAAACAAACAAATGTATGAAATCCAGTCATCGATCGTTGAAATTTTTGAATATCTGTTACCTGCTTTTCATTTATTTTATTAAAAATACCATACAAACTTGGTCGTTTAGGATATAAATAATATTATTACAATAAAATGCAATTTAAATTGAATAACGTTCGACATATAACAGTAGCTTTAATTTAATATATAGCTTTGCTATTTGCATCGAAAGTGTTTAAGCCAGCGGCTCAACCAGATCGAATTTCAATCGAAATGGTTTGCCGTGATAAATGTAGCCAGTAGTGTAGTGTACAATATTTATAAAAAAATAAATCTATTCAAAAATTTACTTTGACTCAATTAAAAAGCGCAAATTATTAATAGTATAAAAAACCTCAAAATAAACCAATTGTTTTTGTGTATAATTTATACCTAAAATTAATAAACCTATTCGGGGATAAAAACATTGAATAACACTTAAAATATTCACTCTTTTCAAGCTCGTCGTATTATTGATTGATTAGCTAATGTGTAGTGAAAAATATTCCCGGCATATGTCTTACTTAGATCCGGTGACATAGATAGTCATAATTGTAGATCCTCGCCACCAATTCAGCGTAATTCATAATTTTCACCCAAAAACTGTTGTGCTATTATACTGAAGTGAAGATGAGTGAGTGAGGATCGGACCACAATCTGATCGTAGGTAAATTTTTATTAGGGCGACCATAGTACAGATCAAACCCAGTATAATCTAAAACAAAAAAGCATAACCCGGCCATTTAAAAATTAGAACAAGTACAAAAATGTTATACCAACGAAGACTGGCTCTAAATATAATTCACAACCCCATTGCAAAAAGTAACTTATCTCAAGAAGCATAAATAAAAATTTAAAAAAAAAAAACATAAAAGCTGCCACGGAAGCATTGGAGAAGAGAACCATAACAAGACACAAACTTAATAAGGTCCAAACCCTGGTTCACAAAAAAAGCCAAAGCCTTAGCTCAAAAGAAGAAAGAATCTGTTATGCAAAACCAGAGTCACAAAAAACTATGAAAATAACAGAACCCGCGCTATTAAACAAAAAAAAGACATTGGCATAAATTATACAGAGCATAACCACTAGCAAAGCAGTTAGCTGAGCAATACAATATAAATCTGTCAACAATGCAATCACCACAGGACTGAATAGAGAGCGTAAGTATAGCAATATACAAAAAAAAGACAATAAAAAAACTACGATACCTGCTGGACACATCAATAAAAGCATTCAAGTAACATCTAGCAAACATTACATCCAAGAGAAACAAGGCTTTCAAAAAAATCTGTCAAGCACAGGCGTGATACAACAAATATCAGAAATAGCGCTAGACCTGCAGAAGGCGTTCGATAGAGTTCGGCTTTCAGACGTACTAAGAACACTCATTAGTAAAAGCTAACACCCCAACATCAGATACAATAAAACAACTAAACATTAACAACACAACTAAACTGAGAGCAACAAATGGGGTAAAACTGAACAGAACTGGGATATGGCAAAAAGATAGCTTAAACTACTGTTTAACCTCCTCACAAATAAGATAACAGAAGCCTCGACCAACAACAACGTGGCTACAGACCGAGACACACTAGTTACATCAGTGTGCTGCGCAGACGACGCCGTGTTAAAAACTATAATTCCTACTCAACACCTTTAAAAAAAATGCAAAACAATCAACATGTCAATAACCACAGCAAAAACTAAAAGCTTTGTAATTGCAAAATGCCCAACCAGGTGTAAGCTAGTCGTAAACAATACCATTATCAAGCAAGTCTTGGAATATCAATATCTACAGATCCAGATAAACGCATACCTAAAAGCCAGCGTTACGAATCAAGTTAACAAAGCTTCCAAAATATCAGAAACAATGCAAAATCCTATTTGGAAAAACTGAACCATAACAAGAGCAACTAAATCAAGAATATACAAAACATGCGTGAACCCATTCCTACTTACTCAGCAAGAGAAAGATCCGATACCGTAAATACAAAACGAAACTAAAGAGCATAGAAATGAGTACTCTTAGAACCATCATTAGTCAATCATTCGAAAAAGCAACGTAGAAATATGGGATAAGTGCAACACTCCGGACATCATAAGATGAGTTCGCAACATATATCACGCATAAAAGATGACAGAATTCCCAAGACTGTGCGAGACGGCAAGACAAACAATTTTATATAAATCATAATTACAATTACAATAATTTGATTGTACCTTTGATTAAAGATGCTAGCTCTTTTGCACTTCCTGTATTTTATATGTAAAATTTCCATTCATAAAATTGTTCATATTCTTTTTCATATTGGGTAACTGGCTTAGTAGAATTTAATGTTCGAGTTGCTTTTGAAAAAATTTCATCAGAAAACGTAGGAGAAGCTGTTAGTCCATCGCGTTTATTTTCAACACATTATCAAAAAAAATTATAAACAAACATAGTTGCTATTGTAAAATTGATAGCGTGGTTTGATAGAAAATACACCCAATAATGTTGACGTTATTGAATAAGTGTGAGATGTAAATAAATATAATATATATAAATATTAAGGCTCAAAATAGCAAAAACTATGGCAGAATATGAATTATAAGTAATTCTATTTATTTTATTAAATGCAAACTATTATACTTGATTAAAAGTTAAGTTAATAATGTCCATGCACATCAACAAAAATAGATTAGAATCAATATCAAACAAAATTACCAACAAAGTATCCAGATAAATTGGGTCAACGTAAGAACTCTAAGCAATTTAATTAATAAATCTTTTTTACCTTCCAGAACCGCACCCTATAATTGGCAACAATAAAGACGAAAGAGACAAGACGTTATTCTTCAGAAAACTAGAGTACTTGGAGGTGACTGACCTATTGCTTACATTATTAAGAGGTTGTCGCATAAGAGCAGCAAAATAAATTTTTAAGTAGCACTATTCTCGGCATTATTCCATTTAAAATGTGATTTTTTATTATTAATTTAAAACATTAAAAATAAATAAGAAACTACAATGACATTTAGAACCTATTAAAACAAAATGTAGCATATTATATTCCTGAAGACAATAAAACCTAAAATTAGGAAACCCTCAAAGCTAACCAAACTATAAATAAAGTATAAGTAATAAAAAGAATATAAAATTCACTAAATAAAAAAAATACCTCCTTTTGGTAGCGTTCCAAAAGAAATAAAAGCATTCATTCAAGTAGAATGGTGTGGTCAATTTTTGGGAAATATTTCACCCCCACATTTTAATAACACATGTCCTCTGCATATGTGTCATATATCTTTTCACCCCTACAACTCGTCCGGCACACACAGACATCATCCCATTTTATCAGCCTATAAATATACTTTTGTAGCCGAAAGCCATCAAGTCAGTATTTATTAAAACGAAATTACACGGCACACATCATTTTCCACTTTTTACGTGCAACCTTCCTAGAAACGCAAGTGGAGAAAATTACGGTACAAAGCGTAAAAACTATTACGATCCAGCATGGCTAAACGAATTATAATTATACAAGTTATCTTATTAGAGCTAAACATCACTATCATATTTGAATCCGTAACAAAAACAACAAATTAACGTTTCTTTGTATATTACCGATGAGATTGCTTCCGCATGATAAAACAATGTGAATATCATTAGTATATCAAAATTAATGAGTATTTAATTTGGTGGCTCGAAGAGTAAATAATAGACTAAATTGAAAAATACTATAGTGAGAAAATATTCCATAATCGAATTAAATTCTTGTTGCTTTAATTTATTTAATGACTAGATTAACAAGTTCTACTACTTGCAATCTCATTCTTTTCTATTGTGTAATTTACTTGTACGGGATGTTTACTGATATATAAAATTTGTCCCATTGTTGGCATCGAACCGTTATTACGTGTACCATAAACCTGCTTCCACACATGTTAAGAAAATAGCAGCAAAAATATTTTGCCATTATTGCTTGCTTGGCCTACCGTTATATAAAAAATTAAATGACAGACTTACCATCGGCAAAACGTGACTATTAGTATTTAAGAACATTACGTTTCACGCATGAAAAACACACACATACGCGGCCTTGGTTTGATCATTGTACTTGCCCTAACAGTCGAGCCAATAACCTTGATTCAACGTTTTGCATTTAATAATAATATTGTATCATAAATTATTGCACGTAATTATTTGCTTAGATGCATTTGTTTTATTATTAATTAAAATGTTATACAACGGGATTTAAATCGATTTTAAGCATCATCAATTAGGTACTAATGACAAAACATTAATAACCGATTTGAATTAAAATTGAGTGCATTCTTATCAGAGCAGCTTATTGATATTTTAGCATGCCACTTGAGAAAGGAAACAATGCGCTCATCCCATTGTGTATACGATACAAATTAAATGTTTGGTAATTTAGCACAAGTTCGGTTAAAATTTTTAGTTGTAAGATATATTAAACGCTTGATAAAATATTTAATTTTAGAAACAAATTTAAACGCTCGATAAAAATAATGTATGCCCGAAAAAAAAAAGACGCAAGCTAATAATAATCAAAAATGGTTGATAAATTATTTCAAATGCTGGATATTATAAATGTAAGTCTATGTGTTAAAAATAATAGATTCTTGCTATGAAATGATAAATTATGAATAATCGATTAAAAACATAAAACCATATTTTTTTAACCAGTAATAATGATAAAAAATATATTAAAAAATATATGGTAAAAATGTGTTTTTTAGGAAGTACTTTGGCAATTTTGTTCCGCTGCTCCAAAAAATTTGCTTACAGATATTTTATGTGTGCAAATTTATTGTGCATTTACTCTTTTTATCCTGCAAATCTGATTAATTTATCACGCAGTTAATTTTCTACCAAATATTGTTAAAATATCATAATATTACGTTCTTGCGTTTGCATTAATTTGTGGAGCATTACAATTTGCAAATTTAAATACCAAATATTCACACCCTTTTGTATGGTGTTGTTAATTGTTGGAAATTACGGGTTAACCCCTAAATTGGCGAAGTACAATTATTACATTCACGATGAAATGAGGTTATACACCCGCAAAAATCTTCAAGTTGTTTTTTTAGTGACAACACAACAGTGCGGTTCAATCCCCAAAATATGACTAAAATAATAACTTGCTCATTTATCCACCGGGGTGATTCGGAAGACACCTAATAAGCCGTTGGATCCATCAAACCACTTCAAACAAGTCGTAAGACTTCTGGTGCGATGTAAAATAGCTGTAAAAACGCACAATCAAAAAAAGAACACAATACAGCAATTTGGACTTGAAGGAGATAACATCAAAAAATCATATATTGCAACAAATCTTAAGAACATATTTAGAAATTTGTATAGAAATAGAAAAAATGTTAATTTTTTTAATATGACTCTGGGTTTCTCAGAAGGTCCATTGAGACTCTGGCTGTATGACTGGTTGCTCTATCTTGTTAGAAATAAGTGTTTTCATTCACAGGAAATAGTCAAGTTCTGGAATGAGAAAGTTTTCCATTTGAATATAGCAAGCTGATGTTATTGTTACTGCAAGGCCATCATCGTCCTCAAAAAAATACGAGCTAATTATTCCATTCGAAGAGATCGCACAACAGACAGTCACTAACAATAATTTTGTTTATTAACAATCCGCTGAGGTAAAAAAAATGAGCCTCATAGCTCATCCATATCTTATGGACATCCAGTGGTTCGTCTTCAAACAGGTTTAACATGTGTCATAAAATCCAATGCAAATAGGATCATTTCTAGGATTCAAAGCCTACACTTCTTATACTTCTCTAGCCTGCATTCGTCCGACTTTAGACTTAGGCCTCCCTCATTGCCCTCCATTTTGATCTGATCTGCGAAAAAACGCTTCCGCAGAATCGCGCTGTTCTTTTTAGATCGTCGCCCCATCTCATCATTGGCCTTTCGCGTCCTCGTTTGCTTAGCCAGGGTCTCCACTGCTGTAGCACGTAATTCCATCTATCGATAGTGTGTCTTGCATTGTGGCCAGCGTAGCATTCAACATTGAGCGTTCAATTGCGTGTTGGTGACTAGTGGCAGTCTTCTTGTCTGAGATTTTGAGCGCCAGTGTTATTGCCGCACCTTTGGACGTAATCCCACTCTGGCCACGCCAGTAAAATCTAGCCCTCATCGACTGTATAAGTCGTCTACTGCCTATGATTCCCTGTTTTTCGGTTCAACTGCCTCTTTGACCATTTCCTCTTCTGCCATCAGAGCCATTGACCAGTGTGTTTTTAAACTTTCTGTAGTCCTGCCACTTCCGCCAGCTCCGCCGTACTGAAGACTTTCTTCTCCGCCCTTGCTGCCGTTGTGGTCTTCGCCCGTACCCTGGGTAGAGAAAAGCGTCATACCCCGCAATCCTGGGTCCCCAGCAGAACTTAGCCACTGTCTTCTAAAAAACGGGCCACCCCCGCGGCTTGGACGCGCCTGCTTTATAGATTTATCCAAGTAGATTTCAGAGAAGAAAGCTCTGGTTTCTCCTGAACCAGGTTAATAGGCTTTAGTATACCTAAAGCCTGCACTATTTGAATTTTATTCGGGTGTAAATGTAAGTCATCATGTAGGTAAAACTCGCCTCACGGTTCAAGTTGAAAGTCCAAGAGCAACGCTGTGGCACCTAAGAAATCTTTGACTAGTTCGTGCAACCGATAAGCTTCAATATTCTCGGGTGTTCGCACTGTTCTTACACTACCACCTTTTCTTTTTGTTGTTTTACCTGCTGTTTTTAGCCCCAAACAGTAATGGCTTTACTGCTTGGAACAGAAGCGCGGAGCGCAAGATGAAAGTGGTTCTCCACTCCAACGCTGCATGGTTACTAATTTCAAAATGTGTAAAACGGACCGAACGGTTAGGTTACCGCATAGGGGAAGGATGTCTGTAGTGGGGGAAGCCACTACAGACACCCTTCCCTATACAAGTTTTGTTAATCGTACCGTTTGACTGCTCAACCCAGTACTAGAATCTATCACCTTCGTTGTTTGTAACAAAGAAAGGTATGCATTTTAAAAGACCCATAATTTAAAGATTACAAACCACAATAAACTTACAAAAAATTTCGCTGGCTTTTTGTTTAGAAAATAACATACGTTCTTTAGTTTTATTGGAAACACTTGACTGTGTTAAGAATGTAGATTACAGCGTATTAAGTTACATCCTTGACGTTCTTCTATAACAATATATTACACATCCAAAAATTAATAAAATAAAAAGAAAGAAACGAGTTTGACTTGGGAAGAAAGTAAAATATTTGTAACTCAACTCTTGATGAAAAGAAAAATCAGTCAACTGTCAATATACAACACAATAACGCAGATCTTAGAGATATCATTGTATGGAAAACAACTCTAGAGTAAACGCACCGTGATATGCAGCCAAGTACATATCAAATTTAAACACAATCTTAGAGATATCATTATTTCGTCTTCTCATCCTTCATTTGTTCACTTCTAGACGTAGGCCTTCTTCATATTTTCCACTCACTTCTGTTTTGAACTTACCAATTTCTTCCTGCCACCTCTTTAATATTATCTAACCACCTTTTCTCCACATGATTATAATGTTTGTCCACTTGCTTGTGCCATCTCTGGTAACGTGCCCTGCCCAGCTATTCGCTATTCGTTTAATGACGTATGTTACTCTCATTCTTCTTCTGATATCTTCATTGCCAATTTTGTCTCTTGAGCTTATGCCTAGCTTAGCATAGCACGTTCCGTGGCTCCTTGAGTTGTTAAAAGCATGTTTGCAGTTGTAACTGTGATGTACATTGTTGTATGCCTCTCGTATAACACTTTATGAAATATCTTGATTCTTTAGTGTATATCCTAACTTCCCGAATGCAGCCCATCATTATATGAAATCCAAACGCTGGGGTTACGCCAAACAGTTCTACGTAAACGGACAGTAGTAAGCAGCCAATTACGCATAACACTCAAAAATAACGTCCTAGCCTCAAAAAGAGATACGTTATTGTTTCAGAATAAATATTACTTGATTTAGAATAAATACACTTTCACTAAATAAAAACCTTTGCAGAAAAGTACTCAATTAACTTGTATTCACTCTCATTTATGTACCAAAACAATGAGATATTCGGCGTATAGTTTCCTGTCATCTAGCTCAATGCATTCCTATTAGCTTGGTCTACTGTCTAGTTATAGATAATGTGTCATGTCTTGTAAAAACAAACAACAATCATATAATAACAGACATTTACGGTGTTCGGAATTTTTTCTCCATGAGTGTATTAGCAACCAAACTAAAAATAAATGCTTATACTACATCCATCATATTTGATACATAAATTTTATGTACGAGCTTGCAAAAGGCAATACTTACCAAGGCCAAAAGGTTGTATCAACAGCATTATCCCAATCGTGTATTACCTAATAGTAACACATTTTCACCATCGTCTACAAGATGTCAAAAAATTGAAGAAGCAGTTTTGAATGTTGTTTAAAATTATCCTAGTACAAGTACAAGAAAAATATCGTCAGTATTGACATTCACGCATGTATGGAAAGTCTTAAAAGATTATTTATTATATTAGTACCATATTCAAAAAGGACAGACTCTTCTTCCTCGTGATTTTCAATTTAGTCTAAACTTTTGTCGATAGTTTTTTAAATGTCGCTTGAAAATCCCTTATTCTAGGTCGAGATGGACCTAAAGTGTCTTGATTTCTTCTTTAAGTAATACCTAAAATGTTTGGTTTTACAATAAACACAGAAAAATCTTCACTTTTAATAATTTCTTTAATTATCATTATTATTATTTTAATAAATAGTTGTTATACAGCGCATCCAATTTTGAATCAGACAAGGAATCTTCCTGTGTAATATCTCCTCGACATTAATTAACACCTTGTATATGTGTGTTTTATTAATAAACTTTCATAATTTAACAAAGATAAATTTCCAATTACTTATTGTAAAATGCGCAAAATATGAATTTGCACAACAAACCAAGTCACTGTGCAATTTTACCCATATTATAATCACCATAGTTCCCAGCTCACACATGTACATTTATTTACCGCATTCAAGAAAATGATATCATCTTAAAATCAAAATGTACTTTTAAAGGATACCTTTTGTGATATTGCAGTTCTCACGGCATTGCCTTACAAGTATGGCTGTCATCATATAAATAAGAGCACTTGCAATAAACGTTAGCTGTTTATATATTAATCCTAATTATAATAAAACACAACTTACAAAAGCCTATTCGCATTATTGGATGCTATAAGGAAACGCACACTCACCTGAAACAAATAAAACAAAATTAGAAATGTTTATATCGATTTTATAGAGGAATAGAGTTAATGCATACTAGACTATATTAGTATTATTATATAATAAAACCCACATGTTACTCTTTTATTACCTCCCTTGGTGATAAGGATACATGCTATAGTAAGGCACTAATTCGAATATATTTCTTAAGCACACGTATTAATTAAATATACGACCAAATCATATTTTATTGAGAAATCAAAATCAAATTAATATATAGAAATATTTTTAATTAATAAATACATTTTGCTATCTATTTTATATTATTCAAGTTTTGCAACCTTGGATATAAACGTTTTATTATATTTAAGTGAAAGTAGTTTTGCTAATTTCAGATTAGTAATTTATACAAATGAGACCAATAATTTTGAGAATGCAGCTATAGCATTGAAATTAAAAACAACATTGATAAATTAATATATTATTAGTAAGATAGCTTTCCTGGATGAAATTTTACTGACAATACAATTTCCAATTCATTATAAAATAAAAGACGGCATGATTGTTCGTAATCGGATGACGGTGTTATCAGCAATACTTAATTTCTTTCAGTTGTACTTTTTGTGACAAAAGATAAAAACCATAAAATAAATTATTTATTTATCAGATGTAACTATTTCAAAACTTATTGGATAATGTTAAATAATAAGTTCCAAGTAAAGTACGATTCATGCCGTATGTCAATGTAGAAATAATTTTCAGTTTCACCCTTGCAAAGTTAAATACATATTAGGAGTATTAATTACAACCAAAAATATAAATATAGAAAATAATCTACCACAATAATAAATATTTTCAAAATATATAAAAAAAAACACGGTCACTACCTATTCATCGATTGATGAAATATGGAAGTAACTAACTTCTCAAAGTATTCCAAAATAAAAAAATATCAACCAAAAACAAATCAGAAAATCCAGGAAAACCTTCGCAAAATAGATACTGTTAATGAAATATGTATGAGAGATATTAGTTTAAAATCAACGTAGATTCATATACACTCAAGAAACTCACCAAGAACAATAATAAAAACTAACATTGAATGCTATGTAGTAGAACAGCACTCAATAAAGCAATACCAAAAAATGTCTAAGTAGGGTGAAGCGTAATAATATTATTAATAAATCTAGTCGCAAAATTTTCGATCTCCAGCTCCAAATTTTTTTTAAGCATTTGTAACATTTATTATTTTCGGACATTAATCTAATAATACATAATTAGTGTCCAATAAATATGAAAGTGCAGATAGACTACTAGACCTCGTAGGTATCTACAGCAATACCACTTTTTCAATTAACAGGTTCAATAGTATAAACATGTGTTTACAGGTATATACAGATTCAAAAAGCGCTGTGAGGTAGTAACATAGACGTAAGACCTAAAATATCAGACCTTGAAAGAAACAAAAATAGTTTTCTCCAAAAACTTGATACAAACTCGAACTAGACAAACTACACATGTTACAAAATCGCGGGTTTATACATCTTTTTCGTCAAGTGCCTTAGATTCAAAGATTTGAGTTAATAGATTTAGCATTCTAAAAGTAGTGTCCTAGCATATCCAAACTTCATGAGCCTTGCATATTCATTCATGCGACGAGCAAAACAGCATTTTTTTTCTATCTATCTTTGGACAAGTCAAAAGAAATCTTCTTAAATTAAATAACAAAAAAGTATCAGCTATAGATAAAATTCCAGTTATTATTCTTAAAATTTTTGAAATAAATCAACACCAATTCTGACAAAAATATTATCTTATCATATAAAAAAAATATTCACTAGTCCAATTACATGCATTACTGGCCAGTTCGTACAAAATTTTTGAAACATATATTAATTTCCACAGTCTAGTTCTTAGAACAAAGTAGCTTTATCTCCCAATTAAGATTTCAACCAAAACGCTCGATAACAGATCATCTCACGTTAATCACAAATAAAATTCTACATTAGACAAAAGCTTTCTTGGTAACAAAATCTAGTTAAAATTGTTATAAACGCTAGTGTTTCTTAATAAACTTCTTCAAATAACCAAAAGTCCTATCATAGTTTTGCAGATGATATCACACAAGTTAGAACCTGTATCATCTATAAACACAGAGCTTGAAACAATTTATGGCTGGGGTACTACTAACTTGGTCATCTCTTCTTTAATTTCTTTAATCTTTTTGGGGTCACCATCTCACATAATCTTCTCAGGCACAACCATGCTATATTATAGCTTCAAAAATATCTAGAAAAACAGAATTTGTACAACTTTTGCATAATATATAAAAAAACTTATTATGGGAGGTGTAAGGTGTATCTAAAACTACACTATCTCTTCATTCAAAACAAGCTATTCGAATCGTTGATCCAAAATTGACTAATGACTTAAGATCAACATCGGCGTAATGTTGCATTTTCTAAAGATATTTCCATTGTTAAACAAAATTAAAAAAATTGCCACCTAAACAAATATTTACTCGTAGTATAAGACTTCTTAAAAATTCTAACAAATATTCGCTGACAGGTCAAAGATTTGAGTCAGACTATTTTAAATATCGTCTTCAATGTAAAAGCTTTAAAGAATACTTACACAAGTAAGACATTTAAAAAAATAATGTTGTGTACAATGACATCTTATTTCCAAAAGAACTAGTATGACGTTATAAAAAGTAGATTATAAAAAAAATGTAATTATAACAACCACCATATCTAAAAATTAGATTTAAAAAATATCTCACTTTAGAACTTGTATAGCAATATATTTAACTTATTTCAGTTAATGATCACATAATGAATAATAAAAAACATCGCAAATCGTAAACAAACACTCTGCAGGATCAATGTTTTTACATAGTGCCAAGTATATAAAATTTATTTAAATAAAGATTACAAAATAAATTAATAAAATCGTTCTTAATTGATAGAAAATTCTGTGTAAAGGCAAATGGAAAATATTCTACATATTTTGAAAGCAAAGAAGGGGTGCCGCAAGGCTCAGTGCTAGGTCCTCTCATATTTTTATTGTTTATTAATGACCTAGTAAGTTACATCTTACCAATCACTAATATTATAATATATGCTGATGATACATCATTTTTAATATCTGCTGATAGTTTGGACCAACTTCGTATTAATGTTGAAAATACAGCTCCTCAGTTTCATCAATGGTGTGAAAAAAATATGTTAATGGTAAACATCAGCAAACCAGTTTGTGTATATTTTCGTAACTCAAATAGCAACATTGGATTAACATTTGCAATGAACAATCTATATATCTCATCGGAAAATAAAACTAAGTTCTTAGGTTTAGTAGTGGACAATCTCTTAAACTGGAACTACCACTTGGAACATGTATGTAAAAAAATTAACACAGGTTACTATGCAATATCTCAGTTGAAATCATCAGTAGACTTAACGGGTCTTCTTAATGCATATTATTCATTTATATATAGTCATCTAGCATATAACGTCGTTCTTTGGGGAGCAGCATCTAACTGGCAAAGAGTCTTTATTTTACCATCGAGATTCATGTCGACCATTTTTTATTAAATATAACATTTTAAGTCTGCCATCGATTTACATTTATAGAACACTGTTAATGGTCAAGCAAAATATCTCAACATTCTCCAAAAATTCCGATTTTCACAAGTATCATACACGCCATGCTACGTCACTGCTAATAGTACCTCATAACTCTTCAAAATTTGAAAAATCGCCATATTACATGGGAGTTCTACTGTTCAACAAACTACCTCTTCAGGCACAACATATGAATCTCAAGGATTTTAAGACTTTTATAAAATCTTTTTTACTAAAAAAATGTTTTTACTCTGTTCAGGACTATTTTAATGATTAATAATATATATTCTTGTGTTCTCTTTTAGCTGTTTTTATCTTGTGACATTTTTTGTAACTTTTGTATTATGTATTTTGTAAATTTTAAACATTATGTATCTATGACATGTATATCCATTTTTAAAATGGCCTAATACCAAATAAATTATTATTATTATAATGACATCACATTAAATATATCTTTATTGATAAAATATAACAATAAAAACCATAATCGACAATTAATGAGGTTCGTGGTTAACTTAGTAGAAAAATTAATTGAACCATATATAATTTCCAATCGAACAATAAACTCAAAATCCTTTCAATTTCCCAACTTTTTGTTAATGCTTTAGCAACTTCAGATTGTTTTCATTAAAAGTTTCTGAAACACGTGCCGTAGCAATTTAATATAAATTGATTCTAGATTAATATCACTATTAAGATTTATTTCTTAAACATTAAGTAATAAAATATTAAACGGTCAATTAATTCTTACAACAAAAATGTAATTTATTATAAGAAATTTACATTATTCGACCAAGAATGTTAATTTTAATCCAATACTACTTACTTCATACAAAATTTTATAACATCATTTGAATAACATTTATTTCTTTGTTTGTAAAGCAAATATATCTACAATCTAAAACTGTGCTTTTAATTTCTGCTTGTCAAATTCTTGATGCTTATTATACATAATTACCCACTCCACCCTAATAATAATAATGCCCAGAAAATATGTGAAAACCATAAAGACATTTTTTATCGTCGTTTGCGTGCCTTTTTTATGTATACACTGCTGAAACTTGATAGTCAACATATAAATTTAGTAATCATTATAGTTGTCATAAATGTCCTCAAAATTTTATTTACAATCGTAAGTATATTTTATTGAATTAACAAATCATAACTTAATATAAATAATATAATAAAATTCTATTATGCATTCTTATGGTATGAAATGTTTTCAACAATTGCATTGTCAGCTAAATAAAGCATCAGAGGATGTTGCATTGCAGTCGTACTAAATTATGAAATATGTTTTCTTTTATTTCCTTCACACATTCCCTGTTTCATCTGTTTCCTATCTAAAAGGGTCCGTCATAAGGGGAGATAAATATTTCTTTCGTTTTGATAACCCTTGGCCATCATATTTTATCTTTAGCTTGATAATATTTTTCCATTTGGAAATTGTAGATAGACATGCCATGTCGACTATTTACTTCTTGATAGGAGGTTTGAGTAGTAAAAAAACAAGTAAATGTATTTTTAAACCAAATATTTATTTCGCTTACATATACTATAAATATAAGAAACCAAGTAAGTGAGTATTTTTATAGTAATTAATTCAGTTTTTAATTTTTGTTTGAAATAAGATAAGAAAGAACTATAAAAATTAAATAATAACAGCTCGAATATTATCTTTGATGGCTGGAATTGTTTGTGGAGTATTAGCGTAGATTCTTTCCTTCACGTAGCCTTTAAGAAAAAGTCTAGTGGAGTTAAATGACGATCTGGGAGTGAAATAATGCGCATAGGAAATTTCTAGTGCAATTCACGGCTTGCGTGGCTCGTAGCGCCATCTTACTGGAAATAAAAATTGTCCAATATAGGCCAAAGAAAGTCACTTAGTATTCTACAGTAGCGATCCTCATTGACTGTAATCGCAGCACCTTTGCCGTTCTCAATAAAGTAAGTTCCAATGACTCCGCCGACCCATATACACTGGCGAGCAAAAAATAGAGGTCACAAATTATGACTTATTTTTGGAATTTTATGTTTGCTGTTTTAACTTTATGTTTGCAAACAATAAACCAAAGTAATCGTTTAATATTTCAAATTCTGACAAATGTTATCTATCTGTCAGTTATTATCACCGTTGCAGACTTTTATGAAACAGCATCCATTTCGCTCTAATTAAAAACCTACATTTCGGTGTAGTTTTTTTACTTAGCGTTGATTTTTCTCTGCAAAACTGTCATTCACACGGTGTACTGTACTTAACAGGTCATAATGCCTTTAGGCCCTATTGTTGTGACAAGAGTTATAGCGTCGATTGAAGATGGGCGAGCATAAAGTGAAACTGCAAGGGTTGTTGGTAAAAGTCTTTGTGCTGTACAAAAAGTGTATCAGCATTACTTGTATACTGGCCTGATAACCAGAAGATCAAGACCTGGGCAAAAAAAAGTCACCACAAACAGAGATGACCTTTTTTTGGTGTCCATAAGTTTGCGGAATAGAACAGCTTCTGCAGTAGTATTAAATGTTAGTGAATGGACCGTTAGGAGAAAGCTTCGGGCTGCTGGATTGTCTTTTAGAAAGATAGCTACAAGTCCACCTTTACAACGCCAATATGATGTGCAAGATTGGCTTTTGCCCAAAACCAGCGGGCATGGAATAATGAGGACTAGAGCAGGATACCCTGTACTATTTTCAGAACTGTGGAAAAGACGTGGAGAAAGATACGCTTCAGTTTGTATTGATTAGCGACTTCCATTTGGTGGTGGGTCGGTTATGGTTTGGATAAGAATTTCTACTAAAGGACGCACAGAGTTAGTCTATACAGATAATGGCTCCCTGACAGTTCACAGATACATTATGGAGATTCTCGAAGATCATGATATGCCCTTCATGACAACTATGAGCAAGCGCAGCATTTTCATGAAAGATATTGCTAGACCTCATGTAGCCTGAGTTGCCAGAGATTATCTGGATGAAGTGGAAATTTAGCGGTTCGATTGGCCACCTCTCAGCCCAGACATGAATTCCATAGAACATGTCTGGGATAAGTTAGGACGACGTATCTGAAAGCATATAGCTGCTAAAAGAACTGCTCAAGAGCTAAGACAGTTGCTATTGCAAGGATGGAATAATAACGACCAAAATGTGATCCCTATTTTTTGTTCCATATATTAGTCCTAGAAACAAAAATTCAAACTTCGTCTGAACTGTAAATTTGTGGTATTTCCAAAATACGCAATAAAAACAATAAATATGCTTTACGATTCACATTGAGTTTTTAATTTAGAGCCGTCTGACACAAGACTGATTTAATTAAGTGTCAGTACAATAATTTTTCGCGCCAATTATTTAAAAATTTAATTTTGTAATCCAGTGCTCTTGGCGACATTGCTCGGCAGTGTATAAAGAGTTTTTGAGAACCCCAAATGCGGCAGTTGTCTATTGACAAGCCCACTGAGATGGAAATGTTCATCGTCGTTTTTGATAATTTATCTAAAAAGTCAGAATTCCCTGCCTGGATTTCCAGCACACAAAAATCAAAACTTCGGCATTGTTCATGATCAGCCAAATCTATCTAAATCAAGGTAGCGGCAGGAATGGTCTTACCATTCCGGCCGATAAACAAACAAAATTTCAGTAAGTCAAATTATATTTTTCGGCTATTTATAACTGTAATTTGACTAAAATACTTTAGATAGTTCTAAATGTACCGATAAAAAACAAATTATATGTAGACATAAAAATGTCTTCAAAGTTGCTGTTTTTGTTACAATACTAGAAAATCAAGATAGCGGTGAGGATGCTCTTAAGCAAATAAATTTCTTATCTTGGCAGAGTAAATAAGCAATAAAGTATGTCTTCAGAAATAATAATTCGCATTAAAATAATTATAACAAATCAATAAAATAAAAAATTTATTAAAAAACTATCATAATCTATAAAAAAAATCATACAAAAAAAAACTTTTTCGCTAGTATGTAATTTCATTTTTATGATCTATGGTAAAAAGTTGTAGACACATATCTAAGCTACTTGCAAAAAAAGTGAGAGCTTTTGAAATATACCGTAGAACAGTGCCGTAACTAGGGCGGTGCCGTCGGTGCCCCCGCACCGAGCGCAGCTTGGTTTGGGGGGCCCAGAAACCACCTTAATTTCATAACTTTAGAGTTTGGAAACCTTAAATAAAAAAATTGAGAATTTTTGTAGCAAAATTAAGAAAAACGCAACGGTCTACTTAACGCTCTCCTGTGAACAGAGGAAAGAGGGCGCAAAAGACGCTTTTGCACCGGGCGCATCAGAAGCTAGTTACAGCACTGCCGTAGAATAATGAGTGCATCGTCAAAAAATCTCTCCATAGAATAAAGAAAAACAAAAAGTAGTATATTGAGTCAACTTAAACCAATTTATCAATATATCAAGTCAACTTATATGCTACTTACTACATACTAACCTCAAAAGCATTTAGTAGAGTTTAGATATTATGGACCATTAAAAAAAATGCTGCTACAACAAAATATGTATTCTCATACAACTCAAAAACAACTTGCAAATGGTAATGATCTACTCCTGAAACATTCTAATATAACAAATATAGAATACAAATAGTAAACTCCGTTAAACGTTACGTTCATTCATCAAATCACAAGATAAACCATAAATAAACCCAGTGAAAAACATGCTTTCTGTGAAGCATTGTCCATGGCAAATCAATACAATAGAGAGCGCAGTAGCATAGGCATCCGACTGCTGCACCAAATAACGTTTGTTCAAACAGACAGAGAATAAATGTTTTACTTTTAAAGACTACGAATTTGAGTACTAGAAGAATCCTTTCAAAAGTCAATTGGATTTAAGCCTGTACTGTAAAGACCAGTAATAATGTGTATTGAAAGTTCAATAACTTCCATAACTGTAAATCTTTATTCAGAATACATAGCAGTCCTAAGCAGTTTCAACACACTAAATAAACGTCCAAAAATGTTTCATGTTTTGAAAGTTTTGGTAATACATATACTCCCACACAAAAAAATGTGTGGTACAGTAAAAAAATCCATTAACCAAATTAAAGTTAAATACCGCTTGTACTTTAAAGTACATGAACTTGCGTACAAAGACGTCACTAGTTACACGTTTTCATTCGACTACCACTGCAATATTCTTAACAAATAAGCAAACTACATTCCTGTAAAACAATATTTTCAATACAACTTCGACAAAGTTACAGTGACCTTTCAAAAAGTAAATACACATGATAAAGCAATACTTAAACTCTCTAAACCAGCTGTTCTTAACCTTTCTGGCTGGCAAACCCAAAGTACAAATATACTTACAGCCTCCGACCCAACTGGGGTATAAAATTTATGTTAACAAAATTTATATCCATAATGTAATAATAAAAATAAAAACAATTGTGTTTTAAATAAAAATATTATATCTTGCTTTACATAAATAAAAAGTTGGGAATGGCAGCAGGGCTCCAGATACCCAAAATTTCGTGAGCAGTGTCGTAGCTAGGTGATGCCGCTTTATGAACGGAGCTTCAACGACCAATGGAAGCAGAGGCAGCCAATTTTGACGTGAGTCACGTCCCGAACCCTAGGACAACTCTCGTAGGTACGCCTGCAAGAGCAATACGTCGCATCCACAGCGACCCCACGAGCACCACTCCGGCAACTATTGGGGCGTGCATTCTCTGAGCTCCTGATTCGTCCCTAACTCAGTCGCACAAACCCCTGCACGTTATGGGCCCACTCCATACACGTGCCAGGCGTCCTTGACCCCTAGGGGACGTTTCCACCAAGATGCTCTTGCGCACCAGGTGGACGACGAGTGGCAGCATCGCACCAACCATCCGGTTGGCACCACAGAGTCGTACGCGGCCACCAGAGACGACAAACCTCTCCACCACGTGAATACTTACGGTTATTCACCCTCCGCCGACGCGGAAACAATGAAAGGGTACAACCTAATCTCTTTTAACACCACCGACTCCACCCCTTAACATCCTGGAGGAATGCAGCCGGTGACATAGGTTTTTAGGCCTCACCGCAAAATATTGAAAGACAATTTTGTTTTTTTTTCTTCTAAACTATTATAAACTGCAAAACTCTTTTCATAAAAAGTCAAAAATAACAAAATTCGATCATAATATATAAAAATATTTTCAAAATGAATCAAAATCAAGCACCAAACTGTTGAAAAATGTAAAATTTTATTCAAAAAATGTCAAAAATAGCAAAATCCGGCCATAAAATATCAAAATATTGTCGAAAAAACCAAATCTGGCTATAAACTGGTAAAAAGTTTAAAATACTATTTATAAAACAAAAATAGTAAAATCCAGTCATAAAATTTAAACCCATATTAAAGTTAATAGAACATTGACGCGATAAAGAGACGTAAAAGCTAAAATCAAACAAGGAGATAGTCTGAACCTAGTATGCTTCAATACCCTGATAAACGAAATAATTAAAAAACTAAAGATAGGCTTTAGAATAAGCGACAAATCCACGGAAATCTTATGTTACGCCGACGACGCTGCACTAATTGCAAAAACAAAGATGATTGTTTAAATTCAAGACAGCAGCAGAAAAAAAAGCATGATTTTATCAACTGAAAAGACCAAGTCAATGGTAGTTTTAAAAAATCCTATCCGATGCAAAGTAATGATAAGTAACAAAATCCGGTTATAAAATATTAAAATTATGTCAGATATAACCAAAATCCGGCCAAAAACAATTGAAATGTACAAAATTCTATTTATTAAAAGTCAAAAATAGTAGAATCTTTTCATAAAATATTGAAATATTTTTTTAAAAAGAACAAAGTTTTTGCAAAAAAAAAACAGATGTAAAACAGCAAAATGAGTACTTGAAAATTTAAACAATTGTCAAAAAGTAACAATATCCGGCCTCAAAAATATCAAAACATCAAAAATATTAAAACATTGTTTAAAGAAAACAAAATCCGGCATAAACTGTTGAAAAGTGCAAAATACAACCATCAAATTGTCAAGAAAGTAACCATACACTTTTAAAAAGTGTGAACATAACAGAATGTCAAAAATCCGGAATTCCTGGTTTTGAAATAGACATCGACTAAGCCCTTTATGTTTGTAGGCCCTTCAGCAGTGCAGACCTTGCATTGATTGTTTTCAAAAATTTTCAAATATTAAAAAAAAAATAGTCTTCACAAGAATATTAAGATCTTCCAAAAACAAGTTAAATTTTAAAAAAGGCTGATGTTTCGCAATTTTTTTGCTATGTCTACTACTACTACAGTTTTGATCTCGCATTTCTGTGTTCAACTGATTTAAGTGATAGAAAATATTATATTTTTAATATAAGAGGTAGAACAAGACCTAGTGTCTGGCACACAAAACATGATTTATAATTATCATTACAATAAGCAATTCAATTATGTTTTTACATTTAAAAATAAATAAAACGTATCACTATGGTATACCCTCAAGTTAAAATTTGATAAAAGCTGAAACTAGCGACATTAGAACAACAAGGTGATTTAATTTCAAAAACCAAAACCTGCAAAACTAATAGTTACTAGAAAATAAACTTAACTGTAAATGTAATAATCTTTAACTAAGTTTTCCAAATGATATTTGGTTGAGTAACTTGACGGCCAATAAGTTATATTATAAAAATCTTGTGTAGTTTAATGAGCAAAACAACAACAACAAAAAACTGAAGGTTGCTATTGTAGGAGTACATTATTCAATTAATAACATTAAAAAAATCCTTTCATTAAGTGCTTTGTAATAACTTCCAGTTCCATCTCACAACTTAAAAGTGTGCTGCTGCAGCCAACAACAACAGTCAATTTCATTTTAACTTAAATTCAGACTTTTTTAGTATAATTAATTATATTATATTATCTTGACATATATAGAAGTAACTGATCTGTTAATCGTGACTAATTGAGCTTCAATGACGTAGACTAATTACAAAAATCCTTTTAGTAAGCAGAATTATACATACATTGCACTCTGGAAAGTCATTCAATAAGAATCTTAACCTACTGATGTGCATAATAATTCAATAGATCAAACCCATGTTAAATACACCAGAGTTGATCTGACCGATTCTTATAAAAAAAAATCTCTAGTGGTCAGTATGCATTAACGTGAACTTAGGTCAAATAACCGTACATCATACATATATCTTATATTAATTACATCGTAACACTTGTTCATAATATCAGTTTTAAATAAATACAAACCACAAATTGACCCAATTAATGCAAATGAATAAACATACCTTTAAAGGTCGTAGTTGCACACAAAGGAATTATAAATCTAATTTGGCACGACGCTTTATAATAATATTGTGTAATAATAAGGATGAGTACATAGAGGTCATTAGTTAATATATTTCAAGCATGTAGTTGAACTTCTACCTTCACCTTAAGAATAAAATAGTATTGTGTTGTAATTCGTAATTAATTTACAGTGC